>JARGYO010005579.1:1800000-2258002 GCA_029206835.1 Rana muscosa | reverse complement strand
GTCTACTGATGTCTGAATAAGTAAATTGGGTTAATTGGGGGTCTGAGGTAGCGTTCCATTCATCTATTGTCAGTATGTTAATGACCATCTATTATCTGCTACGGGATGTAATTACACTCCTAGTAATGTGTCTGGCACGGTTTCATTGTTATGGGTAAATATGCAGAGACCAACGTCTCACACATCCCAGGTAATTAAATCGCTGTCATCTGTTAATTGTTGAAGGGAATGCCCCTGTAAAATGAGTTAAGAAAACCCTTGCATGGGAAATGATATAAAAAGCCAGTCTGGGCAAAATAAAGGGTTGATTTACTCCCAGAACTGTGTGTCATCCAGTTACTGGGGGGGGGGGGGGGTAACAGGTTGCCTTGGATAAGTCAGTACTTCCTCAGCTTCAAGGATTTCCCAGTGGACTTTGGAGCTCCGCAACACTGGTTGGCAGCGGTGGGATTAAAGCCTTGCAGCAAGAGGAAGCAGCGTTCATGCAAATTCGGCTACACGAATGGAAGTGTGAATGGAGACAAACTATGCTGGATTAAAACGAGCGACGTTAAAGGATTTGCTGGAAGCAAGAGGGAAGAGCGCCAGCACTAAAACCAAAGCAGATCTGATTGCAGAACTGACCGAGGGAGATCGGGCACACAGTATGGCTACAGAAGCCATGGAGACCGAGTTTAACCAAGAAGTGAAACGCAGGCTAGCGTTTTATGGAGAAAACCCCTCCACCGAGCTGGTACAGGCAACGTTAGCCCAAGTGGATGCCTTTATCACGGCGAGAGAAGAAAGGGAGACCCAACTCCGGCTGGCGGAACAGCATGCCTCTGAGAGACTGCTAACGACTACACCGGCACCAGAGACAAAACTAAAAGTACCCCATGATGCCTTTAAAAAGTTTATGGAAGCAGAGGAAGAGATCGATAGCTTCCTGCAAGATTTTGAACGGCAATGCAAGCTGTACCAGGTACCCCAGACAGACTGGGTACGGATCTTAGCTGGTAAGCTGTCAGGCCGTGCAGCAGAAGCCTACAGAGCCGTGCCAGAGGAAGAAATCGCAAGCTATAGCCGGGTAAAGGAAGTTATTTTGGCAAGGTATGCCATCACCCCAGAAGCATACAGGAGACGCTTCCGGGACACAAAGAAACAGGAGAAGGACTCCCACACCGAATGGGCTTGCCGAATGCAGAGGGCAGCCCTAGCTTGGCTGCAAGCCAGTCAGGCAACCACAGCAGACGCGATCACCCAGCTGATTTTACTGGAGCAATTCTTTAATGGACTAAACCCAGAGGTACAGGAGTGGGTAAGGGATCGCAAACCTACCACTCTCTCGGAAGCGGCCAGGCAAGTTGATGAATATCAAGATGCCCGCCGGCCATCACAGACTAGCTTCTGACCAAGCACCAGACCACTGAACCATAACCCAGGGCCCCCAGCTATACAACGACCCGGGCTAATCCCTAACTCCCCTGCAAATCGATACCTCGGGCGCAAGGGAGTGCAGTGCTATTCATGCAAGCAATTTGGGCACTATCAGAGAGACTGCACTCAGAACCAGGACCAAGCTGCATGGATTCGACCAGGGCCACCCCCTCCAGCACGGGCTGCCGCTCATTGCTATCACACGGAAGCGGCCCCGGTCAACCGAGGAGCAGGAGAATTGGAGGAACACTGGAGTATCCTACACGAGGCTGACCCAGTACAGGCGGCTACCGACAACAGGCAACACCATCGCCAGTCAGTACAGCTGAACGGGAAGACTGCTCAAGGTCTACGAGATTCCGGCGCCACCCTCACACTGGTCAAACGTCACCTGGTTCCAGAGGCCGACCACACCGGGAGTTCCGTAGTTGTGCGGGTTGCAGGGGGAGCAGTACACAGGCTACCCACGGCAAGAGTACACCTGAACTGGGGTGCCGGCTCCGGATTAATTTAGGTGGGGTTGATCCAGGAACTTCCCGCTGATGTCCTGCTGGGGAACGATCTTGGCCAGTTGACTTCTGCTTTTGCATCAGCCCCGGTTACCAACGAGATCTACCCCGTTACCACCCGGTCCCAGGCCCCCACCACGGAAAACAGCGCATCCTCTGAGGCTCGGATGCTTCAATGTTTGGATTGGGCGCGGTATTGAGCCAGGTTGGAGCAGATGGCGGAGAACACCCCGTAGTTTACTTGAGCAGGAAGCTTCTCCCCAGGGAAGTGAGCTACGCCGCGATAGAAAAAGAATGCCTGGCTGTGGTGTGGGCCCTAAAGAAGCTTCAGCCCTACTTGTACGGACAACAGTTCACCCTACTCACAGACCACAACCCGTTGGTATGGCTAAATCGAGTGGCAGGGGAAAATGCCCGGTTGTTGCGCTGGAGTCTGGCGTTACAACCGTATGACTTTACTATCCACTACCGCCCCGGGAAACAGAACGGCAATGCTGACTGATTATCGCGGCAAACTGAACTGGAAAAGTGATCCGTGAGTACTCCCCGGACATCCCCAAGCCGATCCGTTAAGGATCAGACTGTGTATGCCGGCTTGTGGGTAAGGGGGAGCAGTGTAGCAAAATGCTGAAACTGAGAATATGGTTTGGATCACTTCAGAGGTGACAGCAAAGATTCATTCCAGGAAATGTAGAGACAGAATGTCTACTGATGTCTGAATAAGTAAATTGGGTTAATTGGGGGTCTGAGGTAGCGTTCCATTCATCTATTGTCAGTATGTTAATGACCATCTATTATCTGCTACGGGATGTAATTACACTCCTAGTAATGTGTCTGGCACGGTTTCATTATTATGGGTAAATATGCAGAGACCAACGTCTCACACATCCCAGGTAATTAAATCGCTGTCATCTGTTAATTGTTGAAGGGAATGCCCCTGTAAAATGAGTTAAGAAAACCCTTGCATGGGAAATGATATAAAAAGCCAGTCTGGGCAAAATAAAGGGTTGATTTACTCCCAGAACTGTGTGTCGTCCAGTTACTGGTGGGGTAACAGGTTGCCTTGGATAAGTCAGTACTTCCTCAGCTTCAAGGATTTCCCAGCAGACTTTGGAGCTCCGCAACAGCTTCCTTCGAAGGAGGTCTGAAAAATGGTCCCTGATGATGCTCAGGATACCCGGTCTGGACCGGACCAGGGACCCCGAGGCATCCTTCAAGCCATGTATGACCTTCGAACTCACCGCCTTACCACAGCTCCTGTAGGGATCCGGGGAGGAAAACTTCCCGTAATCCCTTTCAAGGACCAGGGAGGCAAGACGGTCATACTGACACCCCTTCATCTGAAGCTTCAGATCGAATATCTGTTCCTGAGGGCCCCCAGCTGAAACCAGGCGGTCTAACTGCCTGCGCAACTTCTGGTAGGCCAGGTACTTGGATGTCGCCCGGTACCTAGAGATCCTGCAGAAAAAGCCCTCCGACCTCTTCTTCACCACTTCCCACCATTCCTGGCGGGAGCAGCCGCTCTCAAGGAGCGAGGCCTGATCCGCAAGGAAGATCTCATAGGCCTCCCTAACCTCGAGGTCCTCGAGCAGCGATCCATTAAGACGCCAGAGACCTCGACCCTTCTGAGGGGTGTCGGCCACATTCAGGGTCACAGAAACCATACAGTGATCGGAGAACTCTACCGCCTGCAACACAGGTGCCGCAAAGTCAGAGTCCCCTCTTAAAAAAAACCTATCTAACCTACTCCTACTACTACCTCGGGCATAGGTGAACCCAGTGTGGTTGGGGAGGCGCTGAACGTGCGCATCCACCAACCCAGCTTCCCTTACTATACTATTCAAGAAAATGCTATCATATCTCAGGGGGCCTGAGGCACCTGCCCGATCCTTTGATCTGGTGACCATGTTGTAGTCACCACCAAAGACCACCAGCTGGGACGTAAACAGGTAGGGCTTGACCATCGTGAGGAGGCTCTTCCTGTCCCTCCTGGTCTGAGGGCCATAGAAGTTGATCAGCCTAAGGAATTGCCCCCTCACGACGGCGTCCACTACCAGGCACCTACCAACCTCTACCTCAATCACTCGTCGACAAGCCACCGGACCAGTCTTAAAAAGGACTGCAACTCCACTGCAGGGCTCGGCCGCAAGAGACCAGAGGGAGGGCCCGCACCTCCACTCCCTCTTTGCTAGATGCATCTCTGCCACCGATGCCAGCCAGGTCTCTTGCAAAAACAAAATGTCAGCTTCAACTCGGCTGAGAAAATCAAAGGCCATGAAACGAGCCGCTGCAGAACGCACACTTGCAACATTAATGGTCGCAACGCGTATTGGAGAGGGTACCACCATCCTTAGTGATTTTGGCCTGCATTCTCCTCTGCGTTTTTGCCTACACCCCTGGGTCCTCCTCCGAATCGGAGAGGACCCCATACATATTTCCCAGGATCACTGGGGGGGGGCCCCCTAGGGTCCCTACTAGGGACAACCCGGGGTACAGAAACCCCAACCTGCCCAGGACCCTTCTTTTTTACTTTTTTCTTAACTTTTTTTGCAGCCAGCCCTCCTGGGTCTGGCCGCCCACATTGTCGTCAGAGTGCCCGCTAGAGGCATCCTTGGGCCTCTTTTGCAAGCCCTTTGACGACTCAGCCACCTCCATACCCTCCCCCCTGAATCCCGGAGACACAAAAGGGGATCCAGGATGGGACGGGAAGGGGACGGAGGCGAAGAGGGAGAGGGGAGGGGAGAGGGAGAAAAGGGGAAAGGGGGGAGGGGAGGGGGGAAAGGGGGGAGGAGGGGGAAAAGGAGGGGGGAGGAAGGGAGGGAGGGGGGAGAAAGAGAGGGGGCAGACGGAGGAGGAGGCGTAGAAGAAAGAGGGGGAGGGGGACGGCCCTCAGCAGAGGGCCCCCCACCCCTCACCCCCACTGGGCCCGGCGCTGGCGCACCCGGCCCCCCAGAAACAAGTCCCGAGGGACCAGGCACATTCCCAGCAGGGGCCCCCACTCCACCGCGCCTACGCCCGGACCTCTGCCTCTGCGGCAAAGGCCCCTCTGGGCCACCAGCCCCAGGCCCATCACCTTGGCCCGCTTGAGGCGCTTGGGGTGGGAGACCCACTCCCTCCGGTGCGTCATCTGGGCCTGGCCCATCCCCATCAGCCGCACGCCCCCGAAAAGCCTTGGGGCAGCGGCTGAATGGGTGGCCGGACACCCCACAGAGGTTGCAGACAATTAGTCTGCAAGTCTCAGAGGAGTGCCCAGGCCTGTTGCACCTGACGCACCGGGGCGTTGTGCAATCCGCACCCAAATGGGTGGGACTCCCACACTTGAAGCAGCGATGGGGCTGACCGGGGTAAAAGACCAGGATCCTATCTCTTCCAATAAACGCGCTACCAGGGACATGGGTCACACTGGTCCTCTGGCGCTTGAGACGGATCCTGGCCAGCCACACCCCGGTCCAGACCCCGCGCTCATCCAGGTTTTTGCGGAGGGGAGACTGCAGCTGCCCATACCTCCCCATCCAGGTGGCAATGTCCTCAGGTGGGAGGGATTCGTTCCTGACCAAAATGGTCAGGGACTTTATATCTTCCTGCCTGGACAGGGGGACCACCCTAAAGAACTTCCAAGGCTCCGACCTCTTCAGGAGCTCATAGACGGTGAGAAAGAGCTCCATTAGCACTAAGGAGGAAAAACTGACATCAAACTCCTTGGTGCCCGTGGGTTGGATCACTGCGAAGAGGTCGGCTACCTTGAAGTTGGCCCCCTTCAGCAGAAGATCCACTACCTGCCCCCTGCTGGGGCACTGTCCAGGTCCCTCCCACCGCAGCTGCACAACATTGCGCCTGCGCCTCTCCGGACCCCCTGTACCCCTCGACCACGGGTTCACCCCCTGGAGCTGGTCTGCGGGGGGAACCTGGAAGTTTTGGGCGCCAAACTGGCTGTACAGAGGGGCCAAAGGGACGCTGGTCCCTGCCACCCGGGCAAAAGACCTGGTCTCCCTAAGCGCCTCAAGCAGCTCTGCCTCCTGGGCCTGCCCCAAAATACCCCCAGCCTGAGCGCCAGTAGAACCCTCCACCGCATCACCGGGGGCACCCTCGGAGGGCGCCCCAGCACCCATGGCTGACACACCAACCGGGGGAACCCCCCGGCCTAATCCTGCCGGGGGGGGTCCCTCCCATCCACTGCCCCCCCGGAGCAAGCCACACCCACAACATCCCTCCTCCTAACACTAGGAGGAGGGTCTACCACTGGGGGCCCACTAGAGCTGCAGGCATGAGCCCCAGATGGCTCCTCCCCCTGCTCCTGCGGCCGTGGCTGCTCCTTCCCCTTTGACTGTCCCCCCTGAGACTCCATATCTCTGATAAAGGCCAAGGCTGGGTGATCTCCAAGAAGTTCCCCAGCCTCGGCCTCGCTCCACCTGCCCACCCTCTGGGCTGGGCTCGGGTCCCCTGTGGAATCTAATGCCATAATATCCCCACACATTTTCCCTTCCCCACATACCTCCATCCCATCTCCTTCAGGGCCATCAGCGGCCACAGACCGGAAGTCCCCAACCACTTCCGGTTCAGGACTTACTTCCTGATCAACCCCCCCGCCCACTTCCGGGTCAGGCTGACCAGGAAAACCGGAAGTGGCCGCACGGACGCCGCTAGCCCCTCCCACTTCCTCTTGCCGCCCAGACTCCCGCCCCAGCTCCTCCCCCTGGCCCCCCAGCCCGCCCAGGCTCCGTCCACTGGCCACGCCCCCACTGTCAGCAGTGGAAGCCGCACATCCCGGCGCCATAGCGTCCATTGCTTGTGAGCTGTTTACAGCATCCAGTCCTCCTCCATCTTCACCAGAAAATGGCGCCCCCCCACCCTCACCAACAACCTCCCCCACATCCACTGCAACCACCACCCCACCACCACTAGTCTTTTCACCCCCAAACACCGGCACACTTGTAGTCTTTGCTGTTTCTGCCTTCACAGTCTCTCCTGCAGCCTTTGTGGTAAGGATTTCCATGGCAGTCTCTGTCTGCATGGCGGACCCCTCTCCCTCCTCCACAACACATGCAGTTTTTATGCCACATGTGGGATTCACAGGGGTCCCGCCATCTTGCCTGGCCGTATCCTTCCTCCCTGCTTCTGACCTAGTCCCCGGGAGTGGCGTTAGGACCACCACCGCAACTCCCCCCAACCTTCCTGCTCCCGCAGTGCTCCTATCCTGGCCTTTCATGGCTGAATGATGGTGTACCCTACCCGGGTCTGCCTGCGTGCTGGTAGTTTTTCCTGGCCGCAACACAGCATGGACCCGGGGACCCTCCACAGCCAAGACCACAGGGACCGCACTTCCCAGGGAGGGGGGAGGGGGGAGGTCCCTCACCGTCACCGGGACTTACCACCTCCACAGGCTCTTTAGGCTGCAGATGGTCCTGCAGGTTTTTCTGGCTGCTACGTCTGGCAGCCTGGGAGCCCTCCTTACTCGCTCTCCAGAGTTCAGTCCTCACTTCTAGGAGGAAATCTGTCTCCCCTCGGCCTCTCTCACATAGCCCACCAAGCAGGGTCCATAGGTCACCGCTCTGGCCCTTTAAAAGGCCAATGGCCTCGGCATACTCGCCTCTTCTGAAACTGCTGGCCCGGTCTCTCCTGTTCCTTAGGTCCGTTAGGACTGCCATCTTCCCACAGAAGGCCCGACTGGCCTTCTGGATCAGGTCCTTGACCCTCACGATCCTCCTCTGTAATTTTGCCGGACCCTCCCCAGGCTGGGGCAAGGTCCAGTCCATTAGTTCCCCTTGGGTCCTTAAAAAGAGCATCTCCTCCCTGGATAGGTCCTTAATCCCCAGGGAGGAGGCAGCAGCATCAGGCCGGGAAAGCTGCCCCGGTCCTGGGCTGGAGGAGGCCATCACACCCCCTCCTCCTGGAGCTCCAGGAGCTTCCTACAGGCACGTCCTCTCACTCCAAACGTCTCACAGCAACTGACACACTCCGCCCGCTGTAAGTGCTGCAGATGCCTGTTAGTGTAACACAAAAGAAAAAAACCACAAGCAATAAGGGCTAGCTTCAGGTGTATATTTTGCAGGAAGCACACTAAGCCGCGCTGTAAGTGCTGCAGATGCCTGCCTGTGTTACACAACAGGAAAACACAGCAATAAGGGCTAGCTTAAGGTGTATATTTTGCAGGAAGCACACTACGCCCGCTGTAAGTGCAGCAGATGCCTGTTAGTGTAACACAAAAGAAAAAAACACGAGCAATAAGGGCTAGCTTCAGGTGTATAATGTGCAGGAGGAACACTACGCCCGCTGTAAGTGCTGCAGATAACTGCCTGTGTTACACAACAGGAAAAAACAGCAATAAGGGCTAGCTTCAGGTGTATATTTTGCAGGAAGCACACTACGCCCGCTGTAAGTGCTGCAGATGCCTGCCTGTGTCACACAACAGGAAAACACAGCAATACGGGCTAGCTTCAGGTGTATATTTTGCAGGAAGCACACTACGCCCGCTGTAAGGCCCCTTTCACACTGAGGCGTTGAAAAAACGCTCAAAAATTATAAGATTTTGTACCTCGATTTTACCGTGATTTTACCGCGTTTTTACAGCGATCGCGGTAAAAATAGCGCTAACGCGCATGCGTTTTTGCCGCGTTTTTACCGCGTTCGCGCTAAAAATAGCGCGAACGCGGTAAAAACGCATACGCGTTAGCGCTATTTTTTAAAATAACGCTTATGCCTATGCATTTTTACCGCGTTTTTACCGCGGTTTCCATTCATTTCAATGGGGATAGGCGTTTTTAGATCGCTATTTTATGCGCCCTAAAGTTGCTCTAAAAAAGCGGTTTGCAGGATTTTTTTCAGCGCCCAGCCAGCACAACGCCTCAGTGTGAAAGCCCTCAGAGATTTCACATTGAGAATGCTGGGGCAGGATTATTTCAGGTGTTATTACAGCGCTATTTTTACCGCGAAAACGCGGTAAAAACGCCTCAGTGTGAAAGGGGCCTAAGTGCACAACAGGAAAACACAGCAATAAGGGCTAGCTTCAGGTGTATATTTTGCAGGAAGCACACTACGCCCGCTGTAAGTGCTGCAGATGCCTGCCTGTGTTACACAACAGGAAAACACAGCAATAAGGGCTAGCTTCAGGTGAATATTTTGCAGGAAGCACACTACGCCCACTGTAAGTGTTGCAGATGCCTGTTAGTGTAACACAAAAGAAAAAATCACGAGCAATAAGGGCTAGCTTCAGGTGTATAATGTGCAGGAGGCACACTATGCCCGCTGTAAGTGCTGCAGATGCCTGCCTGTGTTACACAACAGGAAAAAACAGCAATAAGGGCTAGCTTTAGGTGTATAATGTGCAGGAGGCACACTAAGCCCGCTGTAAGTGCTGCAGATGACTGCCTGTGTTACAAAACAGGAAAAAACAGCAATAAGGGCTAGCTTCAGGTGTATATTTTGCAGGAAGCACACTACGCCCGCTGTAAGTGCTGCAGATGCCTGCCTGTGTTACACAACAGGAAAAAACAGCAATAAGGGCTAGCTTCAGGTGTATATTTTGCAGGAAGCACACTATGCCCGCTGTAAGTGCTGCAGATGCCTGTTAGTGTAACACAAAAGAAAAAAATCACAAGCAATAAGGCCTAGCTTCAGGTGTATATTTTGCAGGAAGCACACTACGCCCGCTGTAAGTGCTGCAGATGCCTGTTAGTGTAACACAAAAGAAAAAAAATCACAAGCAATAAGGCCTAGCTTCAGGTGTATAGTTTGCAGGAAGCACACTACACCCGCTGTAAGTGCTGCAGATGCCTGCCTGTGTTACACAACAGGAAAACACAGCAATAAGGGCTAGCTTCAGGTGTATATTTTGCAGGAAGCACACTATGCCCGCTGTAAGTGCTGCAGATGCCTGTTAGTGTAACACAAAAGAAAAAATCACAAGCAATAAGGCCTAGCTTCAGGTGTATATTTTGCAGGAAGCACACTACGCCCGCTGTAAGTGCTGCAGATGTCTGCCTGTGTTACACAACAGGAAAACACAGCAATAAGGGCTGGCTTCAGATGTATATTTGCAGGAAGCACACTACGCCCGCTGTAAGTGCTGCAGATGCCTGCCTGTGTTACACAACAGGAAAACACAGCAATAAGGGCTAGCTTCAGGTTTATATTTTGCAGGAAGCACACTACGCCCGCTGTAAGTGCTGCAGATGCCTGTCTGTGTTACACAACAGGAAAACACAGCAATAAGGGCTAGCTTCAGGTGTATATTTTGCAGGAAGCACACTACGCCCGCTGTAAGTGCTGCAGGTGCCTGTTAGTGTAACACAAAAGAAAAAAACCACGAGCAATAAGGGCTAGCTTCAGGTGTATAATGTTCAGGAGGCACACTACGCCCGCTGTAAGTGCTGCAGATGCCTGTTAGTGTAACACAACAGGAAAAAACAGCAATAAAGTCTAGCTTCAGGTGTATATTGTGCAGGAGGCTTAGCAAAAATGACACTGACACTGTCCCCTGCCTATCCTTCTCTCTCCCTGCACACAAGGTTTAGCAAAGAATATCACTGACACGCTCCCTGCCTATCCTTCTCTCTCCCTGCACACAAGGTTTAGCAAAGAATATCACTGACACTCTCCCTGCCTATCCTTCTCTGTCCCTGCACACAAGGTTTAGCAAAGAATATCACTGACACTCTCCCTGCCTATCCTTCTCTCTCCCTGCACACAAGTTTAAAGAACAAATGGCACTGGCACTGTCCCTGCCTATGTAATTCTTTCCCTGCACGCCGGAACGCACTACACAAGGCCGCCGCGCTGGCGGCCTTTTATAGTGTGGGGCGTGTACTAAACCCCCTGAGCTATAATTGGCCACAGGCATCCTGCCTGTGGCCAATTATGGCTCTCCTCGCTGCCGGCGCTGTGATTGGCCAAGCATGCGGGGTCACATTGCATGCTTGGCCAATCACAGCGCCGGGATTGCACTGCGATGGCGCAGTGTATTCTGGGCCGTTCGCGTCACTCGAATTTGTCGCGAACGACCCAAAGCGTTCGGTCTTCGCCGAACGATCGAACAGACGATGGAGCTCATCCCTGTACATATGCTACGGCTACAATGCTAAGCTTCATGGCCGCATCAGAAATTAGACAGCCTGACACTTCTGGCGGGTGTCACCATCGCCAAACGTGACCAATGCAGGTTATGGGGCCACGCTGCAACTGCCCCGCAGTGCACCCTCACACACCTGCACCCACATGAATGTCAAACTGAAAGCAGAGGCTGTGTCTATGCAGCTGCTGTGTCTCAGTTGACATGAATTGGATTGCCTGCACGTGGATGCATGGATTACCTGTGCAGGTAAAATACAGCCCTCAGACGGATGTACGCTTGAGTACACCCCTGTGAATGAGGCCTAATGTGTATAAATGCATGTGTATATATGCCTTCCAACTTTTTGAGATGGTAATGATGAGCAAATCTATTAGCAAAAGTATGTAGGCATTGGACACACCCCTGCCACACCCCCTTAAAGGAGAATTGTATAAAAAAATTATGATTGGTTAAACCCACAAGTGCTTTTTTTCCACTATTACTCCTTTATATTATTTTGGAATATAAAAATGCAACAATTTAGAAATTGGATGAAAGGTTTAGCGCTGTAAAACACTTTTTTAAGTATAAAAAGTGCACTTCATTTACAACTATATAGATCAGACCAAAATGAGGGAAATATGAGGAGGAAAGAGGGACAGAGGGACTTTGTTCCAAATCAGGGACAGTTGGGAGCTATGCATATTTATTCTAGTGGATAGAACAAATGAATATTCCAGCCAATAAAATAAGTTTACATACATATTCCTCTAAACTCCATACATGCATAAACACACATAAATACATGTAAATACCCACCAAAATTAGTATTAGTAAAATTAGTTCCTGTAAGAAAGATCCAGCATAGATGAGAGTATTTTAAACCACTTGCCATCCTGGCCAATTCTGGCACTCCTCTCCTACATGTAAAAATCATAATTTCTTTGCTAGAAAATTACTCGGAACCCCCAAATATTATATGTTTTTTTTTTTAGCAGAGACCTTAGGGAATAAAATTTTGGTCATTGCAACTTTTTATGTCACACGGTATTTGCGCAGCAATTTTTCAAACGCCTTTTTAAAAAAAAAAAAAAAAACTTTCATGAATATGGATGAGCCGAACACCCCGGGATCGGTTCGCCTCAGAACCTACGAACGGACCGAAAGTTTGCACGAACTTTAGAACCCTATTAAATACAATGGACGCGAACGTTCGAAATTTAAAGTGCTAATTATAACGGCTAATATGCATGTTATTGTCCTAAAAAAGGGTTTGGGGACCCGGGTTCTGCCCCAGGGAACATGTATCAATGCAAAACGAAGTTTTAAAAACGGCCGTTTTTCGGGAGCAGTCATTTTAATGATGCATAAAGTGAAAAAAAAAGTGAAATATTCCTTTAAATATCGTACCTGGGGGGTGTCTAAAGTATGCCTGTGAAGTGGCATGTGTTTTCCGTGTTTAGAACTGTCCCTGCACAAAATGACATTTCTAAAGGAAAAAAAGCCATTTAAAACTGCTTGCGGCTTTAATGTCATGTCTGGTCCCGGTAATATGGATGAAAATCTTTGAGAAAAATGGCATGGCTACCCCATCAGCCCCCCCCCCCCACCCCAGCCCATTACCAGCCCCTTTGGGTCTTGTATGGATATTAAGAGGAACCCCGCACACAAAATAAAAAAGGCCCTATATACTCTGAACAGCAGTATACAGGCGGTGCAAACAAGACAGGGACTGTAGGTTTGTTCATAAGTAGAATCTGTTTGTAATTTTGAACACGTACATTGTTTCAGTGTATCTCCAGCCAAAAAATTTATTTTTAAGCTTTTTGGAAAACATAGTGTAGCGGGCCACATCGGCTTCCTCACCCCCTTCCTCCTCTTCTATTAAAGTCTCGCTCGCTATGTTTCTGGTCTACGGGTATGATAGAGGAGGGAGAGAGTGCGCTACGCCAGGCTTCCACCACAGATGTCTAAGTGGTGTTAGCAATGTCTTTAATTACCTTCGGGCCTGCGTTGTGTATCGGATCCTCCCTCCAAGAGTTTCCAAGAACCTCGTTCCGCCAGGAAATGAGCCTCACACCGTTGCAAGTCCAACACTCCTTTATTAGAACTTAACATGGACTTCCTTGGTTACAGAACAGAAAAGGAGGTGTGAGTGTGTATAGGCCCAGACACAAGTTCCAATCCTCCACTCTCCTCCAAAGAGTGGGCTATGGTCTCCGCACGAGGGAAATTCACCTTCCGGACGGTCTCCGACAAGAGACTCACCCGTCACCGGCAGTATGCTGCACCGGGTCTTCAGATGAGGAGCTCTTCCCGGTCCATTACGCCCACCTTGGATTCAGGCGTCCATCTCCGGAGCACCCTAGGATCCTTCCCTCGCGGAACTCAATGTTGGGCACTGAGCTCCGGACCGCTGTCCGAGTACCTCACCTCAGGCTAAAGGTGCCTGAGATGGAACACGACCTCCGGTGGTCCTCTAGGCCTAGTCCGCCTAGAGGAGAAACACGAACTCCGTCCACAGGCTAAAGGTGCCAGGGACAAACAACCCCTTGACAAAATGGCCGGCCCCCTTTATACGCTCCCCCGGCATGCGTAGCGGGTTCCCCGCCCCACCACACGGCTGCCGAAGAAAGACAAAAAGGGATTCGACACAGCAATGATTCGCCCGTCGGTCCATGGTGACAGCGCCACCCGATGGACCGCCAGAGATACACCACTGATGTCACCGAAAAATTTCAAAAGTTTCCCCGGGAAAGTAAATACTGTACCCGCTACATACTCCCTCCTGTCTTTTGACACTGGTCCCCAGTGTCTGGAGTAAACCACATCCTCAACGGCTGACATGATCCAGTCCAGAAACCACTAACAATTGAAAAAAAAAAAAAAAAACTTGGAAAACACTGTACTACTGTAGAAGTTGTGTCTGAGCCCCTGCAACAAAAAGAGGAGTGAAAGACAACATCAACATTTTAAAATTACATTTCAACATTTACTTTTTCCCTCCCCATCCTGACTAAAGACCTCCCCAGAGTCTATAATCTTGCTGGGATGTTCTCCTGCAGAGGGAAAAAAAAGAATAGAATTCACATGTAAAACCCTGACACATGTATCCGTGTATGAGGAAAAGAAACTTCTCCTAAAATAAATTCTTTTTCCTCCAAAGAGTGAGTGCGTGAAAAGTGTTTGTAACGTTGCGCAACACTGCCACCTGGTGACAGCCTCGCGGTAACTGCACTCGTGGAACTTCTTTTTTCTCTCTAACACTATCTACCCCAAAGTCTATGATCTCTTTGCGGGAAGAAAGAAACAGGAACAGTTCTTTTCTTTTGGGCACAAAAACACAATTGCCCCAGAAAGTTCAGCAGCATGATACAAATGGAGTCTTTTTTTTTTCTCCTAGAGGTAAAAACGTGGGTGTGGCAGAATCACTGGTTTTAAGTGCTGGTCCATAGTCTCTAGATTATACTCTACATCTTCGCCTTCTTTGCGTTTGATCACCACTTTGTCTGCGTGGATGTGTCTTCCCACCATCCATTCTGCCTTGCAGTCTTTAAAGCGCTGTGAAGCCTTTGGTGAACATGCTAGGTATCTGCGAGCGTGCGGGACTTTGAGATGGGTCCAAACAAAATCATTGTACCAACGCTCCCGGCACACCTCTACCTCATACAACAGGTCCTTCGATAAGTAGGGATACTCCCATCCATACTCCGCTGCAACTTTTTGGCCAAACAGGCGCTGTAGTCTTGCCAAAGGAGGCATGGTAGATCTGTCCCCTTCACCAGGCAAAACAACCGCATCTGGGTGGCGAGGTGCCTTGACCACCTCTAATCTGGGCATCGGAGGCCGCAGTAACAATCTTCTTACCCCAGCGTCAGGTACAGATGGCGCAGGGGATGCAGGTACTAATTGAGGAACAGATTCTCCTTCAGGCGCTGACGCCTCCACCCATGGTGTGTTCTCTCCCATGGACATAGGCGAATTCCGAGTCCCAAGGAATGCAGCAAGCGGTGCCTTGTCCCAGCCCTTCTCGGCAAATATATCATCAATCAGGACATCATCTCCCATATCCAAGAGAGATTCCAGGTCGGAGGTGTCACACTCCTCTGCGGGTATGTAGCCCTGTGTGGAAACAGAACACCCACACTCCGGAGACTTGCTAGGCCATGCCTTCCCGACACATCCTCCCTCACACCAAGTCTTCTCAGCCGGCTTACCTTGGCCTTTTTTGGGACGTCCGGAACTCCCGTCAACGGATCCATCCGGGCCTGGCGTAAGCGTGCGAGACGGTCCACCACCACCGCTGGTCGGGGCTACCACGCTGGTTCTCTTCTTCAGTGGTGGACGCTGTGAGACAGTGGTGACCGAGTCAGCATCCTCGGATTTCTTCCGTTGGTGTTTCACGACCTCCTCCGCGGTCGTTGCAGTGTGCGCAGGGGCGACTCTCACGGCTGTGACTCCTGCCTCCTGTGTGGAGATACCTGAAGCCCAGCCTGGGTAGATGGTTTTCGGCCTCTCAACCGCCGGATCCACCTCAAACATGAACTCCCCACAGGCCTCACATCGTCCGAAGGGCTTTAACAAACATACTAGTCCCGAGCACCCGGGACAAATCATACCCAGGGCCTCCACGTCCATGCAGGAGTATAGGGCGAATCGACCCCTCGGCTTCAGTCGGATCCCTGTATCCGTTATGGGAGCAGCAGCAGTCAATGTTGTAGTTGCCGGGTGAACCGGAATCCACGAGGCGGGTCCAAACATGGCGACCTGTTGCTGTTCCATCGCACATTGCAGAGTTTTCGCGCCAATGTCCCACGTGTAGTCCGTCACACGTATTGGACTCCTCCCCTTTTGCTCCAGTTCGCAGGCTTTTTTTCACTTTAGCTTGGTTGAGACACGCCCACGAACTAAGCGGTGGGGGTTTGTGTCTGATGGCGCAGTGCAATTAAAAACCCCCACGTGTAGTCCGTCACACGGCTGGGCTTTCCCCCTTTCACCACTCTGCCTGCGCGGGCCTTTCCTCTTCTGAGGTCATGTCCACGACTTTTCGAGTAGGGCTGCACTTCGGCCTATTCACTTAACTCTTTCCGGCAGACACGTTCTTCCAAGTGATACACAACACATATACCGGACCCGAGCCCCCACGTGTAGTGGGCCACATCGGCTTCCACACCCCCTTCCTCCTCTTCTATTAAAGTCTTGCTCGCTATGTTTCTGGTCTAGGGGTATGATAGAGGAGGGAGAGAGTGCGCTACGCCAGGCTTCCACCACAGATGTCTAAGTGGTGTTAGCAATGTCTTTAATTACCTTCGGGCCTGTGTTGTGTATCGGATCCTCCCTCCAAGAGTTTCCAAGAACCTTGTTCCGCCAGGAAATGAGCCTCACACCGTTGCAAGTCCAACACTCCTTTATTAGAACTTAACATGGACTTCCTTGGTTACAGAACAGAAAAGGAGGTGTGAGTGTGTATAGGCCCAGACACAAGTTCCAATCCTCTACTCTCCTCCAAAGAGTGGGCTATGATCTCCACACGAGGGAAATTCACCTTCCGGACGGTCTCCGACAAGAGACTCACCCGTCACTGTAAGAGTGGGGGGGGGACAACTGTAAAAACAATTAGTGTCCCCTACCAAGGCGTTTTGTTCCAGATTCAATAGAGCCAGGTTATCTTCAAAAAGGTTGTTTTTTTCTTCAGAAAGACAAGTAAAAGACAATGCTTACATAATGACAGCTGGTAACACATGGTAAGGTGGTTGGCTTCAAAAGTAGGAATGAGGAATCACATGGTATGATGGTATATCTTCGAGCAGGGTCGCCTGACCTTCCATAGTAAATGGTCACTTCTCCAGTATCTTCCTTCAGGCTCCATCGCCCGACATTCCTAACTCATGTTCAAAACCCTTGGTTCTTATACAGTTTATTTATGTTATGTCAGCATTATTTACATTTAGAATCGTTCCAAAGAAGGTAGCACTACTGTTCACAGAAGTAACACCCACTTGTGTATATTAAGTAACATAACTCCACCCATTATCCTGACATAGTTCCTTAGAATAGCTATTACATACACAGCAAATGTCCTTTTGTCTGTCCTCAGCAACCTTCAAATTTAACATGTTTCAATAAAGAGTACAGAAACTTTTATCACTTAAAATAGTAATAAATTCAATATCTAACAATTCCCCCTCAATGCACTATTATTAACAAACAAGTGCATTCATCCTAAATAATAAATGTTTCTGATCCTCTTTTTTCCAATACATACAATACAATAAACATTCATACAATTTAGTGTTTCAGATATTGTACATAAGCTTTTTCCAAAAGTCTGAGATATTCCTGTGAAATATTTAACCATTTCATTCTATCAACTATAAATTATTATATTATTTATTAATTTTAATTTATTCTCCATCTAAACTATGTAATATTAAAAATGTTTTTCCTTTACCTTCATAGATTTTTCTTCTTATAACTTTAATCATAGCTATTTTAACATAAATAAAATTTCTTCCATTTTTTGAAATTTCAATAACCAAATAATTTCTTCAATATAAGTTTTTATACATTATCCTTGACACTAAACAATTATAAACATAATACGTAATCCACTCGTCTGTGGATACATAAAAACATAACTTTCCCATTATTTGATTGTCATATTTTTATATATTCTATTTATTTTTCTATTTATCTTTCTACTTATTTTTCCATTACCAACAAGCAACTCTTTCCATTTTCTTTAATTCAACAGTAACTCTGTTTAGACACATTAAAAATCCTTTTCTTCCACACAAGCTTGTATGTACTCTAACTACCGTATTTATCGGCGTATAACACGCGCCAGCGTATAACACGCACCCCAAGTTTAGGAGGGAATTTTAAGGAAAAAAAACTTTTAGGAGGGAAATTCAAGGAAAAAAAACTTACATTTAAATGCAGCATGCAGCCTTGCCCAGTGTCCATCTGCAGCCTTGCCCAGTGACCATCTGTCCATCTGCAGCCTTGCCCAGTGTCCATCTGTCCATCTGCAGCCTTGCCCAGTGTCCATCTGTCCATCTGCAGCCTTGCCCAGTGTCCATCTGTCCATCTGCAGCCTTGCCCAGTGTCCATCTGTCCATCTGCAGCCTTGCCCAGTGTCCATCTGTCCATCTGCAGGCTTGCCCAGTGCCTTTTCAGCAGTGTCAGTCTCTGCGTTTTTTAAATTTGGCGCCGATTTCTGTGGAGAGGAGCGAGCGGGGCCGAGTGTACTTCGGCTAGACTCGGCTCCTCTCGCAGTCCCGCCCATCTCCACTGACTGCGCTGCTGACAGAGAAAGCCGAGTGTACTTCGGCTAGACTCGGCTCTGCTCACAGTCAGGGGCAGGACTGCGAGAGGAGCCGAGACTAGCCGAAGTACACTCGGCTTTCTCTATGTCAGCGGCGCAGTCAGAGATGGGCGGGACTGCGAGAGGAGCCGAGTAAAGCCGAGTGTACTTCGGCTCCGCTCGCTCCTCTCGCTCGTTTCAGCAAGGGAATCGGCGGAGTATCGGCGTATAACACGCACCCACGATTTCCCCCTGATTTTAAGGGGAAAAAAGTGCGTGTTATACGCCGATAAATACGGTATATTAATACTTCAAATGTACACTTTATTGTAAATTCTTGTAATAACAAACTATCCATCCAACTTTCCCAAGCTATGTATTCTATAAAAATGAATAAAAAATAATAATTGTATGTGAAATAATATGTGTTCCTATAAAAGATTTAAAAACCCAAAAATATCAACCATATGTAAACTAAGGTAGTATCATACTATTAGTTATTACTGTGATATCAATCTTTCAATGATCTACTAAACTAACAAAGATTGTGTAGGAGAAAGTATCAAATGTCAATGTCAACATTGAGTCAACTATTTTTCTGTATTTCAAAACATTCCTATATTAAAATTACATCCCAACTCCCCCTCACATAATGATCGACCGATCAATATGTCGCTTTTTGATGCAAGACCATATGAATGAATCATTGAAGTTCATCCAAAAATGATAGTCCTTGATAACATATTAAATACATAATTTTGAAAAAAAATAAATAAATAACAAATTTAGCTGTGCTTGTGTCATGGTCATGTAAAAATCCATAGAATAAAATAATTTCATTAATCAATATTAACTACTTTAGACTCATAATCCTTTCTGTGTTTACCCATTTTATTCTTATTTTTACCCATTATTTTTTATTTTTACCAATTATTTTGATTTTTACCAATTATTTTGAAACAAAAATAATTATAATCCCTATTACCTTAAAAATAATAAAATAATCTTCCCAATTGATATCTCAGTTTGCAACTCTATTGGCATCCCTGGTACCTTCAGATCTATAATTCTTAATCATAACTTTAGCTACTGGAATAAATTACTAAACATACTCATGAGAAGTAAAAATCTCATTCAAAACATCATTTCTATTTAAATTTAGCAAAGGCCTAGCCATGTTTTGTGAACAAACTTCTTAAATTCCTATACCTGTACTTTTTTCCTATACAACAGATTGTAAATAACTTAGTATGCTAATTTCAAAAGACATAGAAGAACAGACATTCTTCATCCTGTCATTAACTCCTTATGTTCAGAAAATACTAAAGTTTTTAAACTGAAAATATAACAGGTAAATAAGTCACCCAATCTTTACCTTTTCTTGAATCATCTTACCCTATTTAGACTTTGTAAAACTATTCATACGTTCTACAATACCTGAGCATTAAAGGTGATAAGAAACATAAAAACTTTATTTAATAACTAAAATTGCATACTTGTCCTTCACTACCTGTCCTATAAAATAAAAAATCATTATCTGATTCCATGGTTTGAAACCCAACCCCAATGGAACATGACATACGTCCACAACAACTTAGCTTATGTTAAAAATATTTATTTTTTCCTAGAATTACCTCAATTAATTTATCAAAAGAAATATTAACTAAAGGAAAAAACATCCTTGTATCTTCCTTTAGCAGGTGAAAAACTAATATAATCAATCTACATAGATTGACAAATCTCTCAATACTTTGTAGTATCGGGTTACTCTTTCCTATTGAATTGTTCTATAAACAAATAAAACAATATTCAGAAGTTTGATGACAAGGTGCTCTAAATTGAGTAGTTCAGAATTTCTTTCATTAGCTTAAACAAAAATCAATTAATCAATTTGTCAGTCAGTCAAGTACCTGGATATGCAAAAAGAAATATTTTCATTTAAAAATAACTCTATTCATTATTGTTGGAATCAATTATTTTTACAATTGATTTTATCTCCTTTATCAGTCTGTACTGATTCTAACTAAGACAAAATTTCATCATCCCCCTCTTTATCCTGTGACTAAATTAAATTTTGTAAAAGTAATAATCTTACCAGATTATTGTATTTTTCTTTTACTAAAACTTCACTTATAACTGCTTTAACCACTTAAGCCCCGGACCATTTGGTAGCTAAAGGACCAGAGGTGAATTCAGAATTTTGCACTGCGCTGCTTTAACTGTAAATTGTGCGGACATGCAATGTTGTACCCAAACTAAATTTGCGTCCTTTTCTTCCCACAAATAGAGCTTTCTTTTAATGGTATTTTATTGCCTCTGCGATTTTTATTTTTTGCGATATAAACGGAAAAAGACCGAAAATTTTGAAAAAAAATGATATTTTCTACTTTTTGTTATAAGAAAAATCGAATAAACTCAATTTTAGTCATACATTTAGGCCAAAATGTATTCAGCCACATGCCTTTAGTAAAAAAAAAATGTCAATAAGTGTATATTTATTGGTTTGCGCAAAAGTTATAGCGTTTACAAACTAGGGTACATTTTCTGGAATTTACACAGCTTTAAATTTATGACTGCCTATCTCATTTCTTGAGGTGCTAAAATGGCAGGGCAGTACAAAACCCCCCCAAATGACCCCATTTTGGAAAGTAGACACCCCAAGGAAATTGCTGAGAGGCATGTTGAGCCCATTGAATATTTTTTTTTTGTCCTAAGTGATTGAATAATGACAAAAAAAAATAAAAAATTACAAAAAGTTGTCACTAAATGATATATTGCTCACACATGCCATGGTTATATGTGGAATTGCACCCCAAAATACATTCTGCTGCTTCTCCTGAGTACGGGGATACCACATGTGTGGGACTTTTTAGGAGCCTAGCCACGTACGGGACCCCGGAAACCAAGCATAGCCTTCAGGATTTCTAACGGCGCAAATTTTTGATTTCACTCCTCACTACCTATCACAGTTTTGAAGGCCATAAAATGCCAAAATAGCACAACCCCCCCCCCCCCAAATGACCCCATTTTAGAAAGTAGACACCCCAAGGAAATTGCTGAGAGGCCTGTTGAGCCCATTGAATATTTTTTTTTTGTCCCAAGTGATTGAATAATGACAAAAAAAAAAAAAGTTGTCACTAAATGATATATTGCTCACACATGCCATGGTTATATGTGGAATTGCACCCCAAAATACATTTTGCTGCTTCTCCTGAGTACGGGGATACCACATGTGTGGGACTTTTTAGGAGCCTAGCCGCGTACGGGACCCCGAAAACCAATCACCGCCTTCAGGATTTCTAGGCACAAATTTTTGATTTGACTCCTCACTACCTATCACAGTTTCGAAGGCCATAAAATGTCAAAATAGCACAAAACCCCCCCAAATGACCCCATTTTGGAAAGTAGACACCCCAAGCTGTTTGCTGAGAGGCATGGTGAGCATTTTACAGCTCTCATTTGTTTTTGAAAATGAAGAAAGACATTTTTTTTTCTTTTTTTTTTTCAATTTTCAAAACTTTGTGACAAAAAGCGAGATCTGCAAAATACTCACAATACCTCTCAGCAAATAGCTTGGGGTGTCTACTTTCCAAAATGGGGTCATTTGGGGGGGTTTGTGCCATCTGGGCATTCCATGGCCTCTGAAACTGTGATAGGCAGTGAGAAGTGAAATCAAAAATTTACACCCTTAGAAAGCCTGAAGGCGGTGCTTGGTTTTTGGGGTCCCGTACGCGGCTAGGCTCCCAAAAAGTCTCACACATGTGGTATCCCCGTACTCAGGAGAAGCAACAGAATGTATTTTGGTGTGTAATTCCACATATGCCCATGGCATGTTTGAGCAATATATCATTTAGTGACAACTTTGTGCAAAAAAAGAAAAAAAAAATTTCTTTTTTCCGCAACTTGTGTTAACATATAAAATATTCCATGGACTCGACATGCCTCTCAGTATATAGCTTGGGGTGTCTACTTTCCAAAATGGGGTCATTTGGGGGGGTTTTGAACTGTTCTGGCATTTTATACACAACATTAGGAAGCTTACATCCACTCTTCTAACCACTTGACGACAAAGCCCTTTTTGACACTTTTTGTTTACATGAAAACATATTTTTTTTTGCAGGAAAATTATGTTGAACCCCCAAACATTATATATATTTTTAAAGCAAAGGCCCTACAGAATAAAATGGTGGGTGTTGTATTTTTTTTTTCTACACAGTATTTGCGCAGCGATTTTTCAAATGCATTTTTTGGGGAAAAAATACACTTTTTTTAATTTTAATGCACTAAAACACACTATATTGCCCAAATGTTTGATGAAATAAAAAAGATGATCTTAGGCCGAGTACATAGATACCAAACACGACATGCTTTAAAATTTCGCACAAACGCGCATTGGCGACAAACTACATACATTTTTAAAAGCATTTAAAAGCCTTTACAGGTTACCCCGTTAGATTTACAGAGGAGGTCTACTGCTAAAATTACTGTCCTCGATCTGACCTTCGCGGTGATACCTCACATGCATGGTGCAATTGCTGTTTACATATGACGCCAGACCGACGCTTGCGTTCGCCATTGGGCAAGAGTAGGGCAGGACAGGGGTGCTTTTATTTTTTTTTATTTTTTTTTATTATTAATTTTGCTTTTTTATTTTATTTTTAAATTGTTCCTTCCATATTTTTCTTTTTTTTATCATTTTTATTGTTATCTCAGGGAATGTAAATATCCCCTATGATAGCAATAGGTAGTGACAGGTACTCTTTTTTTGAAAAAACTGGGGTCTAGACCCTAGATCTTTCCTCTGCCCTCAAAGCATCTGACCACACCAAGATCGGTGTGATAAAATGCTTTCCCAATTTCCCAATGGCGCTTTTTATATCCGGGGGGGGACATTCCCTTCCACTGCTTGTAAAAGCAGTCCAGAGGCTAATTAGCCACTAGGATTGCTTTTACATGAAAGCCAGCCGCTGGCTGAAAAGAATGATACCAAAATGATACCTAAACCCGCAGGCATCAATCTGGTATAACCATTCAAAGTCCAGCAACATACCAGTACGTTGCTGGTCCTTGTTGGACATGTATTGTAATCTTTTTTTTTCATGCAGCCAGGTGGCTGAACGAAAAAAGAGATTGATCGGTGGGTATGACCACCATTAGAATACCGCCCTTCATCCACCCACTTCTAATGATGGGCATACATGCACCATTTATATATGCCGAAGCATGGTGGCATCCTCCCGCAAAAAAGTTATGCCGCACACCCATGGTCGGACTTTTCCACGGGCAAGCCTCCGTCGGAATTTTGACCGTATGTACTCGGCATTAGGAGCAAAATCACTCCTCCGCCCCTGCTGCCCCAATGCTTCGGCATATTTGCTTTTTTCTTTACTGTGGTGGTGAAATCACCTCCTACAGCACTGGAGTCGCAGGGATCAGGCCTGTCTCTGCGAACGCTGCAGTTATGTGTGTTGTGTTTTGTAAGTGACAGTGACCAATCGATACTGCACTTGGGTGGCCTGGGCTGGACGGAGGGGCAAAACGCAGGTGCTAGCAGGTATCTGGGCTGATCCCGCTAACACTGCGTTTTTGGGAACCCTAAACTGCTGGGGACGCTAGTATAGATCTGACCAGATCAGATATTGATCTGTTCAGATACTATACCACTAAGGGAGGTGTATGCTTCATGCGTGGGTGTTAGCGTTACTGGCACTAACCTGACGCTGCCTGGGGTGTGACACAGACCCTCTCTGATGCTAAAACCTAATTGATATCACCCGCCGGGCGATCAGGGGGTTAAACCTTTATTGGGTTATATACGGCGGGTGCCCTGACACTATAAAAAGCAAACTAACTAACCAGCGTCACCCGTAACACTTATATGATGATCACTGGTGAAAGGGTTAACTAGGGGCAATTAGGGGGTTAAAACCTTTATTAGATAATATACGGGGGTACCTGACGCTATAAAAACCTGCGGCGAACCTAAAAAAAATTACTGGCTACCGATCTGCATCACCGACGCTAAGACAGCGATCAGAAAAATGATCGCTTAGCGACAGTGGTGATAGGGGGTGAAAGGGTTACCTGGGGGGCGATCAAGGGGGTTAAACCTTTATTAGATAATTTATGGGGGTACCTGAAGCTATAAAAACCTGTGGCGAACCTAAAAAAAATTACTGGCTACCGATCTGCATCACCGACACTAAGACAGCGATCAGAAAATTGATCGCTTAGCGACAGTGGTGATAGGGGTGAAAGGGTTACCTGGGGGGCGATCAAGGGGGTTAAACCTTTATTAGATAATTTATGGGGGTACCTGACGCTATAAAAACCTGCGGCGAACCTAAAAAAAATACTGGCTACTGATCTGCATCACCGACGCTAAGACAGCGATCAGAAAAATTATCGCTTAGCGACAGTGGTGATAGGGGGTGAAAGGGTTACCTGGGGGGCGATCAAGGGGGTTAAACCTTTATTAGATAATTTATGGGGGTACCTGACGCTATAAATACCTGCGGCGAACCTAAAAAAATTACTGGCTACCGATCTGCGTCACCGACGCTAAGACAGCGATCAGAAAAATTATCGCTTAGCGACAGTGGTGATAGGGGGTGAAAGGGTTACCTGGGGGGCGATCAAGGGGGTTAAACCTTTATTAGATAATTTATGGGGGTACCCGACGCTATAAAAACCTGCGGCGAACCTAAAAAAAAAATACTGGCTACCGATCTGCATCACCGACGCTAAGACATCGATCAGAAAAATTATCGCTTAGTGACAGTGGTGATAGGGGGTGAAAGGGTTATCTGGGGGGTGATCAAGGGGTTAAACCTTTATTAGGGGGGGTTAGGGGGCTACACTGGACCTAAAACTAAATGTAGTGACACTTTTACAGTCACAAATGTCACTGATTGCAGTGATCAGTAAATAAATGGTCACTGCAATCAGTGACACTGTGACTGGGGGCTGGGGGGTGATCTGGGGGGGCCTGGGGGGCGATTTATGTGCCTATGTGTGCTGGTGTTAGTGTAGTGTTTGTGCACTAACCTTGATGTCTTCTCTTGTACGGCGCTCGGTATATGTGAGCGCCGCACAGGAGATGACATCACTTCCACCTGCTTCCTCTGTCTGTGTTTACATTCCACAGACAGAGGGGGCATTTCCATTCGCCGGGAGCGATCGCGGGGGGGTGGCCAGAGTCGAACGGCCATCCCCTCATGTCGGATCGCTCCCTAACGAATTCCGACCGCTCACTGTACAGAAGGGGGGTCCGATTGGACCCCCCAACTGTACAAAGGCAATCACGTACACTCTACATGATTGTGCCTGTCGGTGCCATTGTGCCGACGTATATATACAGTGAGCGGTCGTTAAGTGGTTAATTTTGCAAAAAACATTATTTTAGGTTGGGCTTTCCTAAATATTATATTTCTGAAATAAACTTGATCCTGTTGAAGTACATTTTTCAGAACCAATCATGTTTCTCATACAGTATGATTGAATGAACCACACGTGTTCCGTCACTCTGACTGCTAAACAAAAACACATGGCAGTCTCAATCATCTTTCAGTGCAGACAAATATACAGAAAGTTCCATTGTGCCAATATATGGCGCCTTTCTATAGAAGCACAAGAGACTCCTTCCCAATAAATGTTGACTAAAGCTGATAAAGTAACTTTTGCATGATTTGCTTATACTACTGTGGCTTTATCACACTGCATTATTTTAATCTCAATGTATTTATATCTTACTTCAACTGACCTTTCTTTTTAACACCCAGTTGTCCATAAACAACGGTTAATCAGAGCTGTCTGTATTAACACCTCCTGTTTGTCTTGAAATAACACCTTAAACAAATGGTGCAAAACCCATATGTTTTTTCAAAACAATTACTTTGGTAAGTAATAATACATTTTTCTCATCCATGAACCCTCTTCCAGTTTCTGGAAGTTTTAACACAAATATGTGTATTGATCATAGAAGTGAAAAACTGTCATGACGATGGCATGTCTGACTAGGCTGTGTAACTCGAACTGCATTTCTCTGTTGACAGTACATTCCTTTATATGTCACACTCTTCAGAGAAAGATCTGTTACATGTCGGTCTTAGCTACCATGAATTGCATCTCCCCTTCACAGTACAATCCGGTAACAATTTAATTTTATCGTTTTTATAATTTTTAACCTTTTTTACAATTTTTTTAAACATATTTGGTTTGTACATCTGCTAAAAATCATGTACACTAGGTTATATGATGTTCCTGATTATAGTAATGACAAAAAATTGTTTAGAGGACAATCTCGTGAAACTCACAGATTGGTTCCTGCCCATGAACTGTGATTGGCCATTTCCCCGAGAAAAATTCCTCCCCCAACCAAAGTCTTTACTTTTATCAGAAATACTCAATTACAAAAACTTTTAACAATAGTTTTTTTACAATTTTTGATAGTTTTTAGATTGAACAAAACTTTCATATTTTAATATTTTTCCTGGGTAGCCTTAGTTAAATTAGAACAATCTACTACTTTTCTTTTAATAACCAAATCCTAGTTTGGAATCTTTTGTAAAAATTTCTCAATCCTTAACTCATTATTTCCTGCAACCAAAACTGTAGGATTTTTGTTAAACATTAAATACCATGTTGTTTTCCATTATCTTAACCACTTAACGACCGCCCACTGTAAATATACGTCGGCAGAATGGCACCGACAGGCAGAATCACGTATATGTACGTGATTGCCTTTGTATAGTTGGGGGGTCCGATCGGACCCCCCTTCTTTACAGTGAGCGGTCGTTTTACCTTCGGGAGCGATCCGGCATGAGGGGACGGCCGTTCGATTCCGGCCACCCCCTCTCGATCGCTCCTGGCGAATGAAAGCTTCCCCTGCCTGTGTGCTTGTTTACACAGGCTGGAGGAAGTGATGTCATCTCTCCTGCGGCGCTCACATATACCGAGCGCCGTACAGGAGAAGATGCAGGTTAGTGCACACAACACTACACTGACACCAGGACACATAGGTACATAAATCGCCCCCCAGGCCCCCCCAGACCCCCCCAGATCACCCCCCAGCCCCCAGTCACAGTGTCACTGATTGCAGTGACCATTTATTTAGTGATCACTGCAATCAGTGACATTTGTGACTGTAAAAGTGTCAGTACATTTAGTTTTAGGTCCAGTGTAGCCCCCTAACCCCCCCCCTAATAAAGGTTTAACCCCCTGATCACCCCCCAGATAACCCTTTCACCCCCTAGTACCGCCGTCGCTAAGCGATCATTTTTCTGATCGATGTCTTAGCGTCGGTGATGCTGATCGGTAGCCAGTAATTTTTCTTAGGTTCGCCGCAGGTTTTTATAGCGTCGGGTACCCCCATATATTACCTAATAAAGGTTTAACCCCCTTGATCGCCCCCCAGGTAACCCTTTCACCCCCTATCACCACGGTCACTAAGCGATAATTTTTCTGATCGATGTTTTAGCGTCGGCGATGCTGATCGGCAGCCAGTAATTTTTTTTAGGTTCGCCGCAGGTTTTTATAGCATCGGGTACCCCCATATATTACCTAATAAAGGTTTAACCCCCTTGATCACCCCCCAGGTAACCCTTTCACCCCCTAGCACCGCCATCACTAAGCGATCATTTTTCTGATCGATGTCTTAGCGTCGGTGATGCTGATCGGTAGCCAGTAATTTTTTTTAGGTTCGCCGCAGGTTTTTATAGCGTCGGGTACCCCCATATATTACCTAATAAAGGTTTAACCCCCTTGATCGCCCCCCAGGTAACCCTTTCACCCCCTATCACCACTGTCGCTAAGCGATCATTTTTCTGATCGCTGTCTTAGCGTCGGTGATGCAGATCGGTAGCCAGTAATTTTTTTTAGGTTCGCCGCAGGTTTTTATAGCGTCAGGTACCCCCATATATTATCTAATAAAG
Organism: Rana muscosa; assembly: GCA_029206835.1. Classification (NCBI taxonomy): domain Eukaryota; kingdom Metazoa; phylum Chordata; class Amphibia; order Anura; family Ranidae; genus Rana; species Rana muscosa. Next base: position 2,229,793 of record JARGYO010005579.1, on the reverse strand, counting down.
GTTTAACCCCCTGATTGCCCCCCAGGTAACCCTTTCACCCCCTATCACCACTGTCGCTAAGCGATCGTTTTTATGATCGTTGTCTTAGTGTCGGTGATGGAGATCGGTAGCCAGTAATTTTTTTTTAGGTTCGCCGTCAGGTTTTTATATAGCGTCAGGTACCCCCATATATTACCTAATAAAGGTTTTAACCCCCTAATTGCCCCTAGTTAACCCTTTCACCAGTAATCACCATATAAGTGTTACGGTGATGCTGGTTAGTTAGTTTGCTTTTTATAGTGTCAGGGCACCCGCCGTATATAACCCAATAAAGGTTTAACCCCCTGATCGCCCGGCGGGTGATATCAATTAGGTTTTAGCGTCAGAGAGGGTCTACGTCACACCCCAGGCAGCGTCAGGTTAGTGCCAGTAACGCTAACACCCACGCGTGAAGCATACACCCCCCTTAGTGGTATAGTATCTGAACAGATCAATATCTGATCTGATCAGATCTATACTAGCGTCCCCAGCAGTTTAGGGTTCCCAAAAACGCAGTGTTAGCGGAATCAGCCCAGATACCTGCTAGCACCTGCGTTTTGCCCCTCCGTCCAGCCCAGGCCACCCAAGTGCAGTAACGATCGATCACTGTCACTTGCAAAACACAACACACATAACTGCAGCGTTCGCAGAGACAGGCCTGATCCCTGCGACTCCAGTGCTGTAGGAGGTGATTTCGCCACCACAGTTAAAAAAAAAAGAAGCATATATGCCGAAGCATTGGGGCAGCAGGGGCGGAGGAGCGATTTTGCTCCTAATGCCGCGTACATACAGTCGAAATTCCGACGGAGGCTTGCCCGTGGAAAAGTCTGACCATGTGTACGCGGCATAACTTTTGCGGGAAGATGCCCCCATGCTTCGGCATATATAAATGGTGCATGTATGCCCATCATTAGAAGTGGGTGGATGAAGGGCGGTATTCTAATGGTGGGCATACCCACCGATCAATCTTTTTTTTTTCGTTCAGCCAACAGGCTGCATGAAAAAAAAAGATTACAATACATGTCCAACAAGGACCAGCAACGTACTGGTATGTTGCTGGACTTTGAATGTTTATACCAGAATGATGCCTGCGGGTTTAGGTATCATCTTGGTATCATTCTTTTTAGCCAGCGGCCGGCTTTCATGTAAAAGCGATCCTAGTGGCTAATTAGCCTCTGGACTGCTTTTACAAGCAGTGGGAGGGAATGACCCCCCCCGGATATAAAAAGCGCCATTGGGAAATTGGGAAAGCATTTTATCACACCGATCTTGGTGTGGTCAGATGCTTTGAGGGCAGAGGAAAGATCTAGGGTCCAATAGACCCCAGTTTTTTCAAAAAAGAGTACCTGTCATTACCTATAGCTATCATAGGGGATATTTACATTCCCTGAGATAACAATAAAAATGATAAAAAAAAAAGAAAAATATGGAAGGAACAGTTTAAAAATAAAATAAAAAAGCAAAATTAATAATAAAAAATAAAATAAAAATAAAAAAGCACCCCTGTCCTGCCCTGCTCTTGCCCAATGGCGAACGCAAGCGTCGGTCTGGCGTCATATGTAAACAGCAATTGCACCATGCATGTGAGGTATCACCGCGAAGGTCAGATCGAGTGCAGTAATTTTAGCAGTAGACCTCCTCTGTAAATCTAACGGGGTAACCTGTAAAGGCTTTTAAAGGCTTTTAAAAATGTATGTAGTTTGTCGCCAATGCGCGTTTGTGCGAAATTTTAAAGCATGTCGTGTTTGGTATCTATGTACTCGGCCTAAGATCATCTTTTTTATTTCATCAAACATTTGGGCAATATAGTGTGTTTTAGTGCATTAAAATTAAAAAAAGTGTATTTTTCCCCCAAAAATGCGTTTGAAAAATCGCTGCGCAAATACTGTGTAGAAAAAAAAAATGCAACACCCACCATTTTATTCTGTAGGGCCTTTGCTTTAAAAATATATATAATGTTTGGGGGTTCAACATAATTTTCTTGCAAAAAAAAATATGTTTTCATGTAAACAAAAAGTGTCAAAAAGGGCTTTGTCTTCAAGTGGTTAGAAGAGTGGATGTAAGCTTCCTAATGTTGTGTATAAAATGCCAGAACAGCTCAAAACCCCCCCCCCAAATGACCCCATTTTGGAAAGTAGACACCCCAAGCTATATACTGAGAGGCATGTCGAGTCCATGGAATATTTTATATGTTGACACAAGTTGCGGAAAAAAGACAATTTTTTTTTTTTTTTTTGCACAAAGTTGTCACTAAATGATATATTGCTCAAACATGCCATGGGCATATGTGGAATTACACCCCAAAATACATTCTTTTGCTTCTCCTGAGTACGGTGATACCACATGTGTGAGACTTTTTGGGAGCCTAGCCGCGTACGGGACCCCAAAAACCAATCACCGCCTTCAGGCTTTCTAAAGGGTGTAAATTTTTGATTTCACTCCTCACTGCCTATCACAGTTTCGGAGGCCATGGAATGCCCAGATGGCACAAAACCCCCCCAAATGACCCCATTTTGGAAAGTAGACACCCCAAGCTATTTGCTGAGAGGTATTGTGAGTATTTTGCAGATCTCGCTTTTTGTCACAAAGTTTTGAAAATTGAAAAAAAAAAGAAAAAAAAAATGTTCTTTCTTCATTTTCAAAAACAAATGAGAGCTGTAAAATACTCACCATGCCTCTCAGCAAACAGCTTGGGGTGTCTACTTTCCAAAATGGGGTTATTTGGGGGGGTTTTGTGCTATTTTGGCATTTTATGGCCTTCGAAACTGTGATAGGTAGTGAGGAGTCAAATCAAAAATTTGTGCCTAGAAATCCTGAAGGCGGTGATTGGTTTTCGGGGTCCCGTATGCGGCTAGGCTCCTAAAAAGTCCCACACATGTGGTATCCCCGTACTCAGGAGAAGCAGCAAAATTTATTTTAGGGTGCAATTCCACATATAACCATGGCATGTGTGAGCAATATATCATTTAGTGACAACTTTTTGTAATTTTTTTATTTTATTTTTTTTTTCATTATTCAATCACTTGGGACAAAAAAAAATATTCAATGGGCTCAACAGGCCTCTCAGCAATTTCCTTGGGGTGTCTACTTTCTAAAATGGGGTCATTTGGGGGGGGTTTGTGCTATTTTGGCATTTTATGGCCTTCAAAACTGTGATAGGTAGTGAGGAGTGAAATCAAAAATTTACACCCTTAGAAATCCTGAAGGCGGTGCTTGGTTTCCGGGGTCCCGTACGTGGCTAGGCTCCTAAAAAGTCCCACACATGTGGTATCCCCGTACTCAGGAGAAGCAGCAGAATGTATTTTGGGGTGCAATTCCACATATAACCATGGCATGTGTGAGCAATATATCATTTAGTGACAACTTTTTGTAATTTTTTTTTTTTGTCATTATTCAACCACTTGGGACAAAAAAAAAAATATTCAATGGGCTCAACATGCCTCTCAGCAATTTCCTTGGGGTGTCTACTTTCTAAAATGGGGTCATTTGGGGGGGGTTTGTACTGCCCTGCCATTTTAGCACCTCAAGAAATGAGATAGGCAGTCATAAATTTAAAGCTGTGTAAATTGCAGAAAATGTACCCTAGTTTGTAAACGCTATAACTTTTGCGCAAACCGATAAATATACGCTTATTGACATTTTTTTTACTAAAGACATGTGGCTGAATACATTTTGGCCTAAATGTATGACTAAAATTGAGTTTATTCGATTTTTCTTATAACAAAAAGTAGAAAATATCATTTTTTTTAAAAAATTTCGGTCTTTTTCCGTTTATATCGCAAAAAATTAAAAATCGCAGAGGCAATCAAATACCATTAAAAGAAAGCTCTATTTGTGGGAAGAAAAGGACGCAAATTTCGTTTGGGTACAACATTGCATGTCCGCACAATTTACAGTTAAAGCAGCGCAGTGCAAAATTCTGAATTCACCTCTGGTCCTTTAGCTACCAAATGGTCCGGGGCTTAAGTGGTTAATCAATAGTTTTTCTTAAAACTTAGTTCTGCCCCTTGCTTGTGCTTTGAATGACCACATTTTGTAATAACACATTTTCTGTTGTTTAGGGCTTAAATATTCATAAACATTTTCATGCAGCATTAAACTTAGTTTTCTTATTAAAGAACTTCTTTACACTCTGGTGTTAATTAATTAATTACTCTACTACTGCTACATGCCTGTATTCCATATATATGGAATGTATTAATTCCCGATAGTACAGGGACATACTTCTGAGCTTTGAGATGTTAACCATCCCATGTTATCCACTCACTAAAATAAACAAACATATTTACCCCTTGTTTAGAATGATTGTCCTGTGTACACTTAAAAAAACAAGAGATGAATAATGTCCTTTAGCTTTGCCTGTTGTTTGTTTCTTTTCATTTGTTTTGTCTTTGTTCGTTGCTTTTATTCGTTGCTTTTTCTTGGAATATTGTCCTCATCTTTTTCTTTGAAGAATAGTTTTCTTGTAGCTTTTGCCTTGTTCCTTGACTCGTGTAAATGTAATGTTTCTGTAGGCTGTAAATAGGCCTAAGTAAACACAATGTAAAGATGCGTGTTTATTGAAAATGTCTTTCTCCTTCTGTGTTTGCTGAAGGAATGAGATGTGTAAGTGTTTGCCTTCATCCTTGGACCGTCCAAAACATCAAAATCCGACTTTTCATGTTAGCTCACCCAAAGAGTACATCTGCCTGTTGTATCTACAATGGTGGCCTTTTTTAACGTGAAGTCTTAGTTCCCATTTCAAGAACTTCTTCTGTGAGACATTTTCTCACCTTGTGTAAGAACTTCTTTGGCAGAAATCTTCACGTACGTAAACGTTTACGCTTTTCATCACAACCTGAAAGTCCTCTCTGGATTTCCTACAATATCTTGAAACACTGTCCATAAGGCCTTGTCAATCAACCTTGTAAGCTGAGTCTTTGTTTTTGTTTTTTTCTTCTTTTCTTCTGCTTGCAAGTTTACAAGCGATCTGTGGGTGAGAAAACAGACAGAAACTCACCCTTGTGCTTTGGAGTCAAGATCAATAATTGGCTTTATTCCACGGCTGCAATTCTTCTCGCCTTTAGCTGGCTCAGTTTCTCTGACCTTCTGTCCACGTGTGATGGAACACAAACGTCCTTTCTCGTTCTAAGTTCTTTGTTTTTTTCCCAAGACTTGATAATGTTTTCGTCTCATCTCTTCATCTGAGTCCCTCCTGTTTTCAAGTAGTGAGGAAAAAAAACAGCTGGAGGCTCGCCATAATGTAAGAGTGGGGGGGACAACTGTAAAAACAATTAGTGTCCCCTACCAAGGCGTTTTGTTCCAGATTCAATAGAGCCAGGTTATCTTCAAAAAGGTTGTTTTTTTCTTCAGAAAGACAAGTAAAAGACAATGCTTACATAATGACAGCTAGTAACACATGGTAAGGTGGTTGGCTTCAAAATTAGGAATGAGGAATCACATGGTATGATGGTATATCTTCGAGCAGGGTCGCCTGACCTTCCATAGTGAATGGTCACTTCTCCAGTATCTTCCTTCAGGCTCCATCGCCCGACATTCCTAACTCATGTTTAAAACCCTTGGTTCTTATACAGTTTATTTATGTTATGTCAGCATTATTTACATTTAGAATCGTTCCAAAGAAGGTAGCACTACTGTTCACAGAAGTAACACCCACTTGTGTATATTAATTAACATAACTCCACCCATTATCCTGACATAGTTCCCTAGAATAGCTATTACATACACAGCAAATGTCCTTTTGTCTGTCCTCAGCAACCTTCAAATTTAACATGTTTCAATAAAGAGTACAGAAACTTTTATCACTTAAAATAGTAATAAATTCAATATCTAACAGTCACCGGCAGTATGCTGCACCGGGTCGTCAGATGAGGAGCTCTTCCCGGTCCATTACGCCCACCTTGGATTCAGGCATCCATCTCCGGAGCACCCTAGGATCCTTCCCTCGCGGAACTCAATGTTGGGCACTGAGCTCTGGACCGCTGTCCGAGTACCTCACCTCAGGCTAAAGGTGCCTGAGATGGAACACGACCTCCGGTGGTCCTCTAGGCCTAGTCCGCCTAGAGGACAAACACGAACTCCGTCCGCAGGCTAAAGGTGCCAGGGACAACGAACCCCGTGACAAAATGGCCGGCCCCCTTTATACCCTCCCCCGGCATGCATAGCGGGTTTCCAGCCCCACCACACGGCTGCCAAAGAAAGACAAAAAAAGATTCGACACAGCAATGATTCGCCCGTCGGCCCATGGTGACAGCGCCACCCGATAGACCGCCAGAGATACACCACTGGTGTCACCGAAAAATTTCAAAAGTTTCCCCGGGAAAGTAAATACCCGCTACAATAGGGAAGGGTTATCACCCCTGTAACATTTGTTTTGCTGTCTGTGCCCCTGTTCAGAACATTTCACCTCACTTTCCGTCCCAATGACAACTGTTTTTGAAAAGTGGGGTTTTTATTGAAACAAGGATTGGTGATAAAGCATCAGTAGAGAGGAGACACCTTTTTCCCATATTAACTCTTACAGGAGAGAATTTCCCTTCCTAGGGGTAGATTTCCTCTCACTTCCTGTTGTCTCCTTCCGTTTGCAAGTAGGAGTCGTTTGTAAGTTGGATGTTTGAAAGTATGGGCCTGCCGCATATACTCTGCAGACATTGACCCTTTAGGTGTTGGTGTTGGCACAACACTGTGAGCCCTCACAGTTACTCTTGGTGGGCGCTGGAACGCCCTGCTGTCAACTATTATATCAGGAATTGTAATTACATGCCATTGTTGAACAGTGGTAGGAAAAATTGGGCCTTTGATGGTGGTGCTGGTGCCACAACACTGTAAGCCCTCACAGTTACTCTTGGTGGGTGCATGAATGGGCCCTGCTGTGAATTATTAGATCAATAATTGTAATTGCATGGCCCTGTTGAACAGGGGCTTAAAAAATGGGCCTTTGGTGGTGGTGTTGGTGGTGTTGGTGGTGGTGGTGTTGTCACAACACTGTAAGCCCTCACATTTACTCTTGGTGGGCGCATGAATGGGCCCTGCTGTGAATTATTAGATCAAGAATTGTAATTGCATGCCCCTGTTGAACAGGGGCTGAAAAATTGGGCCTTTGGTGGTGGTGTTGGTGGTGGTGGTGTTGTCACAACACTGTAAGCCCTCACATTTACTCTTGGTGGGTGCATGAATGGGCCCTGCTGTGAATTATTAGATCAATAATTGTAATTGCATGCCCCTGTTGAACAGGGGCTGAAAAATTGGGCCTTTGGTGGTGGTGTTGGTGGTGGTGGTGTTGTCACAACACTGTAAGCCCTCACTTTTACTCTTGGTGGGCGCATGAATGGGCCCTGCTGTGAATTATTAGATCAATAATTGTAATTGCATGCCCCTGTTGAACAGGGGCTGAAAAATTGGGCCTTTGGTGGTGGTGTTGTCACAACACTGTAAGCCCTCACAGTTACTCTTGGTGGGCGCAGGAATGGGCCCTGCTGTGAATTATTAGATCAAGAATTTTAATTACATGCCCCTGTAGAACAGGGGCTGAAAAATTGGGCTTTAGCCATTGGTGCCACAACACTGCAACCCCTCACAGATACTGTACTTGGACCACAGTAATGAGCCCTGTTGCAAAGTATTGCATCAAAATTTGTAATTACACGCCCCTGTTAAACAGGGGCAGAAAAATTGAGCCTTAGCCACTGGTGCCACAACACTGCAACCCCTCACAGATACTGTACTTGGAGCACAGTAATGAGCCCTGTTGCAAAGTATTGCATCAAAAATTGTAATTACACGCCCCTGTTAAACAGGGGCAGAAAAATTGGGCCTTAGCCACTGGTGCCACAACACTGCAACCCCTCACAGATACTGTACTTGGAGCACAGTAATGAGCCCTGTTGCAAAGTATTGCATCAAAAATTGTAATTACATGCCCCTGTTAAACAGGGGCTGAAAAATTGGGCCTTAGCCACTGGTGGCGGCACCCAAAAACAAAAATGTTTTTCCAAGATATCATCATGAATTGGATCATTGAGGAGGAGGATAGTCAGTCAACATAACAGGACAGTCACTCAGTCAGAATCAGCATCAGTCTTGAAGGGATGTGACATTTGAAAATAAATTATTCTGTTATATCAGCTTCAGGTGCTTGGTAGCTGGTGGTGATCCAAGACTGGTTCATCTTTATGAAGGTCAGTTGATCAACCGAATCGGTGGACAGGCGCACCCTGTGATCCGTGAGGAATCCTCCAGCAGCACTGAATGTGCGTTCCGAAAGAACGCTGGATGCAGGACAGGCCAGTAGCTCAATTGCATACTGTGCAAGCTCTGGCCAGTGATCCATCCTTAAGACCCAGTATATCAGAGGATTTTCGGTGGGAAAAGTGTCCAAATCTGACCTTGCCCCTAGGTATTCCTGCACCATGTATATCAGACACTGGCGATGGTTGCTGGAACCGATCATACCTTGGGGCTGCGGACTAAAGAATTGTGTGAACGCATCGGTTAGACGGCCACCTTCCCCACCGCTCCTTCTTTGACTGACTGAAGCCTCAGCAACTCGTTGTCCCAGACCAGGAGTTTGTAACCTCCCAGTCTCTGGGAACGCGTTGCACAGACCTTTCTGCAAGGCCTCCCGGAGTTGTCTCATCCTCTGCTCCCTTTGCGACGGTAAGATAAGGTCCACAACCTTAGCCTTGTACCGTGGATCAAGGAGAGTGGCCAGCCAGTAATGGTCCCTCTCCTTGATCCGAAGAATACGAGGATCCTTCCGCAGACTTTGCAGGATCAGGGAGGCCATGCAGCGTAGGTTAGCTGAGGCATTAGGTCCGGAGTCCTCTGGGTCACTAAGGACGACATGATCCGCAGCCACCTCCTTCCAGCCACGTACAAGTCCACGGGTTTCTTGGGACTGTAAATCAGACTGCTGCTGTTGATGCTGCTGAGTGCCAGGCTCCACCTCCATGCTGACACAATCCTCCTCCTCCTCCTCCTCTTCCTCTTCCTGTGCGATGGGTGGGACAGAAGGAACACTGTCTGGGTAAAGGGGGCCTTGAGAGGCAAGGAAGTCCTCCTCTTCCTGCCTCTGTTCTGCCTCAAGTGCCCTGTCCATTATTCCATGCAGCGTGTGCTCCAACAGGTGGACAAGAGGTACAGTGTCACTGATGCATGCACTGTCACTGCTCACCATCCTCATGGCCTCCTCAAATGGTGCCAGGACAGTACATGCATCCCTGATCATGCCCCACTGGCGTGGTGAAAAAAACCCAAGCTCCCCTGACCCTGTCCTGGTGCCGTAGTCGCACAGGTACTCATTGATGGCCCTCTGCTGCATGTGCAGCCGCTGCAGCATGGCCAACGTTGAGTTCCACCTGGTGGGCATGTCACATATAAGGCGGTTATTGGGCAGGTTCAACTCCTTTTGCAGCTCAGCCAGGCGAGCACTGGCATTATAAGATCTGCAGAAATGCACACAGACTTTACCGGCCTGCCTCAGGACATCCTGTAAGCCCGGGCACCTGCCCAAGAACCGCTGCACCACCAGGTTAAGGACGTGAGCCAGACAGGGAACATGGGTCAGTTGTCCCTGTCGGAGGGCGGAGAGGAGGTTGGTGCCATTGTCGCAAACCACCATTCCTGCCTTAAGCTGGCGTGGCGTGTAGTGGCAAGATTGGTTGTTTGCAGAGCACACAGCCATCTTTGCCTTGTGCTAAATAAGCACACTTCGTCTTATTGAAATAATGTTGTCTTTAGGCTAAAATTCACTCACCGTTCATCCATTCCAAGAAGCAAGCATCATCACATAGGTCTTATCATCAGGCCATCCCAGAGCAGAGTATCCCTGGGATAGCCAGCTACCTTTATTTATAGTCAACATGAGTAACAAAAGAAGGTGTTGGCTTCACAAAACAGCCATTCAGACATTTTGTATATTTTCAAAAGAACCAATCACAGACATGTTTAAATTCAAATAAAATGCTAGCAGTGATGTGTGCAAACGGCTGTGTACAGGGGTCATGCTTTCTGTGAGACAAAGGAACAAAGCCATGTGCAAACCAACTCACTGCTACCAATGACGGGAACTATACAACAATTATGCCTCAATGGACCACAATTGTCGTATAGCTATGCTACTCTTCTTGTGGACACAGATCTGTGCGCTCGGAGTCATTTGCCGCCCCCGTCAGGAAGTGGCCAGTCCCCTGACGAGGTGTCAAACAACATCTCTAAATGGAGCAAACATCGCTGTTTCCATAGGAAGATTTTCCCATCACCGATCTTCCACCAACGTCTGTATGTGCAAATACGCTCAGATGAGCGCATTACAGCAAAACTGACATTGGGGGGACATCTGACAACATACATTAATACATTTTTCCACAACAGTCCTCCTTTTTTTGTCATATGCACCCCATGTCCATCGATGAAACTTGATCTGCTTCTTACACCTGGAAATGAATCAGTCCTTAGTCCATAAAAAGGAAAACACGGCTTGACATGTAGACTCTATTCTTCAGGAGACATGACTTATAAAGGAGGACACGACATGGTGAGCTGTAGTAATCGCCGATCCGTCTGTGATCCTCTGTGTCTTGTATGTGGGTCCGGTTTCGGGGCGTCTCATCAAGGAAACTCTGGTCACGCGTCCAGTCAGGCAACAGGAGCACCTCGTCACAACATAGAAAGAATAGAAATAAAAACTACATGAGTATATATATTCCTACTTCCTTTAACCACGATCCGCTTTAAAATAAAAATTAGATCCCCAAAGATCCCCAGACCCTTAAAAGGACTCCCAACCTTCACTTAGCTACAGCTCTGGCTTCAACAGTTACATGAAGGACCCTATCCTTAACGGATGAGAATTGTTCAATCGTATCCCAAGCCCGAGCCCCCCCACCTTGTACATCCGGACCCCATGCCCAGACCTGGTCGGGGTTGGTGAACAAATCCCTTCTAGCTGTCCCTGCCATTCTTAGTTTCCTGTGCCATCAGATCCTCGCGATCGGCCGCGACATAAGGTGCTGGGACAGCTTCACCATCACGCATGAACCTCTTGCTTTGGGGGGAATTACCTTATAAGCTGGAGATCCGCATAAACACCAAACTAAAGTTCAAACACACTTGTGGGCTGCTTAGATACCCAAACCAACAAGAGGCAGAGCTATTAAAACTAACCAATTTTACCCTCTAAAAATGCATCGTTAGATTCCATTGACAAGTGTCTGTTTGGAGTCTTCACCAGTCTGTCAAAACTTCTCATACCCATAATAACATCATACCTCTGTCATCGCTGGGGACTAAAACTCTGTGAAGACTCAGAACAGACCCAGCAATCGGTCCTGTTCGCTTTCTGAGCTAGTCAGGAAATACACTTTAAATAATAACTTGGGATGCTTTTCATCGTTACCCTTGCTAAAATTTACTAAACAACAAAAATATAAATAAACAAAGATACTCAGTTCTTTGGTGTGGTTGAGCCGCTTCTTGCAGTGGCTGGCGTGGTCTCATCCCTCAAGCTTCTTTACAACGACCCAGTCACCTGGTTGGAAAGAATGTAAACTGGTTATTGTGTCAGGGTCCAGGAGGGACTCGTGAACCCTGTGGTGGACATTTTGAAGTTCATGTCACAGCGATCGCACCCACCCCATCAGCCGAAAATATAAGTGACAGCTAATGAGGAAAGTACGACTCTGGTTTTGATTGACCTCCAAACAACCCTCATATGACAATAACCCAGACATCGGGACTGTGGCCACTGCATAACCTGTGCGTGGCTTACAATACCTGGAACTAGGGTTGTCCCGATACCGATACTAGTATCGGTATCGGGACCGATACCAAGCATTTGCGCGAGTACTTGTACTCGCGCAAATGTTCCCGATGCTTCACCCGATCCTTTTTTTTTTTTTTTTTGTGGCCGGAGAGGGCGGGAGGAGTCAGTGGCTGGGGAGGGCAGGAGAGAGGGCGGGGGAGTGCGGGCGGAGTCTGGCCGGAGAGGGCGGGAGGAGTCAGTGGCTGGGGAGGGCCGGAGAGGAAAGTGCGGGCGGAGTCTGGCTGAAGAGGGCGGGCAAAGTCGGTGGACGGAGTCCGCGGGCGGAGAGCGAGTCCCTCACCTGCAGTTGAACCTGGTAAGCTGGCAGGGGTTCAGGGCGCAGCCGCATCAGGATCGGTGACCGGTGCTGTCACATTCGGTCGCCGTCAGCGGCTGAACGTCCCCACGCCCATCTTGGTACACCCTGCACTCGGCTGCAGTAAGCAGCAACAGACATCTTGTTACACCCAGCCCGAGCTATATAGGCTGGGTGTAACAAGATGTCTGCTGTTGCTTACTGCAGCTGAGTGCAGGGTGTACCAAGATGGGCGTTGCAGCAGTTTTTTTTTTTTCTTAAAGCCTGTGTCATTTTCCCCCCACCCCCCGCAGCATTTCAGTGCCAGCCACCTATCAGTACCCACAAGTGCTACCTATCAGTGGAATCAGTGCCATCTACCAGTGCCACCTATCAGGTGGCACTGGTAGATGCCACTGATTGCACTGATAGGTGGCACTTATGGGCACTGATTGCACTGATAGGTGGCACTTGTGGGCACTGATAGATGGCACTGATTGCACTGATAGTGCAATCAGTGCCATCTATCAGTGCCATCTATCAGTGCCCACAAGTGCCACCTATCAGTGCAATCAGTGCCATCTATCAGTGCCCACAAGTGCCACCTATCAGTGCAATCAGTGCCCACAAGTGCCACCTTTCAGTGCAATCAGTGCCATCTATCAGTGCCCACAAGTGCCACCTATCAGTGCCCACAAGTGCCACCTATCACTGCCCACAAGTGCCACCTATCACTGCCCATAAATGCCACCTATCAGTGCCCCCAAGTGCCACCTATCACTGCCCACAAGTGCCACCTATCAGTGCCCATAAGTGCCATCGATCCGTGCCCATAAGTGCCACCTATCAGTCCCCATCTTTCAAACTGTCACATGACAATGAAAAAAAGTATCGGTAATCGGTATCGGCGAGTACTTGAAAAAAAGTATCGGTACTTGTACTCGGTCTTAAAAAAGTGGTATCGGGACAACCCTACCTGGAACCATTGACAAAAGGTTCTTAGCATCTGGGATGGGAACCTACTTCACCAGACTGCTGCTTGCCGATTCAAATTCTATCAAAGAAAGACAGTCTTGGCACAAACTTGGTTAGAATTACAGAGGTTAACATTATTTGTTTGAAAAAAACTGTCACTCTTATGCCGCGTACACACGACCGCTTTTCTCGACGAGAAAAACTGCATTTTTTTTTTCGCCGAGAAAAACGATCGTCTGTGGGCTTTATGTCGTTTTTCTTGTTGAGAAAAACGGCATAAAAAACGACGAGAAAAATTAGAACATGTTCTAAATTTTCTCATCGTTTTTTCCATCATTTTTTTCCGCGGCAGTTTTCCCATAGGGAGACACTGCCGCGGAGCCCACAGACGGTCGTTTTTCTCGTCAAGAGAAAAAATGACGGGAAAAACGACCGTGTGTAGGGAACCAAGCGGTTCCCTCGTTTTTCCTGTCATTATTCACGGCGTTTTTTTAACCGCCGTGAATAATGATAGTGTGTACGCGGCATTACATTTATCACTTCTCCCCCCATTTTCTTCCTCATTACAGACTGAAGGAAGAAATGCGTGGTGCAGGAAAAAAGAAACAATGAAATAGCCTATGATACTTTTACCTCCTTAGACTCGTATTTATCCATATGTACAGCTGTCTACATATCCCCTGTTCTCTATGTACAAACTCCTTGGACCTGAAAAATACTTATAAGCAAAATCATTACTCTATCCTTCATATTTAACCTGCAAAGAATGGTAAACAATAATGACATTCCTGTACATTGGTAAATTGTCAATGACATTCTTTCAAAACCAATTCAAACAAAACCCTCTGTAACCCTTACTTTTCCCGTTCCTACAAAAATACAACAGCCGCGACGTATCGGAGGATCACCGCGGTAAGTTCGAACATATTCACGTTACTACATACAAACATTCAGATACAAATGTGGGGGAGATACTTCATAGTTTCCAAAAACAAAATAAAAAAAAATAAAAAACAGCCAGAATTCTACCTTTACTCTTTCAGCAATAGAAAAAAATACAATGGGACAAACATGAGAGCAGCTCGAGAGCCTTGCATGGACCAGCCATACAAAGTTCAAACAAACGGGCATGAGAATTTAACCACCGTTCCTCCTCTGAGAATCACGAAAGCGTGTACTACACCTCCATCAACACTCCTCATTACATATTTCTGAAGCCACAGCTGAACTACATCCAAGGTACCTTTATTCTGAGGTCTTGTCCTCCAGACATCAAAAGTACCTTCCAAAGGAGTACACCTCACTGTACCCTCTGACCATACATGTCATTCTTTAAGGGGTCTCATGTCCGGAGCCCCAAACCCAGACCTCATGTGCGGTGCAGCTGTCTGACTGGTGCACTGCATGGACGGCACATTGTCCATGACGATTCAAATCACTTTTTTTTGGCGGACTCTGCGTCCAGAGAACCCTGCGCTTTCTTTTCGAAGCGGTTATGGTTTGCGGCTTTATTACCATAATCGACCCCTGCATCCCGATTATTTTACACGGCCTGAGCAGGGCTGTTAGCGTACTACTCCTTACGTTTATGCTAATACAATCGCGCACAAAAATTCCGATTTTTTTACACGCCCCGACCTGTCTCACAATATACAGCCTTCTAAACGTGTTTGTCAGACGAACTACAAAACACCATGAAATCCTCCACTATTCAAAATGATATTATGGCTTCTTTCTACCTGTATCTAGGTGATACAACAATAATGGTGATGCCCCCTGTTTGCTCTCTACCCACAACTGTATTACAGTATAAAACTTCACAATATTGGAACAAAATATAAAACACTTTTAAACGCCAAAATGCTTTTCATTTCCTTCCAAACACAAATCTCACTGCTCAACCTTTCAGACAACCCCAAGCTCCTCCCACCAACTTTCTTCTGATACATAAATGCTGAAAAGAAACTTCCGGTTACATGCTCAGCTACTTAAAAAAAACAACTGGTTTATTACATATCATTTGTTCAGGAAGAGGGAGGGGGAGGGGGAGCCTAGCCCCAATCGCCTTGTCTATCAAGACACCAAAAAATCCATGGCTAAACATCATATATATTTCAACAATTTAAAAAAAAACCTTTGTCAAGGAAATTATGGAATAAACCCCCCTTTGCAAATGGGAAGGAATCCCCCCCCCCGACCCAAACATCCCCTGGAGGTCAAAACCACAAGTTGAGACTCAAATACAAACTCCTGCCAAAAGATGGCTATACAGTACAAGCTTCAAAACATGAATTGCCTTCTGGGAAACTCCCAAATATTTAAACATAAAAACACACACCACTGTACAAAAACTCTGTTAGTCTTATGTAGCGGGGTATTCCCCTTTATGAGAGAGAGACAAGAAGTTCCAGGTGAGAGGTGAGTCGGGAGGAAGTAAAGAGACATTACTGGAAGTGAAAGCAGAGGAGAGAGAGAGACTACATCTCCCAGTACATCTTGCAGCACCCAGGGTACATTGCTCCGGAACAGAGACTGCTGGGGCAGACTTTATAAAGAGGAGGTGGAGTTTGTTCGGTCTCTTTGGACACCCCCCTCCTAGCAAGAGGATCTCTGTACTGAACTGCTGTGTGCACAAGGCCTGAAGCCTGGGCCTTGTGCTCCTTTCCAAAGAGCCCCTCTGCCAGCCTAGCAGAACCTTAGAGACATCTTCTCATCCTGGCTGCAGTACACCAGAAGGATTGAAGACTTGGATGACGGTGGATTCCTGTTCCTAGACGAATCGATGGAGGAAACGGACTTGGACTTGTCCGGGTGGTGAGAGCTGTTTAAAGACAGATACTTTATCTTTACTATTCGTTGGGATTACAAAGTTGTTCTTCAAGTGCACCACCGAAAGATTGCTAGCGAATATTGTTTCACTGAACTTCCATTTAGATCAGTCAGGCCTGACTGCATAGGTAGACATTGCTGGGTGTTAGTCTACCCATGAGGGGAAGTAGCTGAAAAAGGGCAGCGCTAGAGTTGCATAGCAATACTTAATTATTCTGATTACTCTGTTTATCTTTATTACTTTTTATTGCAGGGATCTGCAACTTGTTATACTGTTGTTTATTACTTGCCCATTAGCCTCAGTAAAATATCTGGGTCAAGTACATTGGTGTCAGTTTCACTTACTTTAATAGAAGTTTTAAAGTATATCACTGTGTGTGTTTGCCATAGGACTGTGTCACCTAGAGTTGCGGTCATGCGGTCCTATCTCCCCTTACTAGCTGTGCCAGTAGGGGGTTGAGCATATTGCCGGGGGTTGGCGGAGCTGTCTTCAGGGCCCAACTAAATCTGCGGCCTTCTTAGTTGGAGGTATCGCTACACGTGGGGGTTCTCGTCCGGGATCCTGATACAGCAGGTGAACGCCTGAAGTGCCGGCATGGACCCCATCAAAGTAGTCCAATGGTGCGAAGCAGAAGGGACACGCTCAGAAGCGAGCGTGGCCATTGAACTTCCAGGGAGTGACTGGAGAGAGAAACAAATTAAAGAGGTGGTACAAATATTGTCCCCGGATAGAAAGGCTTACGTGGTCGCAATGAGACCAGACTCAAGGACCAACTGCACCTATGCACCGATAGAGTGGGGACAGGATGTCCCTGAAAACTTCCACGGTGCCAGTATAAAATTGTCCGAAAAGACTGAGTTCCACCTGACACATCCCAGTCAGAAGCAGTTAGAACCCTTGGACAGGAAAGCAGGGGCTGCTGTTAAATCGCAGGCAGAGCAACAGCTGATTGATCTGAAACGACAGTACCGTGACATACAAGAGAGGTTTCAGGAGACTTCCAGTATGATAGCTGAACGCATTAAGGAGTTACGTGTCGCTCCTGAGGATCAGAAAGATGGTCAGATAAAGCCCAAACCTGGGAAGGTACAGAAGAAACAAGCTCAGGGTCGCCTGCAGGAAGTAACCATCCGGAAGGATTTCCGCATTGATGGCCAGATAGGAGAAAGAGGGCAGAAGGACAAACTGTCCTACACCAACCTCCTACACCAAATAGAGTTGGGGTTACAGAAAGGATATCAGGAATCTGAAATTAGAGAGGCTGTAATCCATGCCATCAGCCCAGGTTCAAGTGTCAGGGGCATGTTAGAGAGGAAGGGTGAATTGACCCTGAACCAGCTAAAGAGGATACTGAAAAGCTATTATGAGGAGGAAGATGTCGCCGAGTTATTTCATCGACTGATAAATATGACCCAGGAGAGTGGAGAGACTCCTCAGAACTTCCTATTCCGGGCCATTGAGCTCAAGGACCGCCTGTTGTCCACATCCAAGGATGAAGGAAATGGGGAGCATTTTGGAGTCGAGCTAGTCCAAAAGAAATTCCGGAGATCTGTGACTACGGGATTGAGGAGTGACTACATCAAGCTACAGCTGAAGCAGCATTTGGAAGATCCCTCAACTCCGGATGAGGTCCTCATTGAGAAAATGAATGAAGCAGATAAGATGGAGATTGAGAAGGACCAAAAACAGAGGAAACTTCAATCTCCTAGCACCACAAGTGCCAAAGTACAACAGATAGATGTCCCTTCAGACACTCGGGAGCTTAGTGTACTGGCAGCAAGCACTGAACAGGGATCATGGTCTTCACCTATTCACCACTTCCCCACAAGTCAGACTGGACTGGAGGAGCTGTTCCAGACCCAGAAAGAAATACTAGAGATGATGACGATGTTGATGACTCGTCTGGTGAAACCCCAGACAGAAGAGGTCTCACCACTCATGGCACCAAAGACCCCTACCACTAACCGCTCTATGAAACCAATACAGAGAGCCTGCTTCAAATGTGGAGGAAAAGGACATCTCAGACGAGTATGCCCAAGCCTGGTAGTTGAGGAAAAGTCCAAACAGCTGGCGGGAAACTTCAGCGGGCCCCGGTGAAGGAGCCGACCGGGTGCCCATCATTTTCAGTGAGTTCCAAACTGAATGAGAAACTAAGGAAGAGAAAAGACAAAACTCCTCAGAGGAACTATAGTATCCCTCAGCAGGGGTACACCCCAAAGAGAGAGGGCCAGACCCCTCAGAAGAGGCACAGCATTCCCCAAAGGGAATGCACACCTAAGAAAAACTATAATATCGCTCAGCAGGTCTGTACGCCCATTAAAAGGAGGGAAATCGATGCATACCAGGCCCAAGAAAGACTAAAGTCAAAAGGGAGATGGACGAGAGAGAGTCCGAAGGGAAAGGACCAGAAGAAGGCGACTCCTGCCAGGCCATATCCGGAGAAGCTGGTAGGCCCATCTCCTGTAGTGCCCATTCAAGTGGAGGGAGTCTACACCAGAGCCATCTTGGATACTGAGGCACAAGTGACCCTACTATACCGGGATTTCTACGATAAGCACTTGAGTCATCTGCCCATCCAGAACATAGAGGAGCTGGAAATATGGGGAATTGGAACCCAGAGCTTCCCCATGATGGCTATCTGCCCATCCAGATGACCTTTGACCCATCTGTGGCTGGGAAGGCCGAAATGTTTGACACCCTGGCAGTTGTGTGCCCTCGGCCTCCAGGAGCCAACAAGAGCTCCCTTATAATAGGGACGAACACGGACCTGGTCCGAAGACTCCTGACCCCTTTAGTGGAAGAGAAGGGGCAAGCAGCCACCAAGATCCATCCCATGCTGAGGACGGCTTACCAAAGGCTGGTCCTAGAGCAGAAGACCCCGGTGGAGGGGATAGGGAAGGTGTGGAGACTTGGAAGAGGAGGGGTAGTGTTGCAGCCTGGCGAAGTAACCTGTCTCAGAGCCACTGTGAAGCTTACTTGGGAGCAGCCTGGACCCTTTGTCGTGCTGGAGTCCGACCCAAAAGGAGAGTCCTCAGGTCTGGAAGTGATACCAGAAGTGATTCCGCTGAAGGTTCTGAAGAAGGCCCATTGTAGAGTTCCAGTGAGTGTTAGAAACACTACCAGAGGCCCCATGGAAATCCCTGCCAGAATGCTGCTGGGTAGTGATGAGCCGAACACCCCCGGGTTCGGTTCGCACCAGAACCCGCGAATGGACCGAAAGTTCGTACGAACATTAGAACCCTATTAAATACAATGGATGCGAACGTTCGAATTTTAAAGTGCTAATTATAACAACTATTATGCATGTTATTGTCCTAAAAAGGGTTTGGGAACCCGGGTTGTGCACCAGGGGACATGTATCAATGCAAAAAGAAGTTTTAAAAACGGTCGTTTTTCGGGAGCAGTCATTTTAATGATGCATAAAGTGAAAAAAAAAAAGTCAAATATTCCTTTAAATATCGTACCTGGGGGGTGTCTAAAGTATGCCTGTGAAGTGCCACGTGTTTCCCGTGTTTAGAACTGTCCCTGCACAAAATGACACTTCTAAAGGAAAAAAAAGCCATTTAAAACTGCTTGCGGCTTTAATGTAATGTCTGGTCCCGGTAATATGGATGAAAATCTTTAAGAAAAATGGCATAGCTACCCCATGACCCCCCCCCCCCACCCCAGCCCATTACCAGTCCCTTTGGGTCTTGTATGGATATTAAGGGGAACCCCGCACATAAAATAAAAAAGGCCCTATATACTCTGAACAGCCGTATACAGGCGGTGCATACAAGACAGGGACTGTAGGTTTGTTCTTATGTAGAATCTGTTTGTAATTTTGAACAGGTACATTGTTTAAGTGTAGCTCCAGCCCAAAAATCTATTTTTAAACTTTTTGGAAAACATAGGTAAGGGTTATCACCCCTGTAACATTTGTTTTGCTGTCTGTGCCCCTGTTCAGAACATTTCACCTCACTTTCCGTCCCAATGACAACTGTTTTTGAAATGTGGTGTTTTTCTTGAAACAAGGATTGGTGATAAAGCATCAGTACAGAGGAGACACCTTTCTCCCATATTAATTCTTACAGGAGAGAATTTTCCTTCCTAGGGGTAGATTTCCTCTCACTTCCTGTTGTCTTCTTGCGTTTGCAAGTAGGAGTCGTTTGTAAGTTGGATGTTTGAAAGTAGGGACCTGCCGTATATACTCTGCAGAAATAGGCCCCTTAGTTGTTGGTGTTGGCACAACACTGTAAGCACTCACAGTTACTCTTGGTTGGTGCTGGAATGCCCTGCTGTCAACTATTATATCAGGAATTTTAATTACATATAATTGTTGAACAGTGCTAGTAAAAATTGGGCCTTTGATGGTGGTGCTGGTGCCACAACACTGTAAGCCCTGACAGTTACTCTTGGTGGGTGCAGCAATGGGCCCTGCTGTGAATTATTAGATCAAGAATTGTAATTGCATGCCCCTGTTGAACAGGGGCTGAAAAATTGTGCCTTTCGTGGTGGTGGTGGTGGTGGTGGTGTTGCCACAACACTGTAAGCCCTCAGAGTTACTCTTGGTGGGTGCAGGAATGGGCCCTGCTGTGAATTATTAGATCAAGAATTGTAATTACATGCCCCTTTTGAACAGGGGCTGAAAAATTGGGCCTTTCGTGGTGGTGGTGGTGGTGGCGTTGCCACAACACTGTAAGCCCTCAGAGTTACTCTTGGTGGGTGCAGGAATGGGCCCTGCTGTGAATTATTAGATCAAGAATTGTAATTACATGCCCCTTTTGAACAGGGGCTGAAAAATTGGGCCTTTCGTGGTGGTGGTGGTGGTGGCGTTGCCACAACACTGTAAGCCCTCAGAGTTACTCTTGGTGGGTGCAGGAATGGGCCCTGCTGTGAATTATTAGATCAAGAATTGTAATTACATGCCCCTTTTGAACAGGGGCTGAAAAATTGGGCCTTTCGTGGTGGTGGTGGTGGTGGCGTTGCCACAACACTGTAAGCCCTCAGAGTTACTCTTGGTGGGTGCAGGAATGGGCCCTGCTGTGAATTATTAGATCAAGAATTGTAATTACATGCCCCTTTTGAACAGGGGCTGAAAAATTGGGCCTTTCGTGGTGGTGGTGGTGGTGGCGTTGCCACAACACTGTAAGCCCTCAGAGTTACTCTTGGTGGGTGCAGCAATGGGCCCTGCTGTGAATTATTAGATCAAGAATTGTAATTGCATGCCCCTGTTGAACAGGGGCTGAAAAATTGGGCCTTAGGCACTGGTGGCACAACACTACAACCCCTCACAGATACTGTACTTGGAGCACAGCAATGAGCCCTGTTGCAAAGTATTGCTTCAAAAATTGTAATGACACGCCCCTGTTAAACAGGGGCTGAAAAATTGGGCCTTAGGCACTGGTGCCACAACACTCCAACCCCTCACAGATACTGTACTTGGAGCACAGCAATGAGCCCTATGGCAAATTATTGCTAAAAAAATTGTAATTACACGCCCCTGTAAAACAGGGGCTGAAAAATTGGGCCTTAGCCACTGGTGGCGGCACCCATAAACAAAAATGATCTTCCAAGCTATCATCATCAATCGTATCATTGAGGACTCGGAGGAGGAGGATAGCCAATCAACATAACAGCACAGGCACTCAGCATCAGCATCAGTCTTGAAGGGATGTGACATGTTAAAATCAATTAGTCTGTTATATCAGCATCAGGTGTGTGGTAGCTGGTGGTGATCCAAGACTGGTTCATCTTGATGAAAGTCAGTCGATCAACCGAGTCGGTGGACAGGCGCACCCTGTGATCCGTGACAAATCCTCCAGCAGCACTGAATGTGCGTTCCAAAAGAACGCTGGATGCAGGACAGGCCAGTAGCTCAATTGCATACTGTGCAAGCTCTGGCCAGTGATCCATCCTCAAGACCCAGTAAGCCAGAGGATTTTCGGTGGGGAAGGTGTCCAAGTCTGACCTTGCCCCTAGATATTCCTGCACCATGTTTATCAGACGCTGGCGATGGTTGCTGGAACCGATCATACTTTGGGGCTGCGGACTAAAGAATTGTCTGAACGCATCGGTCAGACGGCCACCTTCCCCACCGCTCCTTCTTTGACTGGCCGAAGCCTCAGCAACTCGTTGTCCAGGACCAGGAGTTTGTAACCTCCCAGTCTCTGGGAATGCGTTGCACAGACCTTTCTGCAAGGCCTCCCGGAGTTGTCTCATCCTCTGCTCCCTCTGCGACGGTAACATAAGGTCCGCAACCTTACCCTTGTACCGTGGATCAAGGAGAGTGGCCAGCCAGTAATGGTCCCTCTCCTTGATCCGAAGAATAGGAGGATCCTTCCGCAGACTTTGCAGGATCAGGGAGGCCATGCAGCGTAGGTTTGCTGAGGCATTCGCTCCGGAGTCCTCTGGGTCACTAAGGACGACATGATCCGCAGCCACCTCCTCCCAGCCACGTACAAGTCCACTGGTTTCTTGGGACTGTAAATCATCCCTAAAAGACTGCTGCTGATGATGCTGAGTGCCAGCCTCCACCTCCATGCTGACACAATCCTCCTCCTCCTCCTCCTCCTCCTCCTCCTCTTCCTGTACGATGGGTGGGACAGAAGGAACACTGTCTGGGTAAAGGGGGCCTTGAGAGGCAAGGAAGTCCTCCTCTTCCTGCCTCTGTTCTGCCTCAAGTTCCCTGTCCATTATTCCACGCAGCGTGTGCTCCAACAGGTGGACAAGAGGTACAGTGTCACTGATGCATGCACTGTCACTGCTCACCATCCTCGTGGCCTCCTCAAATGGTTCCAGGACAGTGCATGCATCCCTGATCATGCCCCACTGGCGTGGAGAAAAAAAACCAAGCTCCCCTGACCCTGTCCTGGTGCCGTAGTCGCACAGGTACTCATTGATGGCCCTCTGCTGCGTGTGCAGCCGCTGCAGCATGGCCAACGTTGAGTTCCACCTGGTGGGCATGTCACATATAAGGCGGTTCTTGGGCAGGTTCAACTCCTTTTGCAGCTCAGCCAGGCGAGCACTGGCATTATAAGATCTGCGGAAATGCACACAGACTTTCCTGGCCTGCCTCAGGACATCCTGTAAGCCCGGGTACCTGCCCAAGAACCGCTGCACCACCAGGTTAAGGACGTGAGCCACACAGGGCACATGGGTCAGTTGTCCCTGTCGGAGGGCGGAGAGGAGGTTGGTGCCATTGTCGCAAACCACCATTCCTGGCTTAAGCTGGCGTGGTGTCAACCACCTCTCGGCCTGGCCCTGCAGAGCAGACAGGACCTCTGCCCCAGTGTGGCTTCTGTCCCCCAAACACACCAGCGCAAGCACGGCATGGCATCTTTTTGCCTGCGTACTTGCGTAGCCCCTTGAACGGCTACGGAGCACCGCTGGTTCATAGGACAAACCACAGGAAGAGGCCATGGAGGAAGAAGAAGAGGAGGGGGTGGAGGAGAGAGGTGTGTCACAACCAGTAGTAGCATTTTGGAGGCGTGGCGGTGGAACAACCTCCAACACTACTGCACCTTGTCCTGCATCCTTCCCAGCTGCCAAAAGAGTGACCCAATGGGCCGTGAAAGAAAGGTAACGTCCCTGTCCATGCCTGCTGGACCATGAGTCAGCGGTAATATGCACCTTACCGCTGACCGCCCTGTCCAGCGAGGCCAAGACATTGCCTTCCACATGCCGGTAGAGAGCCGGAATAGCCTTCCGTGAGAAAAAGTGGCGTTTGGGAACCTGCCACTGAGGAACCGCACATTGCACAAACTCACGGAAGGGGGCCGAGTCTACCAACTGAAAAGGCAGCAGTTGAAGCGCTAGCAATTTAGCCAAGCTAGCATTCAACCGCTGGGCATGTGGATGGCTGGGAGTGAACTTCTTTAGACGGTCCAGCAGCTGGGGCAGGGAAATTTGCCTGCTAGAATCGGACGTCGGTGTACTGCTAGCAGAGTGGCCGCAAGTACTTGGCTGTGACACACCTAATTCTACACCTTCATTCCTCTCAGTGCATGTTTCAGAGAGGACTGAAGTTATAGTGGGGTTGGAGATCCCAGCTGATGCGGTGCAAGGAGAGGTCCGCTTTGTTCTTTGGTGTGGGTCTTTGAGGTAGGCTTGCCAACGAGCTGCATGGCAGGTCAACATATGTCTGGTCAGGCATGTGGTACCCAAGCGGCTGATGTTTTGGCCACGCGATATACGCTTGACAGTGCGAATCCTTGTTTCTAGGGACAGGGAAGGACAGTGAGGGAAATTCTCATTGTGCTATAGTGTGCTTTAAAAAAACATTTTTCTAGGGACAGAAAACTATAGGTAGGGAGAGTGTCAGTGTGTTTTACTGTGCGAATCCTGCCAGGTGTTTTACTGTTTTTTTAAAGCACACTATAGCACAAGGAGAATTTCCCTCACTGTCCTTCCCTGTCCCTAGAAACAAGGATTCGCACAGTAAAACACACTGACACTCTCCCTACCTATAGTTTTCTGTCCCTAGAAAAAATGTTTTTTTAAAGCACACTATAGCACAAGGAGAATTTCCCTCACTGTCCTTCCCTGTCCCTAGAAACAAGGATTCGCACAGTAAAACACACTGACACTCTCCCTACCTATAGTTTTCTGTCCCTAGAAAAAATGTTTTTTTAAAGCACACTATAGCACAAGGAGAATTTCCCTCACTGTCCTTCCCTGTCCCTAGAAACAAGGATTCGCACAGTAAAACACACTGACACTCTCCCTACCTATAGTTTTCTGTCCCTAGAAAAAATGTTTTTTTAAAGCACACTATAGCACAAGGAGAATTCCCTCACTGTCCTTCCCTGTCCCTAGAAACAAGGATTCGCACAGTAAAACACACTTACACTCTCCCTACCTATCCTTCTCTTTCCCTAAACTAAAGGAATCCAGGTTAAGCAAGAAAAAATAAATGTCACTGTCCCTGCCTATGCTTCTCTTTCCCTGCTCCGGAACACACTACACTAGGCCGCCGTGCTGGCGGCCTTTTATAGTGTGGGGCGTGTACTAAACACCCTCAGCAATAATTGGCCACAGGCATCCTGCCTGTGGCCAATCATTGCTCTCCTCGCTGCCGGCGCTGTGATTGGCCAAGCATGCGGGGTCACAGTGCATGCTTGGCCAATCACAGCGCCTGGATGACACTGCGATGGCGTAGTGCATTGTGGGCCGTTCGCGTCACTCTAATTTGGCGCGAACGGCCCAAATCGTTCGATCTTCGTCGAACGATCGAACAGCCGATGTTCGAGTCGAACGTATGTTCGACTCGAACACGAAGCTCATCCCTACTGCTGGGCCAGGTGAGCCCTGCTGCCCCGGTTACCCTGTCAGAAGTAAAGGGGACGGGTGAAAGAGGAGGTCTTTGGGAGAAGCTGTCCATGGAGAACTTGAATCTATCCAGGGTTTGGAAAGAGAGAGCCAAGGCCCAGTTGACTAGATGGGAGAAGATATTCTCCAGAGATGAGTTCGATGTGGGGTGTGCAAGGAGTGCCACCCATCGGATCCGCATCCAGGAAGACAAGCCCTTCCGAGAGAGAGTCAGGCGGGTCCTCCTAGCAGATCTGGAGGATCTAAGGGAACAACTTGCAGAACTCAAGAGGACTGGTGTGATACGGGAGTCCAGGAGCCCCTATGCCTCTCCCATAGTGGTGGTCAGAAAGAAGAATGGGTCATTGAGGCTCTGTATAGACTACAGGACTCTCAACAGGAAAACCATCCCCGACCAATACACCACTCCGAGGATAGAGGATGCCCTACAGAGCTTGTCTGGAGCCAAATGGTTCAGCGTTATGGACCTCAAGAGCGGGTACTATCAGATCCCTATGTATCCAGAAGACAAGGAGAAGACAGCTTTCATAACCCCAGTGGGGTTCTTTGAATTCAATCGGATGCCCCAAGGTCTGTCTGGAGCCCCAGCTACTTTCCAACGTCTCATGGAGAAGACTGTAGGAGACATGAACCTTATTGAAGTCCTTGTATACCTGGACGATGTCATTGTCTTTGGGAGAACCTTGGAAGAACACGAAGAGAGGCTGGAAAAAGTGTTGAGAAGACTAAGTGAGGAAGGACTCAAGCTTTCGCCTGAGAAGTGTCGGTTCTACCAGTCTTCTGTGAACTATCTGGGGCACATAGTGTCTGAAGAGGGGGTGGCCACAGACCCTGAGAAATTGGAGGCAGTTACCTCCTGGCCACGACCCACCACAGTAACAGAACTCAGATCCTTCTTGGGGTTCTGCTCCTATTACAGGAGGTTTGTGGAAGGATTCGCCCGAATTGCTAGACCATTGAATGAACTACTCAAGACCGAGGGGGAAGAGGACGACTCAGGGCCCAGGAAGCCGGGAGAGTCAGTCAGAGATCAGTGGAACCAGAAGTGTGAAGAGGCCTTCCAGGCATTAAAGGAGAGCCTAACCACTGCCCCGGTCTTGGCCTACGCAGACCCAACCAAACCCTATGAACTGCACGTGGATGCTAGTCATGACGGTCTGGGAGGAGTACTTTACCAAGAACACGAAGGGCAACTGCGGCCTGTTGCCTACGTGAGTAGGAGCCTGAACCCCTCGGAGAAGAACTACCCCACCTACAAGCTGGAGTTCCTGGCCCTTAAGTGGGCGGTAGTAGACAAACTCAAAGACTACCTATATGGGGCGGAGTTCACTGTGAAGACCGACAACAACCCCCTTACCTACCTTTTCACCATGGCCAAGCTGGACGCCACTGGACACAGGTGGCTGGCCGCACTGTCTGGATTCAGCTTCAGCCTAAAGTATAGGCCAGGGGCTGGGAATCGAGACGCAGACGCTCTGTCCAGGAGATCTCATTCCCCCACCATTGAAATAGAAGATTGGACCCAAGTGGCACCAGACGGGGTGCGGGCCCTTTGTCAAGGAGCTGAATTCCAAGCCCGAGGAGGTTCCAGAGCAGAGGAAATAGGAGCTACCACGGTGGGAGTCCCCAAACACTACTGTGGAGTAGCTCAATTGGAAGAGGACAACCTACCAAGACTGTCCAAGAAGGAATTGAGGTGTGACCAATTGAAAGACCCCATGGGGAGATTGGTCCTGGAGGCCTTGGAGAATCAGGATCCAAACAGACTCATGCGTCAACCTTCAAAAGAAGCTCGCCTGCTGAGGAAGGAGTGGGATAGGTTGCAGTTACATCAGGGAGTGGTCTACCGAAGGGGCCCCTCTGATGACTCAGAAGATAAGTGGCAGCTGTTCCTCCCAGAGAAACATCGGGAGACTGTTCTGATTGCCCTGCATGACAATCATGGCCACCTAGGGGCTGAAAGGACCTTTCAACTTATCAGAAGTCGGTTCTATTGGCCCTGCATGAGGGCAGAGGTAGAGGAGTACTGCCACTCATGTGCCCGATGCATCCAGAGGAAGACTTTGCCCCATCAAGCTGCCCCAATGGGCCATCTACAAAGTCAAGGCCCAATGGATCTGGTATGCATTGATTTTCTCTGCCTCGAACCCGACCTGAGTGGACTAGGAAATGTTCTGGTGATAACCGACCATTTCACCCGGTATGCCCAGGCTTTCCCGACCAAAGACCAGAAGGCCTCCACCGTAGCCAAGGTACTTATGGAGAAGTATTTTGTCCATTATGGGCTGCCACAGCGACTCCATTCAGATCAAGGGAGGGACTTCGAGAGTAAACTGATCCGGAAGCTCCTGGATTCTTTGGGAATCAAAAAGACTCGAACTACACCTTACCATCCACAGGGGGATGCTCAGCCGGAAAGGTTCAACCGAACCTTGCTCAACATGTTGGGGACTCTGGAAAGTGAGAAAAAGCAACATTGGAGCAAACACATAGCAGCCACAGTACATGCTTACAACTGCACCATCAGTGATGCTACAGGCTACTCCCCATATCGACTCATGTTTGGGAGAGAGGCGAGACTACCTGTGGACCTGGCCTTTGGCACCTCTCTGGACCATTCCTCAGTCACATCCCACAAAGGGTACGTGGACAGGCTCAGACAAAGCCTGAAAGTAGCTTATGAGCAAGCTCAAGCAGCTTCCGACCAAAGGGGGGCTAGAAATAAGAGAAACTTTGACTTGAAGGTCCGGGTGCAAGACCTACAGCCTGGGGATCGAGTGCTGTTACGCAACCTGGGGATCCCTGGGAAGCACAAACTTGCAGACAGATGGAGATCTGAACCTTATGTCATCTGTAGGAAGTTGCCGGGCCTACCTGTCTATAAGTTGAAACCAGAAGGAAAGGTAGGCCCACTGAAGACGTGGCATTGGAATCACCTGCTCCCACTTGCGGAAGCAGTTAGAATACCTCATGCGGGAGACTCCCCTGAACCGGCCTCTATTCTGGATACTCCTAGGCCAAACACTCGGTCGCAGACCTCCCGAGCTGAAGATGGAGAGGCCTCTCAACTTAGTGAAAATGAAGAAGGAGAACTTGATTGGCTGTGGCCTTCCCCAACTCCAGAAACTTCTAATATTGATCTTCCAGCCACTGAAGACACTCAAGATGGAACACTGAACCCAGAAGCCACAGAGTTCATCCCTTCTAGTCCTCCAGCAGAATACTGGGAAGATGCCCAGGATGGTTGTTCAGAGGAAGAGGAGCCTGAGGCACCAGAGCCAGAAATCCCAAGAGAGCAAAGGGCTCGAAGAGTCATCCGGCCTCCTAAGAAGCTGACCTACCCACAAATGGGGAACAGTTTGGAAGACTCTGTAGTCACTGCTAGAAGGAATGCTGAGAATCCGGATCCTTCCACTGTCCATTTAGTGGAGGGCAACCCCAGCTCACTCTCTGGCACAGTTAGACAGGTCGCCCCCACTGAAGCGACCTGTAGACAGGACAGCTCCCCATCCTATGATGATTGGTGGGAGGCTCCTCTGTCAATCCTATGCAACCGCATTGAATCTAAAATGTTTTGCAGATCTAAAAATGTTAGATGTCTTTGGGGACCAAAGATTTAAAGTGGGGGGAGTGTGTAGCGGGGTATTCCCCTTTATGAGAGAGAGACAAGAAGTTCCAGGTGAGAGGTGAGTCGGGAGGAAGTAAAGAGACATTACTGGAAGTGAAAGCAGAGGAGAGAGAGAGACTACATCTCCCAGTACATCTTGCAGCACCCAGGGTACATTGCTCCGGAACAGAGACTGCTGGGGCAGACTTTATAAAGAGGAGGTGGAGTTTGTTCGGTCTCTTTGGACACCCCCCTCCTAGCAAGAGGATCTCTGTACTGAACTGCTGTGTGCACAAGGCCTGAAGCCTGGGCCTTGTGCTCCTTTCCAAAGAGCCCCTCTGCCAGCCTAGCAGAACCTTAGAGACATCTTCTCATCCTGGCTGCAGTACACCAGAAGGATTGAAGACTTGGATGTCGGTGGATTCCTGTTCCTAGACGAATCGATGGAGGAAACGGACTTGGACTTGTCCGGGTGGTGAGAGCTGTTTAAAGACAGATACTTTATCTTTACTATTCGTTGGGATTACAAAGTTGTTCTTCAAGTGCACCACCGAAAGATTGCTAGCGAATATTGTTTCACTGAACTTCCATTTAGATCAGTCAGGCCTGACTGCATAGGTAGACATTGCTGGGTGTTAGTCTACCCATGAGGGGAAGTAGCTGAAAAAGGGCAGCGCTAGAGTTGCATAGCAATACTTAATTATTCTGATTACTCTGTTTATCTTTATTACTTTTTATTGCAGGGATCTGCAACTTGTTATACTGTTGTTTATTACTTGCCCATTAGCCTCAGTAAAATATCTGGGTCAAGTACATTGGTGTCAGTTTCACTTACTTTAATAGAAGTTTTAAAGTATATCACTGTGTGTGTTTGCCATAGGACTGTGTCACCTAGAGTTGCGGTCACGCGGTCCTATCTCCCCTTACTAGCTGTGCCAGTAGGGGGTTGAGCATATTGCTGGGGGTTGGCGGAGCTGTCTTCAGGGCCCAACTAAATCTGCGGCCTTCTTAGTTGGAGGTATCGCTACACTTACAATCTATCAAAATTCAGTGTAAAGTGGAGTTTTTACTTAAAAACTAAATCCATAACAAAAACCGCCACTCATATACTGCAAAGTCAGCTAACCCTGCAATAGCTTACATTCACTTAAATGAAAACAGGGAAATCCCCATCCTAACACCATCTGCATGGAGTTTGCATGTTCTCCCTGTGTCTGCGTTGGCCTCCTCCCACACTCCAAATGCTGGTAGGTCAATCAGATCCCATCCATAAATAGGCCCCAGCATGTGCGTGTGTACTCACCTCAAAAGGCGATGCTTACTGTAAACGTCTCTCAAGATGGCCGACAAGCCAGGACAACAAAATGGTGGATGACCACCGCACACCTCATGGACAACAACAAAAATGGCGCCATTAACGCATGCAATATTTCCCGCCAAAACCAGCATGGGACGTCACAATGAACACCACATGGGTTCCCCCACACAAAGGAAAACAAAAATGGCCTTCAGATTCCAATGCAGAAAAGACCGCACTACATTCGCACCAAACATCAAAATCTGCCCCAAAGGCTGAGAAATTCCACCAGCGAAATAGCCGATGAATGCCACATGGTATAGCGCCCAAAAGAAAGATGGCTGCACCTTCCCTTATATGATGCCCATAGGCCAAGGAGAAACTGTGCCTCAAAATGGCAGACAAACCACAAGGCCAACAACAAAAGCCAGGAATGGCACCATTAACGCATGTATTTTTTTTCCGCCAAAACCAGCATCTCTTTAAAAGAAAATCAAAAATGTTTTTTTTTTCACAAAGACAGACTACACCATTGAAACTTTTCTAAATTATCATCAAAATCCACTGAAAAATGTGTCAGCTACCCTCTACAAGGACCACATGTACACTTACAAACTTTTTTTTTTTTTTTTTTAAACCCTTTGGCCACTAAACAGCACATTCAATAAATGTTAGTTACATGACAATATTAAAAACATATTCATTTCTCTAAGTTCATATACTCTGAGATATTCACCACACACATACAGTACAATGTTGCCTGCATGCCTGCTCAGAGTTCCCTTCCCTTAGGGCATAGCCCCTACAACACAAAGCAGTGGGCAAGCCCTTCCCCCATTCAAGCACATGGCTGCTCTGACAAGCCTTTGAGAAATACAAACAGCTCAGCCAAACACACACATTGCAGGCTGAATAATCCCACATCTATACCTTCATTTCATACACAATATACAGTCTATATTTCTCGCTTAGTTACACTCTTACAGCCCGCAGCTTCCCCACACAAACATCCAGGCACATACGATCGGATTCACAGGCATACAATCTCTCTCCCAACAAAATCACACACATGCACGATCGGATTCACAGACACACACACACACACGATCGGATTCACAGACACACACGCACGATCGGATTCGCAGACATACACACACACGATCGGATTCACAGACACACACACACGCACGATCAGATTCGCAGACATACACATACACGCACACACTGCAAACTTACAGCATTATTTCAAAAAGACGAAAAATTTGTTCTTTTACAGAGTAGAGCCCCCCACGCATCGGAACGTAGATCCACTCTCCCCCCATTTCGATCCGATGCCCAAAGGGGCTCCATCTATTCCCAAAGGTCCTGGCCCGCCATCTGTAGTGGCAAGATTGGTTGTTTGCAGAGCACACAGCCATCTTTGCCTTGTGCTAAATAAGCACACTTCGTCTTATTGCAATAATGTTGTCTTTAGGCTAAAATTCACTCACCGTTCATCCATTCCAAGAAGCAAGCATCATCACATAGGTCTTATCATCAGGCCATCCCAGAGCAGAGTGTCCCTGGGATAGCCAGCTCCCTTTATTTATAGTCAACATGAGTAACAAAAGAAGGTGTTGGCTTCACAAAACAGCCATTCAGACATTTTGTATATTTTCAAAAGAACCTATCACAGACATGTTTAAATTCAAATAAAATGCTAGCAGTGATGTGTGCAAACGGCTGCGTACAGGGGTCATGCTTTCTGTGAGACAAAGGAACAGTAGAAAGCATGGCTTTGTACAAAGCCGTGTGCAAACCAACTGCTACCAATGACGGGAACTATACGACAATTATGCCTCAATGGACCACAATTGTCGTATAGCTATGCTACTGTTCTTGTGGACACAGATCTGTGCGCTCGGAGTCATTTAACGCCCCCGTCAGGAAGTGGCCAGTCCCCTGACGAGGCGTAAAACAACATCTCTAAATGGAGCAAACATCGCTGTTTCCATAGGAAGATTTTCCCACCACCGATCTTCCACCAACGTCTGTATGTGCAAATACGCTCAGATGAGCGCATTACAGCAAAACTGACATTGGGGGGGACATCTGACAACATACATTAATAAATTTTTCCACAACAGTCCTCCCTTTTTTGTCATATGCACCCCATGTCCATCGATGAAACTTGATCTACTTCTTACACCTTGAAATGAATCAGTCCTTAGTCCATAAAAAGGAAAACACGGCTTGACATGTAGACTCTATTCTTCAGGAGACATGACTTATAAAGGAGGACACGACATGGTGAGCTGTAGTAATCGCCGATCCGTCTGTGATCCTCTGTGTCTTGTATGTGGGTCCGGTTTCGGGGCGCCTCATCAAGGAAACTCTGGTCACGCGTCCAATCAGGCAACAGGAGCACCTCGTCACGACATAGAAAGAATAGAAATAAAAACTACATGAGTATATATATTCCTACTTCCTTTAACCACGATCCGCTGTAAAATAAAAATTAGATCCCCAAAGATCCCCAGACCCTTAAAAGGACTCCCAACCTTCACTTAGCTACAGCTCTGGCTTCAACAGTTACATGAAGAACCCTATCCTTAACGGATGAGAATTGTTCAATCGTATCCCAAGCCCGAGCCCCCCCCCCCCACCTTGTACATCCGGACCCCATGCCCAGACCTGGTCGGGGTTGGTGAACAAATCCCTTCTAGCTGTCCCTGCCATTCTTAGTTTCCTGCGCCATCAGGTCCTCGCGATCGGCCGCGACATAAGGTGCTGGGACAGCTTCACCATCACGCATGAACCTCTTGTTTTTGGGGGAATTACCTTATAAGCTGGAGATCCGCATAAACACCAAACTAAAGTTCAAACACACTTGTGGGCTGCCTAGATACCCAAACCGACAAGAGGCAGAGCTATTAAAACTAACCAATTTTACCCTCTAAAAATGCATCGTTAGATTCCATTGACAAGTGTCTGTTTGGAGTCTTCACCAGTCTGTCAAAACTTCTCATACCCATAATAACATCATACCTCTGTCATCGCTGGGGACTAAAACTCTGTGAGACTCAGAACAAACCCAGCAATCGGTCCTGTTCGCTTTCTGAGCTAGTCAGGAAATACACTTTAAATAATAACTTGGGATGCTTTTCATCGTTACCCTTGCTAAAATTTACTAAACAACAAAAATATAAATAAACAAAGATACTCAGTTCTTTGGTGTGGTTGAGCCGCTTCTTGCAGTGGCTGGCGTGGTCTCATTCCTCAAGCTTCTTTACAACGACCCAGTCACCTGGTTGGAAAGAATGTAAACTGGTTATTGTGTCAGGGTCCAGGAGGGACTCGTGAACCCTGTGGTGGACATTTTGAAGTTCATGTCACAGCGATCGCACCTCCCCCATCAGCCGAGAATATAAGTGACAGCTAATGAGGAAAGTACGACTCTGGTTTTGATTGACCTCCAAACAACCCTCATATGACAATAACCCAGACATCGGGACTGTGGCCACTGCATAACCTGTGCGTGGCTTACAATACCTGGAACCATTGACAAAAGGTTCTTAGCATCTGGGATGGGAACCTACTTCACCAGACTGCTGCTTGCCGATTCAAATTCTATCAAAGAAAGACAGTCTTGGCACAAACTTGGTTAGAATTACAGAGGTTAACATTATTTGTTTGAAAAAAACTGTCACTCCACAGGTCAAAGACCAATGAACTCGAGCCATCCGAGTGGACTCCTATACCCCCCCCCCCTCTACTTTCCTACTATCCTATTCTACCTATTTTTATGTTACCTACTTATCCATTTCTATTTTCATGTAATTTTTACGCTATCTTTTACGTCCATTTAAAGTTCACTTAGATCTTTATTTTTACTTGAAAAGCATTATCTAAGCGGCATTATAATATTGCACTATGTAATTAGATCTCAATTGTACTAAACCAAATAATATTTGTTTGTTCGATATCTTACCATCTACTGTAACATACATCTAGTGCGTGGATGTATCCATCGTTGATTTCTGCTTAGCCCTTAGAAACTATACAGCAATATGCACATTGTAGACCATGAATTTACTACTTATTCTTTATAATAGAAATATGTAGTCAATGTTCTACAACCATTATAAATGTATGATCTGTACATTTCTGTTACATCTCTTTCAATAAAATACTTTAACAAGGAAAAAAACTGTCACTCTTACATTTATCACTTCTCCCCCCATTTTCTTCCTCATTACAGACTGAAGGAAGAAATGCGTGGTGCAGGAAAAAAGAAACAATGAAATAGCCTATGATACTTTTACCTCCTTAGACTCGTATTTATCCATATGTACAGCTGTCTACATACACCTGTTCTCTAGGTACAAACTCCTTGGACCTGAAAAATACTTATAAGCAAAATCATTACTCTATCCTTCATATTTAACCTGCAAAGAATGGTAAACAATAATGACATTCCTGTACATTGGTAAATTGTCAATGACATTCTTTCAAAACCAATTCAAACAAAACCCTCTGTAACCCTTACTTTTCCCGTTCCTACAAAAATACAACAGCCGCGACGTATCGGAGGATCGCCGCGGTAAGTTTGAACATATTCACGTTACTACATACAAACATTCAGATACAAATGTGGGGGAGATACTTCATAGTTTCCAAAAACAAAATAAAAAAAATAAAAAACAGCCAGAATTCTACCTTTACTCTTTCAGCAATAGAAAAAAATACAATGGGACAAACATGAGAGCAGCTCGAGAGTCTTGCATGGACCAGCCATACAAAGTTCAAACAAACGGGCATGAGAATTTAACCACCGTTCCTCCTCTGAGAATCACGAAAGCGTGTACTACACCTCCATCAACACTCCTCATTACAGATTTCTGAAACCACAGCTAAACTACATCCAAGGTACCTTTATTCTGAGGTCTCGTCCTCCAGACATCAAAAGTACCTTCCAAAGGAGTACACCTCACTGTACCCTCTGACCATACATGTCATTCTTTAAGGGGTCTCATGTCCGGAGCCCCAAACCCAGACCTCTTGTGCGGTGCAGCTGTCTGACTGGTGCACTGCATGGACGGCACATTGTCCATGACGATTCAAATCACTTTTTTTTGGCGGACTTTGCGTCCAGAGAACCCTGCGCTTTCTTTTCGGAGCGGTTATGGTTTGCGGCTTTATTACCATAATCGACCCCTGCATCCCGATTATTTTACACGGCCTGAGCAGGGCTGTTAGCGTACTACTCCTCACGTTTATGCTAATACAATCGCGCACAGAAATTCCGATTTTTTTACACGCCCCGACCTGTCTCACAATATACAGCCTTCTAAACGTGTTTGTCAGACGAGCTACAAAACACCATGAAATCCTCCACTATTCAAAATGATATTATGGCTTCTTTCTACCTGTATCTAG
Organism: Rana muscosa; assembly: GCA_029206835.1. Lineage (NCBI taxonomy): Eukaryota > Metazoa > Chordata > Amphibia > Anura > Ranidae > Rana > Rana muscosa. The sequence continues at coordinate 2,194,244 of JARGYO010005579.1, read as the reverse complement.
GTGGTACAACAATAATGGTGATGCCCCCTGTTTGCTCTCTACCCACAACTGTATTACAGTATAAAACTTCACAATATTGGAACAAAATATAAAACACTTTTAAATGCCAAAATGCTTTTCATTTCCTTCCAAACACAAATCTCACTGCTCAACCTTTCAGACAACCCCAAGCTCCTCCCACCAACTTTCTTCTGATACATAAATGCTGAAAAGAAACTTCCGGTTACATGCTCAGCTTCTTAAAAAAAACAACTGGTTTATTACATATCATTTGTTCAGGAAGAGGGAGGGGGAGGGGGAGCCTAGCCCCAATCGCCTTGTCTATCAAGACACCAAAAAATCCATGGCTAAACATCATATATATTTCAACAATTTAAAAAAAAACCTTTGTCAAGGAAATTATGGAATAAACCCCCCTTTGCAAATGGGAAGGAATCCCCCCCCCCCGACCCAAACATCCCCTGGAGGTCAAAACCACAAGTTGAGACTCAAATACAAACTCCTGCCAAAAGATGGCTATACAGTACAAGCTTCAAAACATGAATTGCCTTCTGGGAAACTCCCAAATATTTAAACATAAAAACACACACCACTGTACAAAAACTCTGTTAGTCTTACAATCTATCAAAATTCAGTGTAAAGTGGAGTTTTTACTTAAAAACTAAATCCATAACAAAAACCGCCACTCATATACTGCAAAGTCAGCTAACCCTGCAATAGCTTACATTCACTTAAATGAAAACAGGGAAATCCCCATCCTAACACCATCTGCATGGAGTTTGCATGTTCTCCCTGTGTCTGCGTTGGCCTCCTCCCACACTCCAAATGCTGGTAGGTCAATCAGATCCCATCCATAAATAGGCCCCAGCATGTGCGTGTGTACTCACCTCAAAAGGCGATGCTTACTGTAAACGTCTCTCAAGATGGCCGACAAGCCAGGACAACAAAATGGTGGATGACCACCGCACACCTCATGGACAATAACAAAAATGGCGCCATTAACGCATGCAATTTTTCCCGCCAAAACCAGCATGGGACGTCACAATGAACACCACATGGGTTCCCCCACACAAAGGAAAACAAAAATGGCCTTCAGATTCCAACGCAGAAAAGACCGCACTACATTCGCACCAAACATCAAAATCTGCCCCAAAGGCTGAGAAATTCCACCAGCGAAATAGCCGATGAATGCCACATGGTATAGCGCCCAAAAGAAAGGTGGCTGCACCTTCCCTTATATGATGCCCATAGGCCAAGGAAAAACTGCGCCTCAAAATGGCAGACTAACCACAAGGCCAGCAACAAAAGCCAGGAATGTTACCATTAACGCATGTATTTTTTTTCCGCCAAAACCAGCATCTCTTTAAAAGAAAATCAAAAATGTTTTTTTTCACAAAGACAGACTACACCATTGAAACTTTTCTAAATTATCATCAAAATCCACTGAAAAATGTGTCAGCTAACCTCTACAAGGACCACATGTACACTTACAAACTTTTTTTTTTTTTTTTTTAAACCCTTTGGCCACTAAACAGCACATTCAATAAATGTTAGTTACATGACAATATTAAAAACATATTCATTTCTCTAAGTTCATATACTCTGAGATATTCACCACACACACACAGTACAATGTTGCCTGCATGCCTGCTCAGAGTTCCCTTCCCTTAGGGCATAGCCCCTACAACACAAAGCAGTGGGCAAGCCCTTCCCCCATTCAAGCACATGGCTGCTCTGTCAAGCCTTTGAGAAATACAAACAGCTCAGCCAAACACACACATTGCAGGCTGAATAATCCCACACCTATACCTTCATTTCATACACAATATACAGTCTATATTTCTCGCTTAGTTACACTCTTACAGCCCGCAGCTTCCCCACACAAACATCCAGGCACATACGATCGGATTCACAGGCATACAATCTCTCTCCCAACAATATCACACACATGCACGATCGGATTCACAGACACACACACACACACGATCGGATTCACAGACACACAGGCACGATCGGATTCGCAGACATACACACACACGATCGGATTCACAGACACACACACACGCACGATCGGATTCGCAGACATACACATACACGCACACACTGCAAACTTACAGCATTATTTCAAAAAGACGAAAAATGTGTTCTTTTACAGAGTAGAGCCCCCCACGCATCGGAACGTAGATCCACTCTCCCCCCATTTCGATCCGATGCCCAAAGGGGCTCCATCTATTCCCAAAGGTCCTGGCCCGCCATCTGTAGTGGCAAGATTGGTTGTTTGCAGAGCACACAGCCATCTTTGCCTTGTGCTAAATAAGCACACTTCGTCTTATTGCAATAATGTTGTCTTTAGGCTAAAATTCACTCACCGTTCATCCATTCCAAGAAGCAAGCATCATCACATAGGTCTTATCATCAGGCCATCCCAGAGCAGAGTGTCCCTGGGATAGCCAGCTCCCTTTATTTATAGTCAACATGAGTAACAAAAGAAGGTGTTGGCGTCACAAAACAGCCATTCAGACATTTTGTATATTTTCAAAAGAACCAATCACAGACATGTTTAAATTCAAATAAAATGCTAGCAGTGATGTGTGCAAACGGCTGCGTACAGGGGTCATGCTTTCTGTGAGACAAAGGAACAGTAGAAAGCATGGCTTTGTACAAAGCCATGTGCAAACCAACTGCTACCAATGACGGGAACTATACGACAATTATGCCTCAATGGACCACAATTGTCGTATAGCTATGCTACTGTTCTTGTGGACACAGATCTGTGCGCTCGGAGTCATTTAACGCCCCCGTCAGGAAGTGGCCAGTCCCCTGACGAGGCGTAAAACAACATCTCTAAATGGAGCAAACATCGCTGTTTCCAAGGAACGTCTGTATGTGCAAATACGCTCAGATGAGCGCATTACAGCAAAACTGACATTGGGGGGACATCTGACAACATACATTAATAAATTTTTCCACAACAGGCGTCAACCACCTCTCGGCCTGCCCCTGCAGAGCAGACAGAACCCTGCCCCAGTGTGGCTCCTGTCCTCCAAACACACCAGCGAAAGCACGGCATGGCATCTTTTTGCCTGCGTACTTGCGTAGCCCCTTGAACGCCTACGGAACACCGCTGGTTCCGAGGACAAAGCACAGGAAGAGGCCATGGAGGAAGAAGAAGAGGAGGGGGTGGAGGAGAGAGGTGTGTCACAACCAGTAGTAGCATTATGGAGGCGTGGCGGCGGAACAACCTCCAACACTACTGCACCTTGTCCTGCATCCTTCCCAGCTGCCAAAAGAGTGACCCAATGGGCCGTGAAAGAAAGGTAACGTCCCTGTCCATGCCTGCTGGACCATGAGTCAGCGGTAATATGCACCTTACCGCTGACCGCCCTGTCCAGCGAGGCCAAGACATTGCCTTCCACATGCAGGTAGAGAGCCGGAATCGCCTTCCGTGAGAAAAAGTGGCGTTTGGGAACCTGCCACTGAGGAACCGCACATTGCACAAACTCACGGAAGGGGGCCGAGTCTACCAACTGAAAAGGCAGCAGTTGAAGCGCTAGAAATTTAGCCAAGCTAGCATTCAACCGCTGGGCATGTGGATGGCTGGGAGTGAACTTCTTCGACGGTCCAGCAGCTGAAATTTGCCTGCTAGAATCGGATGTCGGTGTACTGCTAGCAGAGTGCCCGCAAGTACTTGGCTGTGACACACCTAATTTTACACCTTCATTCCTCTCAGTGCAGGTTTCAGAGAGGACTGAAGGTATAGTGGGGTTGGAGATCCCAGCTGATGCGGTGCAAGGAGAGGTCCGCTTTTTTCTTTGGTGTGGGTCTTTAAGGTAGGCTTGCCAACGAGCTGCATGGCAGGTCAACATATGTCTGGTCAAGCATGTGGTGCCCAAGCGGCTGATGTTTTGGCCACGCGATATACGCTTGAGACATATGTTGCAAACAGCAGCTGTGCGATCTGATGCACTCGACTCAAAAAAGGCCCACACCAAAGAACTTTTTGAATAACGGGCAGAGGCAGCGCCCTGCACAGGCGGAGCTCTGCGGTGTGATTCAGTCGGTGTGCTGCCCTTACACTGGCCCCCCGAGGGCATCCTGCCTCGTTGGAGATGTGCCTCCTCCTCCTCTCTCCTATTAGGCACCCACGTGGAGTCAGTGACCTCATCATCCCCTTCCTCCTCATCACTGGAGCCAATCTGGCAGTATGCTGCAGCTGCTGGAACATGACTGCCTGATTGGTGTCCTTCTTGAGCATCCCCTCTCTCTGCTCTCACGCTACTGCCTTCTTCTAGCTGGGTATCATCATCAGACCCTTCGAAACGCAGGGCATCCTCCTGGAGCATGTACCCAACACTGTGCTCAAACAGTTCGGGGGACTCCTCAGGAGGAGGACATGGTGGGTCTAAGGAAGGAGTGACTGATGATGACATTGATACCAGGGAAGAGGACGCTTTGGCAGCTGCTTTGCCAGTACCCTGAGTGTCATGGATATGCATTAATGTCTGTCTGCCATCTTACCTTCCTCCTCATGTGTTCATCTAGAGACCAGACCTCCTTCACCTGGCTTCCTTTATAATCTCCTCCCAGCCTGACTCCACCCCAGGCCCTATCACTGAACACTATATTAACCTGTGCACTGCAAGCCTGCTTTGCTGATCAACGTGTTTGTTAGGCATTGTGTGTTTGGGTTCCTGCCTGCCGTGTGCTACGTCTGTCTCTCTGTTACGTTATTGGCTTGTCCCCGACCATCCCTGTCTGCTCGTGACCCTTGACCTTCGGCTCGTCCTTCGTTATCCTTGTCTGCTTGTGGCCCCTGACCTTCGGCTTGTTATTCGGTTCTCTCTATCGTGTGCTGCTGCTTCCCCTTATCCTACGGGGCGTGAGCTAGGAAACTCCAGGGGCCGCGACCTGGTCCCAGCCTGCAGCGTAACATCCTCACCACTAGAGGCCCTGGAGAAGACCAGCTGGGTCTTAGACTCCGCGCCCTGGGGAATCTTGGCTCTCGCTTCCGTTGGGATCCCGGTTGTGCTCCTCTGGTCCCGCTTTCCACAACCACCCAGTTTCCTATCCACAGAAGCCAGCCATAGGGTTCACTACCTCGCGGTGCACTCCTGTCCCCCTACGGTGTGCATCTGTCACCTGGCCACAGGTGACCCTGACACTGAGCCTGGGTGAGAGAGGATGAGGAGGATGAGGAGGGATTGGTCATCCACTCTACCAAGTCTTCGGCATGATGTGGCTCAACATGTCCAGCTGCCGAAAAGAAGGACAAGCGTGTCCCATGGCCATGTGCTGATGACAATGCACCGCGTCCACGACCAGCACTGTTGTCTCTAGACACAGAGCCTTCTTGCCCTATTTTATTGGCTCCTGACAGTCTGCCTCTCCTTGTTTGCCTTCCAGACATTCTAATGGCCTGCAGGGAGATGGGAAAACAAGCAATAAGGGGTAGCTTCAGGTGTTTATTTTGCAGGAAGCACACTCCGCCCGCTGTAAGTGCTGCAAATGCCTGTCAGTGTAACACACCAGGAAAAAACAGCAATAAGGGCTAGCTTCAGGTGTATACTGTGCAGGAGGCTTAGCAACAATGACACTGACACTGTCCCCTGCCTATCCTTCTCTCTCCCTGCACACAAGGTTTAGCAAAGAATAGGACACTGACACTGTCGACTGCCTATCCTTGTCTGTCCCTACACACAAGGTTTAGCAATATGGTTCAGCACACTAGGTTTAGCAAAGATTATGACACTGACACTCTTGACTGCCTATCCTTGTCTGTCCCTACACACAAGGTTTAGCAATATGGTTCAGCACACTAGGTTTAGCAAAGATTATGACACTGACACTCTCGACTGCCTATCCTTGTCTGTCCCTACACACAAGGTTTAGCAATATGGTTCAGCACACTAGGTTTAGCAAAGATTATGACACTGACACTCTCGACTGCCTATCCTTGTCTGTCCCTACACACAAGGTTTAGCAATATGGTTCAGCACACTACGTTTAGCAAAGATTATGACACTGACACTCTCGACTGCCTATCCTTGTCTGTCCCTACACACAAGGTTTAGCAATATGGTTCAGCGCACTAGGTTTAAGCAAAGATTATGACACTGACACTCTCGACTGCCTATCCTTGTCTGTCCCTACACACAAGGTTTAGCAATATGGTTCAGCACACTAGGTTTAGCAAAGATTATGACACTGACACTCTCGACTGCCTATCCTTGTCTGTCCCTACACACAAGGTTTAGCAATATGGTTCAGCGCACTAGGTTTAGCAAAGATTATGACACTGACACTCTCGACTGCCTATCCTTGTCTGTCCCTACACACAAGGTTTAGCAATATGGTTCAGCGCACTAGGTTTAGCAAAGATTATGACACTGACACTCTCGACTGCCTATCCTTGTCTGTCCCTACACACAAGGTTTAGCAATATGGTTCAGCACACTAGGTTTAGCAAAGATTATGACACTGACACTCTCGACTGCCTATCCTTGTCTGTCCCTACACACAACGTTTAGCAATATGGTTCAGCGCACTAGGTTTAGCAAAGATTATGACACTGACACTCTCGACTGCCTATCCTTGTCTGTCCCTACACACAAGGTTTAGCAATATGGTTCAGCACACTAGGTTTAGTAAAGATTATGACACTGACACTCTCGACTGCCTATCCTTGTCTGTCCCTACACACAAGGTTTAGCAATATGGTTCAGCGCACTAGGTTTAGCAAAGATTATGACATGACACTCTCGACTGCCTATCCTTGTCTGTCCCTACACACAAGATTTAGCAATATGGTTCAGCACACTAGGTTTAGCAAAGATTATGACACTGACACTCTCGACTGCCTATCCTTGTCTGTCCCTACACACAAGGTTTAGCAATATGGTTCAGTACACTAGGTTTAGCAAAGATTATGACACTGACACTCTCGACTGCCTATCCTTGTCTGTCCCTACACACAAGGTTTAGCAATATGGTTCAGCGCACTAGGTTTAGCAAAGATTATGACACTGACACTCTCGACTGCCTATCCTTGTCTGTCCCTACACACAAGGTTTAGCAATATGGTTCAGCACACTAGGTTTAGCAAAGATTATGACACTGACACTCTCGACTGCCTATCCTTGTCTGTCCCTACACACAAGGTTTAGCAATATGGTTCAGCGCACTAGGTTTAGCAAAGATTATGACACTAACACTCTCGACTGCCTATCCTTGTCTGTCCCTACACACAAGGTTTAGCAATATGGTTCAGCGCACTAGGTTTAGCAAAGATTATGACACTGACACTCTCGACTGCCTATCCTTGTCTGTCCCTACACACAAGGTTTAGCAATATGGTTCAGCATACAAGGTTTAGCAAAGATTATGACACTGAGACTCTCGACTGCCTATTCTTGTCTGTCCCTACACACAAGGTTTAGCAATATGGTTCAGCACACTAGGTTTAGCAAAGATTATGACACTGACACTCTCGACTACCTATCCTTGTCTGTCCCTACACACAAGGTTTAGCAATATGGTTCAGCACAATAGGTTTAGCAAAGATTATGACACTGACACTCTCGACTGCCTATCCTTGTCTGTCCCTACACACAAGGTTTAGCAATATGGTTCAGCACACTAGGTTTAGCAAAGATTATGACACTGACACTCTCGACTGCCTATCCTTGTCTGTCCCTACACACAAGGTTTAGCAATATGGTTCAGCGCACTAGGTTTAGCAAAGATTATGACACTGACACTCTCGACTGCCTATCCTTGTCTGTCCCTACACACAAGGTTTAGCAATATGGTTCAGCACACTAGGTTTAGCAAAGATTATGACACTGACACTCTCGACTGCCTATCCTTGTCTGTCCCTACACACAAGTTTTAGCAATATGGTTCAGCACACTAGGTTTAGCAAAGATTATGACACTGACACTCTCGACTGCCTATCCTTGTCTGTCCCTACACACAAGGTTTAGCAATATGGTTCAGCACACTAGGTTTAGCAAAGATTATGACACTGACACTCTCGACTGCCTATCCTTGTCTGTCCCTACACACAAGGTTTAGCAATATGGTTCAGCGCACTAGGTTTAGCAAAGATTATGACACTGACACTCTTGACTGCCTATCCTTGTCTGTCCCTACACACAAGGTTTAGCAATATGGTTCAGCACACTAGGTTTAGCAAAGATTATGACACTGACATTCTCGACTGCCTATCCTTGTCTGTCCCTACACACAAGGTTTAGCAATATGGTTCAGCACACAAGGTTTAGCAAAGAATATGACACTGACACTCTCCCTGCCTATCCTTCTCTGTCCCTACAAACAAGGTTTAGCAAAGAATATGACACTGACACTCTCCCTACCTATCCTTGTCTGTCTCTACACACAAGGTTTAGCAATATGGTTCAGCACACAAGGTTTATCAAAGAATATGACACTGACACTCTCCCTGCCTATCCTTGTCTGTCCCTACACACAAGGTTTAGCAATATGGTTCAGCACACAAGGTTTAGCAAAGAATATGAAACTGACACTCTCCCTGTCTATCCTTCTCTGTCCCTACAAACAAGGTTTAGCAAAGAATATGACACTGACACTCTCCCTACCTATCCTTCTCTGTCCCTACACACAAGGTTTAGCAAAGAAAAAATATGACACTGTCCCTGCCTATCCTTCTCTTTCCCTGCGCCGGAACACACTACACGAGGCCGCCGCGCTGGCGGCCTTTTATAGTGTGGAGCGTGTACTAAACCCCCTCAGCAATAATTGGCCACAGGCATCCTGCCTGTGGCCAATCATTGCTCTCCTCGCTGCTGGCGCTGTGAGTGGCCAAGCATGCGGGGTCACAGTACATGCTTGGCCAATCACAGCGCCAGGATTGCACTGCGATGGCGCAGTGTATTGTGGGCCGTTCGTGTCACTCAAATGTGGCGCGAACGGCCCAAATCGTTCGATCTTCGTCGAACGATCGAACAGCCGATGTTCGAGTCGAACGTATGTTCGACTCGAACACCGAGCTCATCCCTACTGTTGGACTATTTGCTGTGATGTTGATTGCATTCTATTGTCTACTGTGGTAATTAAGTCTGCTACTGTGGTTATGTGGATTGCTGCTGTCTGGCTGCCTATTATGGGATGTGTAAGTGTCTTGCTGTGAGGAAAGAAGGGGGGGATTTCTCCAGTAGCCCCCTGCTAAGACTATTTACTGATGAGAAGTTGGAACACACCTGACCTGTATCAACATTGTCAATGGACAGTTTAACCCACCCTGTTTCCCAAGATTAGGGGGAGTGTTTTGAAGTGAGAGATATCTGTTAACATGTGTTTGAATGTCAGGGCCACGAAAGAATAAAATAGAGAAGTGGCCCCATGGGATTGTCACCCCTAACACCCATTTGTTTAATAAATACATTTTACTCTTAACCGCTTGATAGCCAGGCCATTGACAAATGACGGCCTCAAGGTGGATCTAGAAATCCGGGAGGCCGTCATTATACAGCCTCGGCTATTCTGGCCACTGGGGGGCGCACGCGCGCCCGGCGCATCACTGAGTTGCCGATGCGCATGCCTATGTGTAAACACAGAGATCCACGTCCTGTCAGGGAGAGCAGACCAATGCTGTGTCCCTTGTACATGGGGACACAGCTCGGTCACCTCCCCCAGTCAGTCCCCTCCCCCACACAGTAGTTATCACTCCTAGGGAATACATTTAACCCCTTCCTCGCCCCCTAGTGTTAACCCCTTCCCTGCCAGTGTCATTTTTACAGTAACCAGTGCATTTTTATAGCACTGGTCGCTGTAAAAATGACAATGGTCCCAAAATGGTGTCAAAAGTGTCTGTTGTGTCCGCCATAATGTCGCAGTCACAATAAAAATCGCTGATCGCCGCCATTACTAGTAAAAAAAAAAATTATTACTGTATTTATTGGCGTATAACACTCACTTTTTTACCCTGAAAATAGAGGGTAAACTGTGCCTGCGTGTTATACGCAGGGGGCTGTGGAAAGTTTTTTTCCTGAAACTTCCCTCTTAAAGTTAGGGTGCGTGGTATACGCCTGTGCGTGTTATACGCCGATAAATACGGTAATAAAAATGCAATAAAACTATGCCCTATTTTGTAGACGCTATAACTTTTGCGCAAACTAATCAATAAACGCTTATTGCAATTTTTTTTACCAAAAATATGTAGAAGACTACGTATCGGACTAAACTGAGGAAAAAAAGATATAAAAAAAAAATTGGAATATTATTATAGCAAAAAATAAAAAATATTGTGTTTTTTTCAAAATCGTCGCTCTTTTTGTTTTTTTGTTTATAGCGCAAAAAATAAAAACCGCAGAGATGATCAAATACCACCAAAAGAAAGCTCTATTTGTGGGAAAAAAAGGACGTCAATTTTGTTTGGGAGCCACGTCGCATGACCGCGCAATTGTCATTCAAATCGTGACAGCGCTGAAAGCTGAAAATTGGCCTGGGCAGGAAGGGGGTTTAAGTGTCCAGTAAGCAAGTAGTTAATAGAGGGCTATGATAATTGTTAAGTACATGTCTCTCTCTATGGCTGATTTGCTGGTTCTTTCTGTTTTGTGTTTCAGGTGACAAGCTGCCTGCTGTTGCTAGGAAGATTTACCTCAGCTGTAGAGCACTGGATTGGTGACAAATCCTTTGGTGGGAAACATCTAGCCAATGAGTGTAACCTTTTACTTATATCCTCCCCTGTCACTGGGCGGAGTTAACATTTACCTCAGGTCTGTCAGTTGGACTCACCTCTGGATTCTCCTCAGCCTTCCTTCTGGATCTTTTGACCTGTTCTCAGCCCAGAATGGATATTCTACTTCATGAACTACTTCAAAGGACTAATTCCCCTGGAGAAAGGCTTGCCTCAGTCATTTAATTATTTTATTTTTTTACTTTCCCCCCTCAGTTTTCACTGGTGACAGCTGTATCTTCACTTACATCTGTGGGCCCTGGGCCTGTATTGTGCCTCTCATTCCTGAAGTGCCAGGTATACTCTAACTACTGATGGTAATAGGTTACCTAAGGCCGGTCATGGAACTTTTCATCCACCTGTAGGCAGACCTGGACCTGAGACAAGACCCAAAAAAAGATGAGTTTTGATTATTTTTTGCAAATTCTTGGAAAAACAAAAGCAAACAGTGGTCACCAGTTTAGACAGGTGGTATACATTTTTTACATATATATTTTTCATTGCCCCCACTTGTCAGCTTAATTTTTTATTGCCCCCTACTTGTCAGACTCATTTTTTATTGCCCCCACTTGTCAGCCTCATTTTTTTTTGCCCCAACTTGTCAGCCTCATTTTATTGCCCCCCACTTGTCAGCTTAATTTTTTATTGCCCCACTTTGTCAGCCTCATTTATTACTGTACTGTCCCCAGCCCCAGTGCCCCGACTTGTCACCTGACCTGCTACAATCAGGTTCCATTTACTCACCTTCTAATCTGGACTGATCTGGTATGGTGGGCGGTTGAGCGCCAGACTTTGTTCCCTGGTCCAGGATGGGGGGCCCCCCTCAGGCAGTCGAGCCTCGGGCGGGAGAAGGAGAAGTCGGGCAATGCACTGTGGGAGTCGGGACGGGCAGCCGAACCGTGGATCTAAGCCAGCCAGCACTGCAGAATGCCGCCGCCCGCCGGGAGGTCACTGAAGCCTGGAGGAGTCAGGAGGTGCTTCTGCTCAGTCAGAAAAGGAGAGGAGGTGGGTGGACTCGGAGTGCAGGGCAGAACTGGGTAAAGACCTTGCTCCTCTTGGCCTCGCTCTGAGACTCTGCGAATGTGACGTCACTGGTTGCTAGATGCCAGGCTGTGTGTCCTCATTTCATTCCGGGACAATGTATTGTCCCGGAATGAAGGTGCCCGGGACATGGGACACAAATGCGAATTGCGGGACAATCCCGGGCAATCCGGGACACGTGGGCACCCTAGCGTGAGTCAAGTAGGCAGCGGGTCTGAAGCTGCTACCATGGGCCGACAGTGCGATCAACACCTCTCCAGCAGGATCATCATCATCATCACCACAGACTAGGGGTGAGTGAAGGCTCTGAGGGCCGGGAAAGACTTCACTCTGTTCTGTCTGCTTCAGTCTCCTCAGGGTCAGTGTCTTCCCTGTTCATTGTGCTCTGTCTGTCAGCCTTTAGTCACCCGTTTCCTGTTCACTCTCAGCTCTCTAGTGCTTTCATTTATAGTTCACTTATCACACTTCTGACCTGTGAAATGTCTTCATTGTGTTTTCATTTGCTGCAGTTATTGCAGGTACAGTATTGTGCTAGGGTGGCTAGTGCTCCTGTGCAGTATACAGCATGTCAGGGTTGTTAGGCACACATGTAAGCACCAGTGTTGCCAACATACCAAATTGAAATTTACTGGCACGACACCCAAAATTTACTGGCACAGCCACGTTTTTACTGACATTTACACAAAAGTTACTAAATTACATTTTTAGGTGCAAATTTCAGTATTTAGGCAAATAGCAATGTGATTTAAGGTAGATATTAAGGTAAAAAAACATATTTTTGTTATTTTCGATATAATAAGAGCAAATTATTTAGTCACATCACCCCCTGCCTCCATCCCCCTCTGCAGAGCCACAATCTCCCCCTGCCTCCAATCTCCCCCAGGCCCCCTGCCTCCAATCACCCCCTGCCTCCATCGTCCCCTGCCTCCATCGTCCCCTGCCTCCACCCCCCTCTGCGGTGACAACACCCCTGTCTCCATCCCCCACCCTCTGCGGTGCCACCATCCCCCTCTGTGGTGCCACCAACACCCCCTGCCTCCAATCTACCCCTGCCTCCAATCTCCCCCTGCCTCCACCCCCCTCTGCAGTGCCATTATCACCCCCTGCCTCCAATCTCCCCCTGCCTCCATCGTCCTCCTCTGCGGTGCCACCATCACCCCCTGCCTCCATCGGATCCCCCTCTGCCACCATCACCTGATGTCACTGTCGGCTGGGCTGTCTGTCACTCTGTCCGTCCCCGACTCCCCTGTGAACTTTGTATTGCCTGGATGCAGCAGGCCCCTCCATTCTGCCGCCGCCGCGTGCTGCTCAGCCTCCGAGTCCTGACTCCTGCTCCAGTGCTGTGCTTCTCCGTCCTCCTGGTTAGTTACAGATTTAAAATTCTGGTGCGCGCGCGCCTGGCGGGATGTCCTAATACATCACTCGCCGGCGCCGCGCGGCACAGCCTCTGTGAAATCCACCGGCCGAACACAGCATATACTCGGCTCGGCTCGCTCTGGAACTGTGCATGCAGTTCCAAGCCAAACCGATCTTGGCTATTTTTACTGGCACATTCCCGCAACTACGGACATTTACAGGCGGGGGGGTGCTCGTTTTTACGAACTGTCCGTAAAAATACGGACGGTTGGCAACACGACCATTTTTCTCATCGGGAAAAATTACATTTTTTCTCTTTCACGAGAAAAACGACCGTGTTTGGCCTTCTCATCATTTTTCCAGATGAGAAAAATGAGAACATGCTCTAATTTTTCTCGTCGTGATTCACTGCATTTTTTTCCGCGGCAGTTTTACCATAGGGAAACACTGCCGGGGAGCCTACACACAGTCGTTTTTCTCGACCAAGAGAAAAAATGTCAGGATAACCGGCCGTGTGTAGGGGAACAAGCCGTTCCTCGTTTTTCCGTCGATTTTCTTGACGGTGTTCTCACCGTCGAGAAAATCGATCGTGTGTACACGGCATCACAGGCTGATCAGTCAGCTTATCATCATTGCCTTTTCTGAGGGTTTTATTTACTTTCTTCACAGGAATTGGGCTGTTTAGGGCTAGTAAGTTTTAAATCTGTGAATGAGTTGCCTGATATTGTGTTTTTACATATATTTTTACCCCTTTGTTTTATTAGGAAAAGTTAAAGAGCAGTACACATACAGTTCACAGTGTGTCACAGAACATGACATTTAGGCCACTTTCACACTGGGGCGGGCAGGTGCGGTGGAGGTATAGCGGCGCGATTTTCAGCGCCGCTATACCGTCGTTATTACCGCGGTATGCGGCCGCTAGCGGGGTGAATTTAGCCCCCGCTAGCGGCCGAAAAAGGGTTAATACCGCCCGCAAACCGTGGCTATTGGCGCGGTTTGCGGGCGGTATTACCGCGGTGTCCCATTGATTTCAATGGGTAGCCGCGGTAAAGGAGCGGTGAACACACCGCTCCTTCACCGCTGTAAAGATGCGGCTAGCAGGACTTTTGGAGCGGTCCTGCTAGCGCACCGCTTCAATTTGAAAGCCCTCGGGCTTTCACACTGAAGACTGCAGGGCACGATTTTTTCAGGCGGTATAACAGCGCTATTATTAGCGCTAAACCGCCTGAAAAACGTGTCAGTGTGTAAGGGGCCTTAGACATAATAGTGTTTTAAAATTTTCAAAATAAATTTATGAAGTAAGGATCCCACCTCCATGTGTTTCTTTAGGTTATCACCTTTAGCTGTGATTCATGAAGAACCCCATGAGTTTAATCATTTGTCAGTTCCTAAGGGTTCATGTTCTTTATTGATTTAATTGGTGATAGCCTATTCTCATTGATATACCTAAATCTACAGTATATCAAGCTCTTTTTGTGATTAGATCATTTAATCAGATGCCCCTTTAGTCAAATCTGACATTAAATCTTTTTGTTCTCTGCTTTTGGTCAGGAGCTTGTAAGTCCCTGGTCTTTCTCTTCTTGCTTCATCTCAAATGTATTTTCTTGATAAGCAGCATGAACATTCAATAGTGAAGCATTGGAAGGCTTTTGGTGTAGCTACATGATCTGCTCTGAGGCTCTGCCACAGAGCTCTGCATCCTCCAATGCTCCTCCTCCCCTCAATTCAGTATAGGGCTCTGATTTTCTTTTACTAAATCACAATGCATTTCTGCTACAGTGCTGCAGAATTCTGCTTTTGCAAAACACTGTTGCCTGGTAGGCAGTTTGTGATCAAACCCAGAGTTCAGTGAGCATAGGGAAAGTGATCCCCTGGTCTTTCAGTTTGATGGTAGCATGTCCCTTTGGCTGCTGAATCTCAGTTCTGCCTTGCTCCACCTTTATTTCCTGGTGTCAGTATAGAGTTTGCCAGGATGAATTTTTAGACTCCTACAAAAAAAGACACGGTATCTTTTCAGAACAACCTTATCAGAAATTAGTATACGGTTTATGTGATTCAGTTGTCCTTGGGCTTTTTAGTGTTTGTATCAGGCATTTTGCCTATAAGCAGAATTTTGCTAGTGGGCTGGGTGCTGCTCATCTCAGGCCTTAAATTCCCTTTTTGGCATGTTGGTTTTGTTAGAAGGTAAAATAGTATCTACTGGTTTTGGCGCAAATTTATTTCAACTTAAATTGTTAGCTCTATGTGGCAGGTGGAATGAGTTTTAGATGAGCATTTTCTAGTCGTCTATAGATGCAACAGAGTATATTGAATGTGGTAATTTCCGGACTGGCAAATAATGATCAGGGAAAGACTTCACTCTGTTCTGTCTGTGGTGGCTGTGGCACTTTGGAGCAAGCAGTTCAGCGGCCAGAGCCGCTTATTGATGAATATTAGAATAGCGTTTTATGCACTTAATTGTCTAAGATACTGTATAGGGTTCTTCCAGGTCTTCATTTAATGTTTAGGTTAAAGTAAGACATTTTCATTGTAGCCAAACATTTAATAGCAGATGCTTTGTTTTGCTATGTTTCCAGTGTTTCAGGACAATGGTTACCCCAGCAGTGAGCAATGGCCTACAATTTCCTTAAACAACATTTTTTTGCTTGCAGTTATATCCCATATAATATTCCATTCCCTTGCTTAAACAACCTTCATTATCTATGCCACTGGTTGCTTCTCTTTTGAGGACTCTGCAGAACTTTTTTGACCT
Organism: Rana muscosa; assembly: GCA_029206835.1. NCBI lineage: Eukaryota > Metazoa > Chordata > Amphibia > Anura > Ranidae > Rana > Rana muscosa. Next base: position 2,178,378 of record JARGYO010005579.1, on the reverse strand, counting down.
TCATATGACATGTATCAAAGTGGTTGTTTCCACACTCTTTCACCAAAACTGTTAGTAGGAGTTTGAGACATAATGACTTTGCATATAATTCTCGCTTTTGGTTAGGAGTTCTGAAAAGGATTTTAGAAGCAGTGTTTATATGCTGCTATTGGGTCACAAATTGCATTCAACATGTCATGTAAGTTCGCTACTGTTATGAAATCAACCTGTTCTTCTGCATATAAAACACATTAGAACTGCTTTCGCACTCAGTTCAGTCTGGTTAGTTGAGGTAAGTTGTTAACTTGCTGGACAAAAGTGTTTGCAGAATTAGATTAGCAAAACAAGGATAGGCAGTTATCATTTAATGCCTTAGGACATTCCCATTGCCCAATAGACCTGATTCAGCAATTTCCACTATTCGCAAGGCATTCCTTTCTTTTTTTTTTTTTTTTTGTCACATGTGAATGGCTCCCTTTTATCAGAATCATAATTTAAATCTGTCCCTAAAAGATGTTTATGGTGCAGGATATGCAGCCGCTACATAGGGAGTGCATCAGGGCGTAGATGGGCGCCCTGCTCTTTTATGTCCATCCTGCTCTTTGCATTTATTATGCAAGTCCTCGCCTTTTATAATAGAAAAAAAAATTAATAGTATGAATTGTTGACATTCATATGTTGTCTGGTGCAGAGGATTTTTTTTTCCCTCCTGTTAAAAATCCAGTTCTCTTGCAGGGTATATGGGGTATGTATTTGGAATAGTTGGCTGATCATATTCCCTATTTCCAAGTGTGAGCTGTTTTGGACAACCTTCTTGTTCACCTGGAAGGGAATTAAAATCTTAAACCTTCCCAAAAAAAAAAAAGACTGTCCTGTCTACAAATAAGTGGTTTTCTAGGCCTGGGCTTCAGTTCATGGTACAGTTACCATAATATTGATTGATATGCTAATTTACTGTATACTCATTATTAGTGACTTTTTTCCCTATTGTGATCTGGAGAGATTCATCAGAGGTCTAGCAGTATTTGGCATAGTGCCCAATTGTCCCTCCTTTGGGACCAAATCCCTCTGTCCCTCATGCAGCTTCAGTTGTCCCTCTTTTTGGACTGATATGTACATCTCTATACAAAATGTACTATTTTACTGCCAAAAGTGTTATGCTGCACTAAACATTTTATTCAGCCTCTATATTACTGCATTTGATATTTTGAAAAATCAATATAAAGGAAAAGTAGAGGTAAGTAAAAAGCACATGTATTGTTTAGCCAATCATTTTCTGCATATTTGGTCCTTGAGGTCCCTGTAACTGGGATTTCCTTTGCTACTTACTCTGCAGAAGGGTGTCCCTCTTTATAATTTCATAAGTTTGGGAGTTATGTTTTTGTTACATTTTCTCTGTCATTGGTAAGGGCATTTTCAATGCAGGATTGTAAAGAGTGATTTTTTTAGGCCGCGGTGGTGGGGTGGGGCCAGGTTGGTAACCTGGCTTTTGGGTAATGTCGCCCAATTTGTGGGTGGACAGTGGTTGGTAAACTGGTATTTGGTTGGTATAAGATATTGCTGCTTGAGTCTTAGTGACTAAGCATGTTGGTCTGTTAATGGTTAACAGCAATTCAGTTTGGTATTAAAGGTTAAAGTTAATTTCATAATTAAAAATTGTTTTAAACCCAACAAAAGGGCCGCGGCCTAAACTTTTCCACAATCCTTATTGTGTGTTTTATTTTATATTTTAGGTAGGTTCTTATGGTATGATGGGTGTTAATGGGATGTACAATCCCATGTCAGGGCCACGAAAGAATAAAATAGAGAAGTGGCCCCATGGGATTGTCACCCCTAACACCCATTTGTTTAATAAATACATTTTACTCTTAATAGAGGGCTATGATAATTGTTACGTACATGTCTCTCTCGATGGCTGCTTTGCTGGTTCTTTCTGTTTTGTGTTTCAGGTGACAAGCTGCCTGCTGTTGCTAGGAAGATTTACCTCAGCTGTAGATCACTGGATTGGGGACAAATCCTTTGGTGGGAAACATCTAGCCAATGAGTGTAACCTTTTACTTATATCCTCCCCTGTCACTGGGCGGAGTTAGCATTTACCTCAGGTCTGTCAGTTGGACTCACCTCTGGATTCTCCTCAGCCTTCCTTCTGGATCTTTTGACCTGCTCTCCCACCCTCCCTCCCCTTTATTTTCCCCCGTCGCGATCCCCCTTTATGTGGGTAATGTCGCCCTCTTTGTGGGTGGACAGTGGTTGGTACGCTGTTACTTGTTTTAGATAAGATATTACTGCTTGAGTCTTAGTGACTAAGCAAGTTGGTCTGTTATTGGTTACCAACAGTTCTGTTTGATATTGAAGATCTATCTTTTTGGGTAATGTCGCCCACTTTGTGGGTGGACAGTGGTTGGTAAACTGGTATTTGGTTGGTATAAGATATTGCTGCTTGAGTCTTAGTGACTAAGCATGTTGGTCTGTTAATGGTTAACAGCGATTCTGTTTGGTATTAAAGGTTAAAGTTAATTTCATAATTAAAATTGTTTTAAACCCAATAAAGGGGCCGCGGCCTAAACTTTTCCACAATCCTTATTGTGTGTTTTATTTTATATTTTAGGTAGGTTCTTATGGTATGATGGGTGTTAATGGGATGTACAATCCCATAAAGCAGTTTGTGTTTGCCACTCTACAGTGAGGTGTTGTCTGTTGATTGGGGGCTAAAAGATCTTGGACAGTGTGGTACCGAACAGAGGAAGCATTGACCTGGATCTGTTTGAGGACAGAGGGTTCGTCACAGGGACGTTTACCCTTGTGAACTTTTCGTGAAGTTTGCACGGAGCTCCATGCTTAGCAGTTAGCACTGTGCAGCATCACAGGCCTCCTCAAACGATCGTCCAGAGTAGCACTGTACATTACAGGCCTCCAGACGAGAGTCCCGACTCACAACCATCCAGTGCAGAGCACTGTGAGTGTGTACATTACAGGCCTCCCCTCAGATTACCGTCCAGAGCACTGTGTGCATTACAGGCCTCCTCTTACCACTGGCATCCAGAGCACTGTGCATAACAGGCCTCCCCTTTAGACCACCATCCAGAGTACTGTGCAGCATTACAGGCCCCCTCAGATCACCATCCAGAGCACTATGCAGCATTACAGGCCTCTTCAGACCACCATCAAGAGCACCGCAGCATTACAGCCTTCTCAGACAACCATCCAGAACATGGTTTCTCAAACTGTGGTACGCGTACCCCTAGGGGTACGTGCACCAAGGGCAGGGGGTACGCCGCCTGTGCCAGGGGGCAGGGTAACAATAGCCGCTCTGATGCCAGGTAAAAAGCTGCTCTGATGCTTGCTGTATACAGCTGCCAGCCAATGCTACAGTTTTACATTTGCAGAGCTGCCTGCAGCGGAGCGGTATGAGTGTGCTCCTGCACCTGGCTGGTGTTACTCACTCACAGGGGCGCACTGGGGCAGGGTGGCAATCGCTCCCAGGCTGCTCTGATGCTGGGTAAAAAGGCCACACTCTGGGCTGGATTAATGTAGTGGCCAGCCGCCGCTACCCAGTGCTATATGTGCAGAACAGCTGCAGCGGAAGGGTCCGAGTGTGCCAAGTGCACTCCTGCACCCGGCCAGCACACTTACAGTCACTTCCCTGTCAGGTGGAGAGGAGCTTCCAAGGCCCCGCCTGGCGTGATGTCCATTCAGAGCTTGGGATGGAAGTGGAGGAGTGCTGCCTCTGTGATCCATGGACAAGTGAGTGAGCAGAGGCTCAGGCAGATAATATTGCTGCACTGCTGTGTGATCCTACTCTAAAGTTTTTTTTTTTTTTTGGGGGGGGTTAATTAATCTACATTAGTATTTGTAATATGCAGCATGGAGGGGGTTAATGTTTTGCCATTTGTTACTGATGCATTAGTGACCAGTGACAATTAATTAACCCCTTTGTGCTGCCTTAGTGGCACCAGTGTCAGTGTTAATTGCATAAATGCTGCATACTACAAATACCAATTTAGATTAATTAACCCCCCCCCAAACAGTTAAAGTGGTTGTAGAGTCTGAAGGGTTTTCACCTTCATGTATTCTTGGGCACTGATGAGATGTCACTGATGGACACTGATAGGCTGCACTGGTGAGGCTGAGCTGATGGACACTGATGAGACTGCATTGATGGGCACAGGTGAGGCTGAGTTGATGGGCACTGATGAGACTGCATTGATGGGCACAGGTTAAGCTGCATTGATGGGCAAAGGTGAGGCTGAGCTGATGGGCACTGATGAGACTGCATTGATGGGCACAGGTGAGGCTGCATTGATGGGCACAGGGGAGGCTGAGCAGATGGGCACTGATGAGACTGCATTGATGGGCACAGGTGAATCTGCATTGATGGGCACAGGTGAGGCTGCATTATTGAGCACAGGTGAGGCTGCACTGATGGGCACTGTTGAGACTGCATTGATGGGCACAGTTGAGGCTGAGCTGACGGGCACTGATCAGGCTGCATTGATGGACACTGGTGAGGCTGCACTGATGGGCACTGATGAGGCTGAGTTAATGGGCACTAATCAGGCTGCATTCATGGACACTGGTGAGGCTGCATTGCATGGGCCTTGATCAGGCTGCATTGATAGGCACTAATCAGGCTGCACTGATGGGCACTGATAAGGATGAGCTGATGGACACTGGTGAGGCTGCATTGATGAGCACTGATCAGGCTGCATTGATGGGCACTGGCGAGGCTGCATTGATGAGCACTGATCAGGCTGCATTGATGGACACTGTTCAGGCTGCATTTATGGACACTGGTAAGGCTGCATTTGATGGACACTGTTAAGGCTGCATTTTTTGGACACTGGTAAGGCTGCATTGATGGGCACTGGTGAGGCTGCATTGATGGGCACTGGTGAGGCTGCATTGATGGACACTGATCAGGCTGCATTGATGGACACTGTTTGCACACAAACAAAAACCATCACAAACACACAGAAATCATCACAAACACATACTTACATTACACACACACAGAAACCATGACACCCAAACAATAAATAATTACTTTCAGGGGTACTTAGGATTTTTTTTTAGATCTGCAGGGGTACTTCACCGTAAAAGATTGAGAAACACTGGTCCAGAGCACTGTGTGCATTACAGGCCTCCTCAGATCACAATCCAGAGCACTGTGTGCTAGACTTGTGCACAACGGAAAAATTCGTTCCGTTTCGGTTCGTTTCTTTCTGGTCCTGTTGATTCGTAATCATTCGTAATTTTGCTAGACGGGATTTTTCGTGTTCGGACTCATTCGTATTTTTGCAAGCGACATTTTTCGTTGAATTTTTTGTTGCTTTATAATTCGTACTTTCGGTAGAGTACGTTGTTTTTCGTTGATTCTGGACACAACTCCTACTTTTGTAACTTTTTTTGGGTTCGTTGATTCGTAATTTTCCGTGTCTCTCTCACAACGACGCTGCCTATTATGCCTAATGTGCTTCGAATGGATTTGTACTTTTCTAAATACATAGCGGTTATTTGTAACGATTCGAAATCTCGTATTTTACTTTCGTTTTTTACATGCGGCTATAGGCTCCGCCCCTGTACACCATTTTGAGAGGGTTCAGCACGGTGAGGGAGAAGCAGAGAGCAGAGCAGAGTGAGTGTTATTGTGCTTCGAATGGATTCGAAATCTCGTATTTTACTTTCGTTTTTTCATGCGGCTATAGCCTCCGCCCCCTGTACACCATTTTGAGAGGGAGTTCAGCATGGTGAGGGAGAAGCAGAGAGCAGAGTGAGTGTTATTGTGCTTCGAATGGATTCGTACATTCGTAACTTTTTTCATAACGAATTATGCCGAAGACCTTCGGGCATTCGCTATTTTGCGGTATAATTTATTTCGGATTCGGTTTTATTCGTAATTGCTCTGTTCGGAAATTCGAATGCTTCCGAATGTCCGAAAGTTGCTAAATTCAGACGAATTTCGATTCGTTACGAAACGAATTGCACAAGCCTACTGTGTGCATTACCGGCCTCCTCAGACCACCGTCCAGAGCACTGTGCAGTATTACAGGCCTCCGCAGACCATCCAGAGTGGCTAAATAAGTATCTACTGTATTAGTTTGTTTAAACCTTAATACCCTAAATATAAACATATTAGAATTTTGGAAACTCTAGAGAATTGCTTAACCACTTCCCGCCCAGTCAATAGCAAATTGACGTCCGGGAAGTGGTTGCGTTATCCTCACTGGACGTCTATTGACGTTCTGCAGGATAATGCCTTGCGCACGCCCGTGGGGGCACGCAGCGCGGTGATCAGGGACGGCGTGTGTCCCTCGGACACAGCGCTTCCCCGATCACGGTAAACAGCCAATTTCATTGGCTGTTTACCATGTGATCGGCTGTGTCAAAGTCACAGCCAATCACATGTCACAACAAACTCGGCGGCACGCTCCGTGCGCGCCGCCAGAGGCTTGCAGAGTGGGGAACGGGGAAGGCAAGTGTACCTTGGACACGGCGCGTCCCCGATCAGGGTAAACAGCCAATGAAATTGGCTGTTTACCACGTGACCGGCTGTGTCCAATCACAGCCGGTCACAAATGTAAACAAACCGCAGGAGTTACTACCTGGTCCCTGCTCTCTCCTCATACACCGATCTGTGAGGAGAGAGCAGAGATCAGTAAGTGAGATCAGTGTAGTTTGTCTACATTAGCTTACTGTGCACAACATGCCCCCCCCCAATAAAGAGGACCTGTCACACAGCCCAGCACATCAATCAGCCCATCTGTCAATCAGCCCAGCCAATCAGCCCATCTGTCAATCAATCAATCAATCAGCCCATCTGTCAATCAATCAATCAGCCCATCTGTCAATCAATCAGCCCATCTGTCAATCAATCAATCAGCCCATCTGTCAATCATCTGTCACAGGCCCACCTCCATCGGTACCGCCATTGGTACCGCCACACAGTCTACCAGTACCGCCATCGGTACCACTACCAGTACCGCCACTAGTACCGCCACCAGTACCGCCACTAGTACCGCCATCAGGCCCAGCATCTATACTGCCACACAGGTCCGCTACCAGTATCGCCACTAGTGCCGCTAGCGGTACCACCGGTACCACCACCCGTACCACCGTCGGTAGTGCCACCACCACCTGTACCACCACCTGTACCGCCATCGGTACCACCACCACCCGTACCGCTATCGGTACCACCACCACCTGTACCGCCATCGGTACCACCGCTACCTGTACCGCCATCGGTACCGCCATCACCACCACCCGTACTGCCATCGGTACCACCACCACCTGTACCGCCATTGGTACCACCACCACCCATACCGCCATCGGTACCACCACACAGACCCACCACTAATACCTCCATGGGTACCACCACACAGACCGCCACCACTACCACCAGCAGTACCACTACACAGGCCCACAAATAAGCACTGCCATAATGTCCCAAAGGGTTTACACACCTGAGGAGGCATATGCCATTCTTGCCATGTCGGATGATGAGAGCAGCGGGGAGCTCCCATTATCCGATTCTGGTTCGGAATATGAGCCAGTGGAGGATAGTGGCTCAGAGTCCGAGTCCCCGGAGGAAACCGTCCCTCCCAAAAGAATGCGATCAGGACCAAGATCAGGAGAACTGCCCACCACCAGCAGCGCCATACCCCAGGAAGAGGAGCCCAGTACAAGTAATGGAAATACACGCCCAACCCGAAGAATCCAGCCCCAGTCCTACCTTCCCGATGCCCTGGCAAACCCCTTATGGTTGCCTGCCAACTCAGGATCCGCTATCATCCCCCCTTTTACCGCACAGCCAGGTGTGCAGCCCGACACTACAAATTTTTCTAAATTTGATTATTTTTGTTTATTTTTCCCACAAGATTTGCTGCAGAATATAGTGGATCAAACTAATCTGTATGCATCCCAATTTATTGCTGCCAAACCCCAATTCTTCCTACGCCCGCATGTTCCAGTGGCGGCGTCTAACATTGGACAAATTTTAATTGTTTTTGGGCCTTACGTTCAATATGGGGCTTACAAAAAAGAACGAAGTCCATGCATATTGGTCCAAACGCCCCATCCAACACATGCCCATATATTCTGCTGTCATGTCTAGGAAAAGATACGACATGATTATGCGTTTTCTCCACTTCAATGACAATTCACAGTGCCCTCCCCAAGATCATCCCAACTACGACAAATTGTACAAGATACGCCCCCTAATCAATGCCTTTTCCCAGCGATTTCAAGAAGTTTTCATCCCAGACCAAAAAATTTGTGTGGACGAGTCCCTCATACATTTCACTGGCCGACTGCAGGTCAAGCAGTATATACCAAGCAAGAGAGCCAGGTATGGGTTAAAATTAAATAAATTATGTGATCGAGCCACTGGATACGTCTTCACATTCAGGATCTACGAAGGCAAAGACTCCCAGCTCCAGCCCCGTGATTGCCCCACATATATTGGAACCAGTGGGAAAATTGTCTGGGAGTTGGCATACCCCCTGTTCGGAAAAGGTTACCATTTATATGTTGACAATTACTATACCAACCTGCCCCTTTTTCGCCACCTTTACAGTAAGCAAACCCCGGCCTGTGGTACCTTAAAAAAAAAACGGAAGGGATTCCCACAAAATTTATTGACCAAAAAATTGCGACCTGGAGAATCGGCAATCATGAGGAACGAGGAGGTGTTGGCCATGAAGTGAAGGGACAAGAAAGATGTCCACATCCTCTCTACGATCCACAATGACACGGTGGTGGAGATCCAAAGAAGACGCGGCCCCATTGTAAAGCCCGAATGTGTCCACGACTACAATTTGTACATGGGGGGGGAGGGTGGATTTAAACGACCAGATACTACAGCCCTACTTATCAACCAGAAAGTCCCATTATTGGCACCAAAAAGTTGCGTTACATCTGTTTCACATGGCCCTTTTTAATTTGTTTGTCTGCTACCAAAAAGCAACTCAAAATCAACAACTCCCCTACCTCCATTATATTGAAGATATTATTGATGCCCTCATTTACCAACAAGATCCCGCGCCAGGAAGCATTCGCTCTGATAGTGTGAGTCGGCTTCACGAGTGACACTATCCCTTTAGCATCCCCCCCACAGAATCTGGAAGAAGACGCCAAAAGAAATGCTGTGTATGCAGCAGAGGAGGAGTAGAGAAGAGACACCACCTAGCCTGTGCATCGGAAATTGCTTCCAAAAATTATCATACATCCATTAGTTCCCCTTATTATTAACAGACTGCCATTTCCCTATTTGCCTGCTACCATGTTACTACCTTCCATGTTAATAAACTGACCCTGGCCTGTTTACCGACAATTTCTTTGCTTGCTGATTTAAACCACGTTTCTGACCTCCACGTGCACCAACCTCAGCCTGTTTACCGACGATGCCTCTGCCTGATGATTTAAACCACGTTTCTGACTTCCACGTGTACCGACCTTGGCCTGTTAATCGACCATATTTTTGCCTGTCACTTGGACTGATCTTTTGGCCATCTACTTTTAGTTCAAAGGGATCTCACATATGTGAGGGGCTTCAGAATAGCGTTCTGAGTAGAGAAAAACAGTTTTTCGTTTTCTGTGCTCCAAGAACAGGGTCTGGTTGCCCAGAGGCTTCAAAGCGATTTGGATGGGAGAAGCCTCTACCCCTGTTCCCCTGGCCCAAAGCTTGATGGTCCTTCCTGCTGCCTGGACCAATACTTTGGCTGTGCTGACCATATTACTGCCTGTAATGACCCATGACATTATGGACCATGTTTCTTCCTGCTGCTTGGACCAATACTTTGGCTGTGTTGACCATATATCTGCCTGCTGCCTCTACTGACTTTGGACAGCATTTCTGCTGGGACACCTTTGCCTGCTACCTGGACCTGTGCTTTGGCTGTGCTTTGGCTGTGGTCTGGCTGTGCTGACAGTATCTCTGCCTATATGAACTATGGACAGTATTCCTGCCTGCTGCCTGGATGATTGCTTTTGCTGTCGCTGACCTCATCCCTGCCTGCTGCCTGGACCGATGCTCTCCTCTGTGGACCACTGCACTTCTAAAACCACAGGTAATCTTTTATTTGTTATTTGGTATGTACCTGCTATGTGTTAGATATATGAAGGGCCTTCAAAAATTTGATCGGTAGTCAGAAAATGATATGTGCAATTAATGCTGCTAGAATGCCTGGAGGTGCTACTTGGATGTTGGGCCTCTGTATGTGGCCAGGCTGTGTAAAAGTCTCAAACAAGTATCGCCATACTCAGGAGGAGTAGCAGAATGTATTTTGGGATATAGTTGCAATTATGCATATGCTGTGTGAGAGAAATAACCTGTTAAGATGACCAGTTTGAGTGAAAAAAAAAAAAAGAAAAATCTAAATTTTCCCAAGAATTGTGGGAAAAAAATACAACTTCAAAAAACTCACCATGCCTCTTAGTAAATACCTTGGGCAGTCTACTTTCCAAAAAGGGGTAATTTTGGGGTAATTGTACTTTCCTGGCTTGTTAATGTCTCAATTAATGAGATATTCCTTCAGTACATCAGCCGTGATCAGATGTGATCAAGTTTCAGTGATTGGCACCATAGTTTGTAGACTCTATAACTTTCACAAAGTCCAAATAATATACACTAATTTGGGTTATTTTTACCAAAGATATGTAGCAGTATACATTTTGGCTCAAATTTATGAAGAAAAATTACTTATTTGCAAAATTTTACAATAGAAACAAAAAAAAACGTGTTTTTTCTCTTATCGTCCATGGACTGACACAGCTGGATACTGTAAATGTGTGGGTATATGTCCCTGCTCGCAGGAGAAGATCTAGGCAGAATGTTAGATGTTAGAAACATTCTAGAACAAACCAGGGCTGAACAGCCCCGCCCAGGGGGGGTCCCTCCAGACATTACCCTCCCACCTGCAGTCAGCAGACCTCAGTTTTTTTCTGCCTAGCAGAAGGAGAAAACGTGGCTCTCTCAGGAGCCAGTCTCCTGGAAGATTTTACTTTTAAATTTTATTCCTTTGGGAATTTTATTATTTTATTTTTGAGACCTTCAATCAACTGTTGGCTGGGCAACAGGTTGGGTACACTAGTATCCTCTTAGTCTCCCCTGTCCGACCATCGAGCGTGCTGATCCTCGCCTTGTGTGCGTGAGACTCAGTTCACGACATACCCCGTGGCTCCTGGGGTGGCCGGGTTGCTTTCATGCTCCCGCGGTCCTCTCAAGATTGAACAGTACCTACTGTATCTTTCGCGGTTGACCGGGCCGACAGCTACGCAGTACAACTCTGTGATAGGTCTGTCTGAAACAAGCCAGTGGGTCCCTCTAGGGACGGGTAAGTAGTCTCTCCTGCTGCAAGGTGAGTACATGCTGGCTGTGTTTCTGTGTGTGGGGGTTTCTCCCTGTCTCCCCCCTGTTATGCTGCTCTCTGCACCCTGTACTGGTGCTGTGCTGTGGGGGCTTGGGGGTCACTCTGGCCTGGCTGGGCGCTCATGTCTGCAGTTTTTTCTGGTGTGTGAGGTGATTATTGCGTGCGCCGTTAGCGCGCGCATTGGCGCTGTTTGAGGCTTGTAAGTGATCTCATTGATGATGTGAGAAACACTCTCAAGCTGGAATTGCTGTGAAAAGCTTTTCTTTTACACAGCTTCCTCACTGTTTTCCTCACGCTGCCTCAAGAGCAGCATGGATGATATGGTGGGGGGGGGGGGGGGGACTTTATTCATTTATGTCTAGTCCCTATGACCCTTCTGTGTGATATCCTGAGGCAACATTTCCCGCCTTTTCCTGGGGAACGCTTGAGCTCTGACAGACACACACGGTCTGAGGATCAGAGGTTACCTGTTACCTGCATGCTGATTCGGCAGCACAGTCAAGCAGGTTGGAATGATACAGAGAAGATTATGCGCCTCTGCGCCATAATTAAAACTCATCCTATACCTCTACACTGCATACATTCACAGTGTATGTATGTGTTATTGGTCTCTGTATCTGCGTGGCTGTCCCCGCGTTCCAATCCTGTGTTTCAGTGCCATACATGATATAAACGTACAAAATATGTTTATGCACGACTCCAGATACATTCACAGTATATGTATGTATTATACTCTCTGGGTCGGGGCGGGTTTCCGCCGGGGGCTCCGGTGTCCTCCCGCGCTCTCATGGTATGTGCGCTTCGGCTATCTGCACAGTATAGACATGTTCAATATGTTTATTGCACATACTATACATGTTTACAGTATGGGTATACTGTTTGCGTGGGGTTCCTCTGGGTACTCCGGTTTCCCCCCACGCTCCAATGGAAATGCACAGCATAAACATGTGCAATATGTTGATTCACATGCTATCATTCCTACACGGTATATGTGTGCTGTCTGCGTGGAGTTCTTCCGAGTGTTCCGGTTTCCTCCCACGCGCTGACGGTATGTGCACCTTTGGCCTTCTGCACAGTTAAATATGTTCAATGTTTATCACGCATGCTATAATACCTAGACGGTATGTGTAGGCGCCGGTCTGGGTGGTTTTCCTCCGGGTACTCTGGTTCCCTCCCACACTCCATTGGTATGGGCGCTTCGGCGCTATGCACAGTCTAAATTTGTGCGATTGGATATCCACATACTAACATACCTACCCGGTATGTCTGTGCAGTCTGCAGGGTTTCCGCCCACGCTACATGACATGCATGCCTTTGGTGCAATACACGGTGTAAACATACACATTATGTTTATACACTACACTAAATACATTTACAGTAGTTGTAGGTATTGCATTCTCTGAGTATGCGTGGGGTACTTCGGTTCCTCCCACGCGCCAACGGTGTGCGCGCCTTCGGTGTTATGCACACATGGGCCTGTGCAAAATGTTTTAGCACACACACTATAATACCTACACGGTATGCGTATGCAGTCTGCGTGGGTTTCCGCCCACGCTACATGACATGCATGCCTTTGGTGCAATACACGGTGTAAACATACACATTATGTTTATACACTACACTAAATACATTTACAGTAGTTGTAGGTATTGCATTCTCTGAGTATGCGCGGGGTACTTCGGTTCCTCCCACGCGCCAACAGTGTGCGCGCCTTCGGTGCTATGCACACATGGGCTTGTGCAAAATGTTTAGCACACATACTATAATACCTACACCGTATGCGTCTGCAGTCTGCATGGGTTTCATCCGGGTGCTCAGGTTCTCCCCTGCGTTCCAATGGTGTTTGCATTTTTAGCGCTATGCGCAGTATAAACATGTGCATTTTGTTTATTCGCAGGCTAACATACCTACACGGTTGTGTACGCAATCTGCGTGGCTGGTTTACGTCCAAGCCCCGATGATGTGCGCGCCTTCGTCGCTGGCACAGTATATATGTGTTTAATAGGTTTATCCACACATACTAAACTACATACGCCGTATGTGGTGGTATTATGCTCTTTGTGGCTGGGTGGGTTTCCTCCCACACTCTATTTGCGCGCTTGACGCAATACATAGTATAAACTATGTGTTTGTACAATCAGCACTTATCCATGGGTAGCTGCTGGATGGAGCATTGTCACAAGGATCCCTGGTTTCAGGGGTATCACTTTCCACCTGCTTTCAGTGGTGATCAGAAGCGCTGGCTTGGACTGTGTTCGCCAGGCTGAGGTTAGAGTTACGCCCGTTAGTGGCTGCGTCTCTGGCGTTTTTTGTAGCTCAATGACTGGGCAAAAGCCTCTGCTTCATCCATCAGTCGTCTATCAGGTGCACTGCAACTGCTTTAGCCTTTAGGGTCTCTGTGCCCGGGGTGGGTTTGCGCCACCTGTGGAGGCTGAGGTACTAGTCCTCTGGCCGAGTTTCTAGGGAAGTTCCGTCAAGTTGCCTTTATTGGCCAACAGTTGAGGCACCCTGTACACCGGGGCCTCCCTTCTCCGATACATTGCGAAGTCTCTTTGAAATTTTCATACATCCCGCTGCAAGACGGTCCTGTCGGCCGTGTGCATTGCAGGGGAAGGGTCATTGCAGGGGAAGGGTCCTTGCATCCGGAGGTGTTTCCACCTCCTTTACCAGAGGTGGGGCACCGGAAGTGGACCTTATGTCCTCTCGACTCACTCGCAAGGTGGCAAAATCGTGGTCAGGTCCAGGGACCCCTGGGCGGACGCGTCAGAAGCGTTGGAAGCCGTGGGGGCAGTATCGCCTGATATATGCTTACCCTCCGCTACAGTTGTTGCCTCGCCGGCTTCGCAGAGTCGGGGCTGAGGCCATTCCAGTGATCCTCATTGCTCCGGAACGGCGACATTGGTATGCCGATCTACTTCGGCTAGTCGCAGACGTTCCTGGCGACTGCCTATTGGGGTGGACCTTCTGTCTCATGATCCCATACTTCATCCTGCTTTACAGTCTTTGGCTTTAATGGCATGGCTGTTTAAAGCCAGGTGCTGAAGGACCGAGTTCTCTCTCGTAGTCGGTCATCTCTTCTATGTTGTTGACACGGGAATCTTCCTCCAGAAAGATATCTCACCGTACCTGGAAGGCTTACATCGCTATGTGCGAGGAACTTGAGTGGCGTCCTCGGATGTATTCCGTTCCCAGGATTTTGCTGTTCTTGCAGCGTGGTGTGACCCAAAAGCTGGTCTTGCATACCTTTTTGAGGGTCGGATTTCGGCCCGGGCTGTCTTTTTCAATGACCGCTACCGGGCCATTCCTTGATTAGCACCTTTTGTGCAGGGGATTCGCCATGTGCTCCCCCCTGTCAAGCCTCCTCTCCCTACTTGGGATCTGAATTTGATGCATCTCGGTTCTCCAAGAACATCCCTTTGAGAATATCAGAGAGATTCCTCTCTTGACCTTGTCCCGGAAAGGTGGCCTTCTTAGTGGCCATTGTTTCGGTTAGACGGGTGTCTGAGTTGGCGGCCTTGTCCTGCAAGTCACCTTACTTGGTCCTCCATAAGAATATGGTGGTGTTGCGCCCACGACCGTCCTTCTTTTCTAAGGATGGTCTCGGCCTTTCACCTTAAGGACATTGTTCTTCCGTCCTTGTGTCCTCACCCATTGCATCCCTGAGAGTTTGCGCTTCATACATTAAGATGGGTACAAGCCTTACGAGTGTACCTGTCTGCTACTGTTTCCATTCGGAAGTCTGTGTCTGGTCCAAAACAGGGCCGAGCGGTGTCGTCTGCCACCGTCTGTAGGTGGATCAGGCAGACCGTCATACAGGCCTATGCCCTTAAGGGGCGGGCGCCTCCCTTTCCGGTTGCGGCGCATTACACCAAGGCAATTGGTGCTTCCTGGGCCTTCTGACATCAAGCGCGGTTGCACAAGTGTGCAAGGCGATGACCTGGTCGTCCGGTTATACCTTTTCAAGATTTTATAAGGTTGATGTGGCTGCATCTTCAGACGCTCCCTTCGGCCACAAAGCATTGCAGGCCGCTGTTTAATGTTGCAACTCCTCCGTTGAGGAGCTCTGCTTGTTTGGAGTGAAGTTTTGGTTGTTCCTTTACTACTGCTCCCACCCTTCTGATACTGCTTTGGGACGTCCCACACGTTTACAGTATCCAGCTGTGTCAGTCCATGGACGATAAGAGAAAATAGGATTTTTGTACTCACCGTAAAATCCATTTCTCTGACGTCTATGGACTGACACAGCACCCACCCTTCCTTTTAAGGTTTGTACTGCTTTGTTACGAACTGAGGTCTGCTGACTGCAGGTGGGAGGGTAATGTCCAGAGGGACCGCCCCCTGGGCGGGGTTGTTCAGCTCTGGTTTGTTCTAGAATGTTTCTAACATCTAACATTCTGCCTAGATCTTCTCCTGCGAGCAGGGACATATACCCACATGTTTACAGTATCCAGCTGTGTCAGTCCATGGACGTCAGAGAAATGGATTTTACGGTGAGTACAAAAATCCTATTTTTTTTTTAAATTCGCAGTTTTTTTGCTTATATCGCAAAAAATTAAAAACCCAGTGGCGATTAAATACCACCAAAAAAAAAGCTCTATTTGTGAGAAGAAAATGATAAAAAAATTGTTTGGATACAGTGTAGCATGACTGAGTAATTGTCATTCAAAGTGTGAGAGTGCTGAAAGCTGAAAATTGGTCTGGGCGGGAAGGTGCATAAGTGCCTGGTATTGAAGTGGTTAAATAATGCATTACAATTTAACTAAACCCATTCGATTTTAGTCAAATAAAATGATTTTAGTCATCTAAAATGTAGGACATTTTAGTAGAAGTGTAGTGCCTTTAAACACAGGTGTGCCAATATTCAAACATAAAACATGTATATAAAACTATAAAACTTATAAAAACACAATCAAATCCCTGGGTAGGATAATGAAAGTTTTCTATAGCAGCGCTCAGGTGGTCAATAGACTCCCTTGTCCACTCACTCTTATTTACAGTTCATAAGAGTACATATAGAACTTATGAAAAAAGATGTTGTTGTAAATGACATATAGCTCCAGATGTCTTCTTAATATGATCCACTTTAAATCATCAGTTGTATCCCCTTTCGGGTGGGTACTCACCACACACAGGATTTAAACAGGCACCTCACAGATCCCATCCGATGGTCATCCGATCATCCTAATCCTGGTTCTGATTACTCCTTCTAAAGCCTCCAGAGATCACCCGATAATCACCAGCAGATGTTCAAAGTGAAAGGAAAGAGAAGCCACCAATAGTGTAATCCCGTAGAGTATCTTTTAATCAGTCTATAAAAATTGTTTCCACAACATATCTTCCATATGGTAAAAATCAAGCAGTAAAATAGCAGCAGTGTAATTCAAAACCGCCGTGCTGTTCCCCCCCACAAGGGTGTGACTTTGCGGCTGAAAGGAAGTGACGTTGGTGCGTTCCAGGTGCGCTCCAAACACAGGAAGCGGCAGTAAGTCTGGTTAAACACAAGCTGTACCAGCTGATACACTGCACCTGTTAGGAGCCTGGGGGAACAGCACGGCGGTTTTGAATTACACTGCTGCTATTTTACTGCTTGATTTTTACCATATGGAAGATATGTTGTGGAAACAATTTTTATAGACTGATTAAAAGATACTCTACGGGATTACACTATTGGTGGCTTCTCTTTCCTTTCACTTTGAACATCTGCTGGTGATTATCGGGTGATCTCTGGAGGCTTTAGAAGGAGTAATCAGAACCAGGATTAGGATGATCGGATGACCATCGGATGGGATCTGTGAGGTGCCTGTTTAAATCCTGTGTGTGGTGAGTACCCACCCGAAAGGGGATACAACTGATGATTTAAAGTGGATCATATTAAGAAGACATCTGGAGCTATATGTCATTTACAACAACATCTTTTTTCATAAGTTCTATATGTACTCTTATGAACTGTAAATAAGAGTGAGTGGACAAGGGAGTCTATTGACCACCTGAGCGCTGCTATAGAAAACTTTCATTATCCTACCCAGGGATTTGATTGTGTTTTTATAAGTTTTATAGTTTTATGTTCTGCAAAATATTTGTTGTGTTTAAGCGGCTGCTGATATAGATACATATAGTGAACATTTGGGTTAATGAATACGGTCACGTATTCATTGTAGTCTGTTATAAGTCACCTGTGAGCTTCTTTAGCGCTGGGATAGTGAAAGAAGGCCAGGGGAACTTCACTTTAATTTTTGTATAAAACATGTATACACATGAGTATTAGTATTAGATTAAAAAAGACAGTCCATGTTTAATAATTTTGTCAAACAGGTAGTAATCCATGATAGAGCCACCAAACGAGTGAGTATACAGCAGGGCAAAAGTGTCCAATGGAATGAACCGCCACCAATGGAAATAATGCAAACTCACCAAATAAAGTAGCTGCTGTTACAGCGGCATGAAAGACTTAAACACACATAGAGGTCCCTCTGGATATCACACAGTGGAACGCTTCTGCCAATAGATCATATCGGGATCCCACTGGGAATAAAATAAGCTCACCCAGAGCCCAGAAGAGTTTTCAGAATGTAGTGAGGTTTCCAAATGTAAAATTCACAGCAAGTGTAAAAAATTAAAACAATAAAAACTCACATAGATTGCTGCTGGCGAACCGGAATCGCACATTGACAAGAATTGGGCTGCTTGCATGTGGATGCATGGAACACCTGTGCATGCAAAATACAACCTTAACGTGTGTCTGTTTAAGCACACCTCTGTGAACGCGGCCTTAAAGTGGTTGTAAACCCTCCATTACAACTTGCACCTACAGGTAAGCCTAGATTAAGGCCTTACCTGTAGGTCCAAGAAATATGTCCTAAACCTACACAGTTTAGGAGATATTTGCCGAAAGGTATACACCATTGTCTACGGCGCATGCGTGCCGTAGACAAGGGTGCATTCACAGTAAGAATCCCCCATTCCCAAATCCGGCATTGCCGGATTTCACGTCTCCCGTGTGCATGCACGGAGTGATGTCTTCGCCGCTCCGGTCAATCACAGCGCCAGAGCGGAACTGTGATTGGCCGGAGCGGCGATACCCGGAATGAACCTGTGGAGAGATGGCTGCGCCTGGAGGGGGAGACGAGTACGGCTTCGGGGGCTTCGATCTAAGGTAAGTAATGTGTAATGAGGTAGTGTTTTTTTTTTTTTTTAGGGTTTACAACCACTTTAATGTGTATAAATGCATGCACATTCATTCTAGTGGCTAGAACAAATGAATATTCCAGCCAATAAAACAAGTTTACATGAATATGCCTCTAAACTCCATAGATGCATAAACACACATAAATACATGTAAATACCCACCAAAATTACTGTATTTTACACTGATTGTTTCTTCCAGCTCCTGGCAGAAAGATCGCTGCCATATGGAGCTCATACAGTTAGGGCTAGTTTACACTTGCTTCAAAACAAGGCTTCGGACAAGCTTTGTTAAAGCTCTCTTATCACCAGTCAAAGCTCCCGTCACTAAATAATAGGGTTAGCTTACAGTCCTGTTTACACATTGTGTTTGCTTTGCTTTGGCTTTGCTTAAAAAAGTATACCCCATGTAGCTTTGTAGTGCTCTATGACAAAGCTTGTTTGATGCTCGTATGAAGCACCTGCGGCTTTTGAGAGGCTTTAATTCAGCTTTAGCTTTGCTTTGTTTTGGAGAAATTGCAGGTGTGAGATGTCAACACACACACAGGGCATCTGCCAAGCTTCAACAAAGCTTCAAAAGAGCACCCCCAAAGCTTCATCAAAGCACCACTGAAGCTTCATCAAAGCACCACCGAAGCCTCATGGAAGCACCACCGAAGCATCAAAAACACATCATAAAAGCTTGTTGAAGCAGTAGGAGCTTTAGGGCTCATTTACACTTGCTTCGGCTTCAACACACATTAATGGATAGTTTACACTTGCTTCAAAACATGGTTTCGGACAGGCTTTGTTAAAGCTTTCTGAACGCTAGTCAAAGCTCCTGTCACTAAATAAAATGGTTAGCTTACAGTTCTGTTTACACCTTTCTTTTGCTTTGCTTCGGCTTTGTTTCAAAAATTATACCCCATGTAGCTTTAGTGGTGCTTCAAAGCGTCTTCAAAGCCGCCATAGAAGTCTATGGCAAAGCCCGCTTGAAGCCCCACCAAAGCCTCATCGAAGCTTCACCGAAGCCTCACCGAAGCCCCACCGAAGCCTCATCGAAGCTCCACCGAACCCTCACTGAAGCCCCACTGAAGCCTCATCGAAGCACCAAGCAAAAGCAAGGTGTAAACAGGACTGGACGCTAACCATTTTATTTAGTGACAGGGGCTTTGACTGGCGTTCAGAGAGCTTTAACAAAGCGTGTCTGAAGCCTTGTTTTGAAGCAAGTGTAAACTAGCCCTAAATGTGCGTTGAATCCAAAGCAAGTGTAAATGAGCCCTAAGTGCGTCTGTGGATATTGCATACTGTTTATACTGAAGAGTCTTTATATTCAAGAGGCTTTTATTGAACTGTGTTTACTTATTTGTCGTCTTTGCAGTGGACTGGTCGCAGACATGTATATATCTGCCGCATTATTTATATTTGAAAATGTAAAATCTAGTTCTGTTTTTCTGCAGTAATGTCTGCATCTGTATGCTGTTTGCTGGATACATTAACCACTTCCGTAGAGCCCACCATACATATACTGCGGCAGGCAGGGCCGATCCTAGGGTCACAGACGCCTGGGTGCATAAATATTTTTGGCTCCCCCACGTGGGCGTGGTCATCTTACAAACTCCTCCCCTTTACACATGTTTCTATGGCAACAACTCAAACACAGAGATGCTCCCCTAAGAAGTCGTTGTTACCCTGGGATCCTCCCATGATCCTTTAACAATAAAGAAAATACAGGAAGAGCGTACACTAATGAGACCTGGAGGAGAGTCTCTCTGATGCACACAGAGAGGGCTTCTGTTAGAGAGTCTGTTAGGAAGAGCCCCCAGACATAGTACAAGAGATGGTCAGAGGCTGCAGACATATTACAGGAGACGGTCAGAGAGTGCAGACATATTACAGGTGACAGTCAGAGAGTGCAGACATGATACAAGAGACGGTCAGAGAGTGCAGACATATTACAGGAGATGGCCAGAGACTGCAGACATAGTACAGGAGACGGTCAGAGACTGCAGACATAGCTCAGGAGATAGTCAGAGACTGCAGATCATGTTGCTGTAACATCAGAAGAAGCCACTCATCATAAGAACAGAACCTGGTCTCCAAGAAGAATCATTGCCAATGGAGATCATGAGTAACAGAAGATAAGTAACTTAAATGTATTTGTACTGTTATAGACCATAGGCTGTTCTATTTTCTAGGCATTTTGCTTATTATAGATATCTGTCAGTCTTGTATTATATTCCTAATATTGTAATAGTTTTGTATGTACAGCATCTTGTATAGTAAAAGCACATTTACACACTGCAGAAGTCTCAGGTTCCTCATTATACCACAGAGTAACATTGCTAGATAGACGCAAGCAAAACATTTGGGGGCTCGTCCGGGATCTGTGCTATAATTCAATTGAAGCAGACTTGATTTTCTGTAGTGTGTTGTGTAGCTTGTGCTAGGTAAAATGCTGCGTAAGCTGTTTAGGAAAAGCAAGGCTGCAGAGGGTTCTGGTGACCAGAAGAAAGTGTGCAGCTTACCTATCTGGGCCAGAAATAATGAGTGGGAGCCTCTTGCTAAAGAATTTGTGAAGTATGCTTCTCCCTTGAAGCTGACTTGGGGTGATAAAGTCTCAGATCATTTTGTAGATTTTAGCCTTAAGGGGTTGGATTTAAGTAAGAAAGAGAAGAGGACAGTGTCCACAGTGGGTTGGTACTTCCTCCATGCTCTCTATACTGAATCACATAGAAGGGAGAAGGCAGAGGCAGAAGTTAAGGTATTAAAAGACCAGCTAGAAGTTGCTTCAGAGTGTGTATGTTCAACCGCTAGTCGGGCTGATGATTTGCAAGAGCGGTGTGTAGCCCTCATTACCAAATCAATTAATGCCTTAAGGAAAAGGAAGGGGCGTAAACCTGTTAGTAAAGCCAGGGTACGTGCCATTGTCACATCCCAAAATTGGGATTGTGAGGATGTGCTCTCCTCAAATGATAGTGAGGATGAGGAGATAGAGTTTGATATTTCAGATGATGATCTGCTAGTGGGAAAGAAAAAGTATGCCAGACCTCTCATTACTAAGCATAGGAAACAGCAACATGATAGAGAGGATATGGCAGATGGGGAGGTGCATTATCGCAACCCCAGAGATGTTGAAATTGAAAAAGTACGGGAGTTTACACAAACTGAACTCTATGAGCTGGCAAAACAATACAAACAAAGGTCTGGGGAGCCCCTATTGAGTTGGCTCCTACGCTTATGGGATGAAGGGGCGGACAGTGTTGTTTTGTCAGGTAAGGAAGCAGTGGCTTTGGGAGTGTTAACCCATGATCCACAATTGCGCCAGGCAATGCGAAAAGCCCGAGATTTTAGCGTGAATTTTTCACTGTTAGACCTTGTGAGAGATGGAATAGTCTGAGTATATGCTAGTCCTACTGACCTGGAAAATACCTACTCCTGGAGATCAATAGGAGAGGGTATTTCCAGGTTACGTGAGATGGGTTGTATAACCGGATTAAATACATTTCCAGAATGGATAGGTCCAGATATGGAACCCTTTACGTCTGCTCTGCTCTCTAAGCTGATGAAGTCTGCGCCATTTAATCTCAGGGCTCCATTATTGTCCTTGTTGGGAGGCCTGGGATTAAACAGCAAGATTCATGAAGCCACTACCCTTTTAAGCCAGTTGTGGGAGATAGAGGAGGCTAAAACAAAACCTGTCAGGGCAGTAGATAAGGTCAAGGCCAGACAGGAAGAATACAAGCAGAAAAGAACAGAGAAGAAACGGAATGGGGTAGAGAAGACAGAAGGTGAAGAGAAAACCAGGCTAGTTATTTCTAGGAAAGAAATGTGGGTGGACCTATTAAAGGCAGGAGTACCTAAAGATGAGATAGATGGCATTTCTAGTGCAGAAATGCTGAAGAGGTGGAAACATTTAGTAGGTAAAACTGTCAGGGTTAGAAACACTACTCCTAGTGAAGATAACATCAGCCTAGACTTAGAGGAAACAGAACAGACCCCTCCTGTTAGCCCCAAACCAATTCCCAAAACTGAACATGAACCCAAACCCAAATCCCTTTATCCTGGGGAGGAGTTAGAGAGAATCAGAAAAGGGGATTGGGAGGTTCCTTATCCTTTATGAAGGGAAGGTGAGTCTCCTGTAATAGCAGTGAGGGCAGTGACAGCAGGAGACCGACGCCCATATGCACCTGTCACTGTATGGTGGGGGAAGTTATCTTCTCCTACACATATAATGGCTTTAGTTGATAGCGGAGCTGAAGTTACACTTTTGCAAGGAAATCCTTCCCATCACAAAGGAGAAATGATTTATGTAGAAGGTTTGGGAGGGCAAACTACACCAGCAGTTAGGATAAGGGTGAAATTGGCTATTGGCAAGGGATCAGGATTTATGACAAATGTTTTGGTATCAGAGTTACCCGAAAATATTCTTGGGATGGATGTACTTCAAGGTCAGTCAATTCAGACTGAAAGAGGTACATTCACATTCGGGTATCCTGATAAAGCGTATCTGGTAAGGGCGGTGAAGGCTGTGGTCAGAGGTCATGCGAATTGGACCCCTGTCTACATTCCTCCACCAGAGAAGCCAGTCTGTCTCAAGCAGTACAGACTTCCTGGAGGCCACAAAGAAATTGGGGAGACTATTCAAGAACTGTTGAGAGTAGGGATCCTTAGACCTGCTGTAAGTCCTTTCTCGTCTCCGGTGTTCCCAGTAAAGAAACCTGATGGGACATATAGAATGACTGTGGATTACAGAGATCTAAACAAAGTGGCACCTCCATTGAAGTCAGCTGTACCAGATATGATCTCAATTGTTGAGAAAATTGCTAAAGATGCAGGAGAATATCATGCTGTGATAGGCTGGATTCACACCTATGCAGTTTTAGTGCTTTTTGCATTTTGCAGATTTGCACTACAGCCCATTTAACATGGTTTCCTATGGAACATGTTCTGTAGAGCAAATCAGCAAAATGCAAAAAGCACTAAAAATGCATAGGTGTGAATCCAGCGATAGACCTGGCTAAGGCTGGATTCACACCTATGCAGTTTTAGTGCTTTTTGCATTTTGCAGATTTGCACTACAGTCCATTTAACATGGTTTCCTATGGAACATGTTCTGTAGTGCAAAATGCAAAAAGCACTAAAACTGCATAGGTGTGAATCCAGCCTAATGCTTTCTTTTCAATTTTGATAGACCCAGAGTGTCAAGACCAGTTTGCTATGGTGTGGGACGGCCGCGAGTACACTTTCACTGTCCTTCCGCAAGGCTATCTTCATTCTCCAATGATTTGTCATGGACTGATTGCCCGAGATTTAACCACATCAATACTGGGCACTTTAGCCCCCTTCCTTCCCAGACCAATTTTCAGCTTTCAGCGCTCTCGCATTTTCAATGACAATTGCGCGGTTATGCTACACTGTACCCAAATGAAATTTTTATTATTTTGTTCACACAAATAGAGCTTTCTTTTGGTGGTATTTATTCACGACTACGTTTTTTTTTTTTTTCTGATATAAGCGAAAAAATATATATATTTTCGTCTCTCTATTTTTAAAAAAATCCAATAAAATCAAATTTTGTCATGAATTTAAGCCAAAATGTATTCTACTACATGTTTTTGGTAAAAAAAAATCTGTTAAGTGTATAATAATTGGTTCGTGTGATCACGGACATATGTACGCAAATGATCATGTACAGATGTGCGCAGGTGATCACGGACATATGTGTGCAAATGATCATTGAGACATATGATTTTACTGTCACATATGTGGGGGACAGGTGTTTTTACTATGTGAGGACATGTGTGTGTGGGGACATGTGTGTGTGGGGACATGTATTTTGGGGACATGTTTGTTTACTTGTATGTGTTTACACTGTGTGGGGACACTAGGCTGGTGATCAGTGAGTAAAAAGCTGAAAAAAACAGCTCATACTCGCTGATCACCAGCCAGCTGCAGCAATCCGCTCGCCTCTCCTCACCGGCGACTTCTGTGTGAGGAGAGGAGAGCTGATTGCCTAGCAACCGGCTCTCTGTTTACATCACATGACGGCTGTGATTGGACACGGCCGTCATGTGATCAGGAGGGCCAATCACAGAGCCCTCCTGCCGAATCGAGATGCGCCGTGTCCGGGTGACACGCGTGCATCGGGATCCCGCCGCTGCGCGGGAACGCGCGCGCGATCCCCCTCCTTCTGAGGGACGTTCCTGAACGTCCACTCAGAAGGAGAGAGCGCCCACCAGGCCATATATGTACAGTGGCCGGGTGGGAAGTAGTTAAGTACCCTGAATTTGAATGTCACTGTGTTTCACTACATTGATGACATCATGATCTCTAGGACAAAAGAAGATGTAACTGAAGCACTGCACCTGCTGATACAGCACTTGGAGAACAGAGGGTGGGCTAGCAACAGAGACAAAGTCCAAGGACCTGGGCCACAGAGGTGAAATTCCTAGGAATGATGTGGACTGGGCCACACAGGAAAATTCCAGAGACAGTTGTGCAAATTATCCAGGCGCTGTCGCCCCCTACTACCAAAAAGGAGGCACAGAAGTTCATTGGAGTTGTGGGATTCTGGAGATCGTTCATCCCACATCTTGGACTGATTCTGAGGCCTATATACAATGTTACCAGAAAAAAGACTGAGTTCTCATGGGGTTCAGAGCAGTGGACTGCATTCCTGGCTGCTAAAGAAGCTATTTTGCAGCATCAGGGATTGGGACCCGTGAGACAAGGAGTACCATTTCAGCTGGATGTAGTGGAGCAGAATGGTACCATATCTTGGAGTCTGTGGCAGCCAATGGAAAAGAAAGGACTGAGAGCAATACCTATTGGATTTTGGTCCAAACAACTGACAGGGGCACAGACGAGATACACGCCCCTAGAGAAGTACCTGTTTGGGGCCTACACAGCACTTCAACATGTAGAGACCGTTACAGGAAAGGACACAGTTACCATCCATACTGCATTGCCAATAGCAGGATGGGTGAGAGATAATGGACTGACCACTAGGGCAGCTGTAGCCCAGAACCAGACACTGATGAAATGGAAGTGGGTACCTTCAAGAAAGAGGGTGTATTGCAGCTGGGGATGTTAGAGACATTTCAAAACAGTTGGCAGGGCTTGTTACTTTTACCAGCACCCGGCCAGAAGAAGAAATTCCTGTGCTGCAGTCATCCCCCATTCAAGAGGCTCCACCCTTTGAGTCTCTGTCAGAAGACATGAAGGAGTCAGCGTGGTTCACTGATGGTTCAGCCATAATCACCTCGTCTGGGCGTAAATGGACAGCAGCCGCCTACAACCCAAGTACAGACACAGTCCTGCAGGAGTCCGGAATCGGAGGGTCCAGTCAGTATGCAGAGTTGAAAGCTGTAGTGATGACTCTTCAGGAAGATCCTTCTTCCCATGTCACTATCTACACTGACAGATGGGCGGTTTTTAAAGGACTGACAACTTGGATGCCCACGTGGAAGTCCAATGAATGGATGATTCATGGAAAGGTGGTGTGGGGAGGCAAGGAAGTCTGGGACTACATCTGGAAGGAAGCTCACTCCCGCACCAAAAGTGGGGCATGTTGATGCACATGTGCCTCTAGTACCAGACTTTGAGAACTATAACAGAGTTGCAGATAAAATCGCCAAAGTGAAGGCAGTTGTGCCAATTGATCCTGTTTTGATGAACTTGGCCAACTGGGCCCACAAGCAATCTGTACATTTGGGGCAGAAAGCAACATATGAATGGGCACAGCAGAGAGGATTGCCTATATCCATGGACATGATAAAGACTGTAATAGGGAACTGTACAGTGTGTGGAGAAGTGCGACAATGGCCATTGCAAAAGTACTCCACCAGGTCGATTAAGAGGGGTGAGAGGCCTGCAGAGATCTGGCAGATTGACTTCATTGGTCCCCTTTCCTGGGGAAACAACGGACTGAGATATTGTTGCACTGCAGTGGACACCTATTCAGGACTTATGCTTGTCCATCCTTGCAAACGTGCAGATCAAGCCGCAACGCTTCAACTGCTTCAGAAACTTGTCGTTGCTTATGGTTGTCCCAAATAAGTCCAAAGTGATAATGGCTCACACTTCACCGGATCAACAGTACAGCAGTGGGCCAAAGATTCTGGAGTGTACTGGTTGTGCCACATCCCATACCATCCACAGGCAGCTGGTTTAATTGAAAGATTCAACGAGCTATTGAAGGACCAGATACGCAAACTTACACCCACACATACACACATCATGCTGCTGTAACATCAGAAGAAGCCACTCATCATAAGAACAGAACCTGGTCTCCAAGAAGAATCATTGCCAATGGAGATCACGAGTAACAGAAGATAAGTAACTTAAATGTATTTGTACTGTTATAGACCATAGGCTGTTCTATTTTCTAGGCATTTTGCTTATTATAGATATCTGTCAGTCTTGTATATGTAGCGGGGTCTTTAAATTTAGTTGGGGTACACCTGGGTGGTAGTATGACCCAGGTGTGTAGTTGTGAGAGGTTTTGGACCCCTTTGTATTCGTGGAGGATTGGGTGGTGTATTATTCTCCTTGGCCTGTGGGTGGCGGTGTACCCGCAGGCTCAAGGTAGAATCACTGCCACAGTGCTACCCTTTTTGTCCCTTACCGGAGACGGTACGGCGAGGGCGGGGAACCTGCCGTGGTGTCGATGGGAGGAGATAAAAGGGGGGGGACGCCCTCGCCACGAGGTCTTTTCGGGATCTTCTCTTCACGTGCCCAGGCACCTTAGGCCTGGGTGCGGGCAGTTCGGAATTTCGGCCCAGGCGCCCTAGGCCTGACCGGAATGGAGTTGGAGTCCATCCCAGGCACCTTCAGCCTGGGGTGAGGTACTGAATCGGAGGCCTGGGGCCCAGTGCCTTCGACTGGGTTCCACAAGGGCGAAGTGTCCGAGGGTCCCTGAGGTGGATGGAGTCTGCCCTTGAGGTGGAGGGGGCCTATGTCTGAGGTGAGGAGGCCGGGGAGGTCACCCGTTCGGAGATTCCGGAGCAGCATCAACCCGGTGACGAATGGGCCTTCGGTAACTCCCTTAGAGGGACATCTTCCCCTGATAGGGGCCACAGCGCAGCAAAGGTACTTCTAAATACGTTCTCTTGAGTTGCTGGTAGAGACTCACAAGTTCTATGTTCTGTGCTAATCAAGGCTACGATAACCGCTGGTGAAACCACAGTGGTTCAGATTGAAATCAGGATAGTGCCTCGACCTGCTCATCCCACCGTATCAGACTGTTATAACGTTCTAACCAGTTGGCTACAGAAGCACTGTTTATTGTGGAGCCTACAATAAAGCAAGAGTTGGACTGTGATCGGTGTGTGGACTCTGGTTAATGGGAGCAAAGGGAGGAAGGAAGGTGCCAGCATAGCAGGACTGAGTTTCATAACTGACACACATTGGCCCGAGGAAGATACTGATACTGGCCTTCACCTCACCCACAGCTATGGGGAGGACATGGGCCGTAGCGCATCTCACCCTGTCGTGTGACATACCCCTAGACAAAGGAGATGGGGTGAGGCTACACGTGGGGGCTCGTGAGTCCGGGATGAAATGTGTATTGACTTTGAAATTTGAAATGGCTGTGTCTGGACTTTGCTGCCCAGAGGAGTTCCGAGCAGGTCGGCCATGTGATTGGCCAAAGTGCGTCCCTGTGCTCGAAGTCGTGGAAATGACCCCAAGACGGGAAAGGCCCATGCAGAAAGAGCGGGAAGAGGGAGAAGTCCAGCCGTGTGAAGTACTACATGTGGGGACTTTTGCTGCACTGCGCCATGAGGCACCCCGTGACTGCGCAATTCGTGGGCGGAGACTGGAGAAAGCCCGCGAAAACGTGCAATTCATGGGAGGAGTCTGGCCATGTGAGGAGATACACGTGGAGACTCTGGCGCGTGGTCAGTGCGTGATGGAGCAGCAGATAGTCGGGATGGCCTCAAGCTCCCCGTGGATTCCGGTTCCCTACCCCACGAAGATGACTGCTTTTGCTGCTCCCCTTACAGACACTGGGATAAGACTCAGGCCCCAAGGGCAGTTGGCTTTGTACTCATGCAGAGACACGGAGGCCCTCGGCGTGATCTGTCCCGGATGCTCGGGACTGGTGGTCCACCTGAAGCCATTCGGGCATTGCGAAGCATGCAAAGAGTTCTTGTTTGAGGTGGAGCCATCCACAGTAAGGCCCCGGGCCCTTCGCCTCAACAGCCTCACAGGTACCGCTACTCCGGAAGGGGAGATCCAGGCCTTTGCGGAGGTCCCCGTACGCACTGACCAGGGCGACGTGACTGCCCAACCAGAGACTGAGAGAGAAAAATCAGAGGATGCTGCTTCGGTCACCACAGATTCCCTGCTCCCATCTCCGAAGAGGAAAATCGGCCTGGTGCAGGCCTCCTATGGTCGTGGTCGAGCTTCACCCCGTCGCTTGCCGGGCCTGGATGGATCCTGTTGGAAGAGTTCTGGACATCCCAGTGCTTCAGAAGGTCCAGGTGAGCCAGGGGCTGGGACTGTGGTGGTGGTTGGAGGTGTCGGGAGTCCACAGTCGGTGGAGCCCGCAAGGGAGGGTAGTTCCACGTCTACTAGAGACTACCTTCCCGCCGAGATGTATGACACCTCCGACCTGGAATCGCTGTCAGACTGCAGAGCAGACTGGAAAGCCTTTGTTCTTGCTCGACCCGAAGTTCTATTTGTGAGAAAAGACTCACTTGCTTCCTTGCAGTTTCTGGGAATGTCCTTGCCGGAACATTTGAACTGTACCCTGGTTTTTTATTTGGGTTTGTTTGGTTTCTACTCTTTGAAGGAATGAAAGCAGTTTTTTTTTTGTTCGTTCTCTCTTCCAGACATCAAGGACAGAGACTTTTTGGGGGTAGAATCAGTGTAGGGGCGCAGGAAGAATGAAGACTTCACCAAGTGTCATTACCGCGGCACTGTCACCAGGTGGCAGTGTTGCGCAACGGTTGTTGGAGTTCTACACTTGCATTACTTTACCATTGAAGCGAGTGGGTTTCTCAGCTGATAGACTCATTCGTTTCAAGTCAACACACAATGTTAGGATGTTGTGTTTTCTTTTTGTTTCCCTCATGCAGGAGATTCGTCCGTCAAGACTACTGAGTATGGGGTGGTTCTTAGACAGTGACGGGAGGGATTGTATATGTGTAAATGTTCAGATGGTTTTATGAAAAAGTTTGTTATATTCCCCTTCCCCTTAAGCAGGTCTTGGCACAAACAGGGTTTAAATTTTTAGGGATAGCCTCTGGGGCCAGGCTTATGTCACCACTCCATGGGAGACATGGGTTTGCACCAGACGCTGGGGACCAGCGTCAAATCACAGGGGGGAGTATGTAGCGGGGTCTTTAAATTTAGTTGGGGTACACCTGGGTGGTAGTATGACCCAGGTGTATAATTGTGAGAGGTTTTGGACCCCTTTGTATTCGTGGAGGATTGGGTGGTGTATTATTCTCCTTGGCCTGTGGGTGGCGGTGTACCCGCAGGCTCAAGGTAGAATCACTGCCACAGTGCTACCCTTTTTGTCCCTTTCCGGAGACGGTACGGCGAGGGCGGGGAACCTGCCGTGGTGTCGATGGGAGGAGATAAAAGGGGGGACGCCCTCGACACGAGGTCTTTTCGGGATCTTCTCTTCACGCGCCCAGGCACCTTAGGCCTGGGTGCGGGCAGTTCGGAATTTCGGCCCAGGCGCCCTAGGCCTGACCGGAATGGAGTTGGAGTCCATCCCAGGCACCTTCAGCCTGGGGTGAGGTACTGAATCGGAGGCCTGGGGCCCAGTGCCTTCGACTGGGTCCCGCAAGGGCGAAGTGTCCGAGGGTCCCTGAGGTGGATGGAGTCTGCCCCTGAGGTGGAGGGGGCCTATGTCTGAGGTGAGGAGGCCGGGGAGGTCACCCGTTCGGAGATTCCGGAGCAGCATCAACCCGGTGACGGATGGGCCTCCGGTAACTCCCTTAGAGGGACATCTTCCCCTGATAGGGGCCACAGCGCAGCGAAGGTACTTCTAAATACGTTCTCTTGAGTTGCTGGTAGAGACTCACAAGTTCTATGTTCTGTGCTAATCAAGGCTACGATAACCGCTGGTGAAACCACAGTGGTTCAGATTGAAATCAGGATAGTGCCTCGACCTGCTCATCCCACCATATCAGACTGTTATAACGTTCCAACCAGTTGGCTACAGAAGCACTGTTTATTGTGGAGCCTACAATAAAGCAAGAGTTGGACTGTGATCGGTGTGTGGACTCTGGTTAATGGGAGCAAAGGGAGGAAGGAAGGTGCCAGCATAGCAGGACTGAGTTTCATAACTGACACACATTGGCCCGAGGAAGATACTGATACTGGCCTTCACCTCACCCACAGCTATGGGGAGGACATGGGCCGTAGCACATCTCACCCTGTCGTGTGACATACCCCTAGACAAAGGAGATGGGGTGAGGCCGCTACATATTGTATTCCTAATATTGTAATAGTTTTGTATGTACAGCATCTTGTATAGTAAAAGCACATTTACACACTGCAGAAGTCTCAGCTTCCTTGTTAAACCACAGAGTAACCTTGCTAGATAGACGAAAGCAAAACAAGATATAATACAGGAGATGATCAGAGACTGCAGACATAGTACAGGAGATGATCAGAGACTGCAGATATAGTACAGGAGATAGTCAGAGACTGCAGATATAATACAGGAGATAATCAGAGACTGCAGACATATTACAGGAGACGGTCAGAGACTGCAGATATAATACAGGACACGGTCAGGACTGCAGATATAATACAGGAGATGATCAGAGAGTGCAGACATATTAAAGGAGACAGTCAGAGACTGCAGATATAATTCAGGAGATGGTCAGAGACTGCAGATATAATACAGGAGATGGTCAGAGAGTGCAGACATATTACAGGAGATGGTCAGAGAGTGCAGACATATTACAGGTGACGGTCAGAGACTGCAGACATATTACAGGAGACGGTCAGAGAGTGCAGACATATTACAGGAGATGGTCAGAGAGTGCAGACATATTACAGGTGACGGTCAGAGAGTACAGACATGATACAAGAGACGGTCAGAGACTGCAGACTTATTACAGGAGACGGTCAGAGTGTGCAGACATATTACAGGAGATGGTCAGAGAGTGAAGACATATTACAGGAGACGGTCAGAGACTGCAGATATAATACAGGAGATGGTCGGAGACTGCAGATATAATACAGGAGATGGTCAGAGACTGCAGACATAGTACAGGAGACGGTCAGAGACTGCAGACATAGCTCAGGAGATAGTCACATGAAAGTCCCATCATTCCCCTGGACTGTGACGTCATACGGGGGCGGGGTCACCGGGTGGCATCACCCGGTGACCACACCCCATGCCTTTATAAGTCATTGCGCTCCACGCACACGGCATTATATCAGGAGACATCGACCAGGCAACATCTCCAGGAGAGAAGAGGGCAGAAGGCGACGATGAAGACCGGGCCCCTGCTAGCAAAAGAGCTGGCAGAAGATAGAGGCGGTGCCCGGCAGAAGGAAGAAAGCACCGGAGAGCGGGAGAAGAACCGGAGAGCGTGGAGAAGGCATCGGAGAGCGGGAGAAGAACCGGAGAGCGCGGAGAAGGCACCGGAGAGCGGAAGTAGAGAGTATAGAGAGAAGGAGAAGGTTCAGGTACGCAGTACAGAATGCACAAAAAGTATGTAAAGTTCCAGTATTCACCACTCACTCCTGAGTGGGTATTGCTCACCCGGATAGACCCCTCTCACATGGCCTCGTAGCCGGAGTGATGAACGGACAACATAGAAACAGACCATCTGAGAACACAAGATGGATAGTCAAGGAATCCTCTGCCACAGGATTTTATTCCCGAACTTCCTGCCTTACAGCCAAAGAACCTTTAAGCCGATCCGACGGACTGTAAGACAAATTAAATGGTGGATCCCTTTAGTTAACGAGGTCACCAGGCCTATCCGGAGACATCAGCTTGCCTTGCTTGGTCTCCTCGAGGGCAGGTCCTCCCCCAATTTCCTTCGTTAAGAAGCTTCCCCCACTTGGATGGACGGCTTGGGATCCCTTCTAGAACCATAGGCCCCAGCCAGCATAGCTGGGCCTAGACGACAGAAACACAGCCTCGGACCAACATGGTCCCGGGCTAGAAACACACACACGCTCCTCGCGCCAGGAGGGCCACGAGGCGAAGGACCCCGAAAACGGCGTCTGCCCCTTAAGTATCCCTTCCCAGCATGCACAGCGGGGCACCACTCCCACTGGGCTGCTGCCGAAAAGGGTCACTTAACACACCATGGTTCGCCCGAGTTCCAGCAGGGGCCTGGGGTGGTAACGCCACCTACAGGCAACAGGGGGAAACTTCTGCCGAGCACAACCATAGCTAGAACAGAGGCTAATTTCCATTAAATTAGTAAAGTCTGAGCCTAACTGCCTCAGACACCACTAAATTTATAATAGCGCCAACTCATTGGGAGACCAGCGCTACATATATGACTGCCATATTCCAGCTGACCATTTTTAGCGTTCCATATTGGTGAGCTATATGTCAGAAGGCCTGCGTTCTGGACCTTTGTCTCTGAACGCACAGGGCCCTAAATGCCAGTACCATCCAGTACAGCGCTCTGCCCCATCCTGTCTCAGACTCACTAAAACGCCGGGAGGGATGCAATACTCCTAAACAGCACCATGTGCAATGGGCATATTGTGCATTGCAGTGTTTACTTTTGTAGCGACCTCACCTCTCTCTCCCCCTTTCTTCCGTGCTTGGCTCTCGTCTAGGGGACAGGGGAGGAGAGCGTGACGCCCCACCAGCTCATGTCCTCCGGTGTGCAGAGGCAGAGCTAAAAGTACCTTTGGGCCTGTGTCCACAGTCGACACCGAAACTCCTTCAGAGAATGTTTCCCACCAGCCGTTAGGTAGAGGCAGAACCCTTTGCTCCCAGAAAGTCAATGCCCACACCAATTGAAAGTCCAACTCT
Source organism: Rana muscosa (assembly GCA_029206835.1). NCBI lineage: Eukaryota > Metazoa > Chordata > Amphibia > Anura > Ranidae > Rana > Rana muscosa. The sequence continues at coordinate 2,144,895 of JARGYO010005579.1, read as the reverse complement.
TATTTATTTCTTAAGGACAATAAATAGTCTCTTTGAGAGCAGACAGGTTGAAACAAGAACAAGTCAGATAAGGTGGGGAGGAGGTCCAGGCACAAACTTAACTTGGGTGAACACTGTCCTGGTAAGCACGAACAGTTTGTTGCACGGTCACTGCCACCGACCTAATAGAACGTTGTAGTCACTGCCACTGACCTGGTGTGCGTAGAGTCACTGCCATTATGACCTACAGAACATGCACTTCCTTCTTTGGATAGTTAGGCCTATGTAGGGAGAAAACACTTCCCTCCGGAGAGTTACCAGAGGCCCCTTCTGTCACCGTGACTCCCTGCTGGGTCTTTAGAAAAGGTCACCTCTCTGGCCTCCTCGATCCTGGATTCGGGTCCCCGCACACGGTGGAAACTAGGAGTCTCTCGATCCCTCGCAGACCCCAGCCGAAGGTTGCTGGGCCCCTAGCCTTCCTAGAGTACCTCACCCCTAGACTTAAGGTGTCTGGGGATGGAACAGCATCTTAGGCTCCGGGTCTAGAATATCCAGAGACTATCCTCGCCCACCTCCTGGAACAGCAGCCCCCAGGCGGAAGGTGCCTGGGGCTGGGACCTCGTGCAGAAGATGTCTGCCCCTTTTATACCCTCTCCCAGCAGGCATAGCAGGTTCCCCACCCCGCCATACTACTGCCGCGAGGGGACACAAAAGGCACAGCCCTCCAATAGTGGTTCAACCCCGGCCTATGACGACAGCGCCACCTATAGGCCGCAGGGAACTGGACACCATTGATATCCTCCACGAGCTAAAACGGTCCATAAACCCTAACAATTTGTGTATCTGAGCCTAATTACCACTCAGATACCTCCCCCTAAATATAGCACCCCGCTACACATCCCCCTCACTTAATGGACACTGGTCCCCAGTGTCTGGAACCAACCTATGCCCCTCAGTCTGAGTCTGCATAAGCCCGATCCAGAAACAAACTAACGAAAAAAATGACAATTTCAAAAAAACTGTTTGTTTGTGCCGGAACCAGGTGGGGAATGGAGAAGGAAGTACAGAAAGGAAGAGAAGAAACACATATGCATAAAACATTTTGAAATCACAAAAACACTTTCCAATAAAATTACATTTCCCTCCCTCATCACTAACTGAGTTTCCCCCCCATACACAGCAGTCTTGCTTGATGTCCACCTGCAGAAGGGAAAAAAAACAAACACACAACCTAACATAGCGTGTGATTAGAATGAACAGGTTCCTCCCTTGAGAGAAACCTATTCCTTCTAAAAAAGTTAAAGTGTGATGTGGTGTGATAATGGAATCGTTGCACAACACCGCCACCTGTTGGTAGTGCTGCGGTCAGAACACTTGTACTTGGTGCAGGTAATCCTCTTCTTCTGTACTGTGGCCCTAAACTGTCTACAACCCCAAAGTCCTTGTTATCTTTGCGGTGGGAAGACAAGGGAGAACAACAAACAGCAACAGCTCCCACTCCTCCAATGAGCAGAACACCCCTTAATTTAGGGAAAAGTTCCTGGGCTCTGAAAAAACACCCCGGAATGATAGCACAAAACAAAGGAGTCTGTTCTCCTAAAGGTAGAATCTTGGGTGCGGCAGTATTAGGGGCTTTAGGTGTTTATCAAATGTGTCCATGTGGTACTCAACATCATCTCCTTCCTTTCTGCATATGAGCACCCTGTCCGCATGGATGTGCCGACCCAACATCCAGTCTGCTTTGCAGTCCTTGAACCTTTTAGTGGCTGCAGGGGAACAAGAAAGGTATCTGCGAGCCTGGGGTACCTTGATATGAGTCCAAACAAAATCATCGTACCACCGGTGTCTGCAGGCCTCCACTTCGTACAAAAGGTCTTTTGGCAAATACGAGTATTCCCACCCATATTCACCGGCAACTCTCTGATTAAGAAGTCTTTGCAATCGGGACAGGGGCGGCATGGTAGCACGGTCCCCCTCGCCAGGTAAAACGATGGCATCAGGGTGCCGAGGCACTTTCACTGCCTCCGGGCCAGTTGCAGGGGCCCACAATGACTCCCGTCTCCTCGCGGCTGCAGAAGCAGGTGCCTCCGACGGTGGAAGGGCAGGTAAGGGGACAGATCCCTCCTCAGGCTCGGAAGCCACCACCCGGGGTGTACTTTCCCCAGTGGACATGGGTGGGTCCCTAGACCTACGGGACAAGGACAGGGGCATATTGTCCCAACCCTTCTTTTCGAAAAGTTCATCTATGGCGGCGTCATCACCCGCATCAGAGATGGACTCCAGATCGGAGGTATCGTATTCCTCCGTGGGGAGGTAACTCCTGGTGGAGGACGGATCACCCCCCTTGGCCGATTCACGGGCAAGTGAATCTTCCAGGCCTAGGGCCTTTAACAGAGTCTCTTCCCCCGGCTTACCTTGGCTTGCAGTAGAACCAGGACGTCCGGGACTTTTCCCATCGGATGCATCCGTTCCGGGTAAGCGCTGGGGCGTTGCTCGACCAAGGCCGCGGGAAGCTTTTACTAGACCGACCTTCCTCTTCAGTGGTGGGAGCAAGGACTCCGTGGTGACCGAGGCATCCCCTGGCTTCTCACTCGCCGACACAATCTCCTCTGTGACTTCCTACGAAGTCCCGTCAGTGCGCACAGGGGTGGCTGTACAAGCTCTGATTCCTCCTTCTTGAGTGGTGGCGCCTGTAAGGCAGTTGAGGTGGAAGGCCCGAGGCCTTTCTATGGGTTGCTCCACCTCAAATAGGAACTCCTTACAGCTCTCGCGTCGCCCGAATGGCTTTAGATGAACCACCAGTCCCGAGCAGCCGGGACAAATCACTCCGAGGGCCTCCAAAATGCTACTACTGGTTCAGCGGTTCTTGGGCAGGTACCCGGGCTTACAGGATGTCCTGAGGCAGGCCAGGAAAGTCTGTGTGCATTTCCGCAGATCTTATAATGCCAGTGCTCGCCTGGCTGAGCTGCAAAAGGAGTTGAACCTGCCCAAGAACCGCCTTATATGTGACATGCCCACCAGGTGGAACTCAACGTTGGCCATGCTGCAGCGGCTGCACACGCAGCAGAGGGCCATCAATGAGTACCTGTGCGACTACGGCACCAGGACAGGGTCAGGGGAGCTCGGGTTTTTTTCACCACGCCAGTGGGGCATGATCAGGGATGCATGCACTGTCCTGACACCATTTGAGGAGGCCACGAGGATGGTGAGCAGTGACAGTGCATGCATCAGTGACACTGTACCTCTTGTCCACCTGTTGGAGCACACGCTGCGTGGAATAATGGACAGGGCACTTGAGGCAGAACAGAGGCAGGAAGAGGAGGACTTCCTTGCCTCTCAAGGCCCCCTTTACCCAGACAGTGTTCCTTCTGTCCCACCCATCGCACAGGAAGAGGAGGAGGAGGAGGAGGAGGATTGTGTCAGCATGGAGGTGGAGGCTGGCACTCAGCATCATCAGCAGCAGTCTTTTAGGGATGATTTACAGTCCCAAGAAACCAGTGGACTTGTACGTGGCTGGGAGGAGGTGGCTGCGGATCATGTCGTCCTTAGTGACCCAGAGGACTCCGGACTGAATGCCTCAGCTAACCTACGCTGCATGGCCTCCCTGATCCTGCAAAGTCTGCGGAAGGATCCTCGTATTCTTCGGATCAAGGAGAGGGACCATTACTGGCTGGCCACTCTCCTTGATCCACGGTACAAGGGTAAGGTTGCGGACCTTATCGTACCGTCGCAGAGGGAGCAGAGGATGAGACAACTCCGGGAGGCCTTGCAGAAAGGTCTGTGCAACGCGTTCCCAGAGACTGGGAGGTTACAAACTCCTGGTCCTGGACAACGAGTTGCTGAGGCTTCGCGCAGTCAAAGAAGGAGCGGTGGGGAAGGTGGCCGTCTGTCATAGAAATCCTGTCAGCTACAGGATTCCTGGACTTCCTGATTCCGAATCTCGGGCACGTCCACGCGCGCGGGCACGCGCGCGCGTGATGGCGAGCACGTGCGCGCGCACGCGCTTAGCGGGGGCGCGCGCACGCTCCACAAAGCGCGCCAGAAGAGCTATTTAAACATGCCTGTGACAGACAGTCCCTGCTGTCTGCTCTACAGCGTGTAGTACCCAAAGAGACCTGATTCGTGAATTTACCTGCATCCGACCCGGCTTACCTTGACCCTTCCAGTTTCCTGCCTGCCTCTGACTCCCGGCTTTGTTTTACCAATCTTCTGCCTGATCCTCCAGTACCTTGCCGCCAGCCAATTCTATCGACCCGGCTTGTCCGACCAATCTCTCCAGTTGCTGTGTCCTGGTTCCAGTCCAGTCAGCCTCATCAGTTCCAGTCCAGTTGCTTGTTCCTGGTTCCAGTCCAGTCTGCCTCTTCAGTTTCAGTCCAGTTGCTGTATCCTGGTTCCAGTCCAGTCAGTCTCATCAGTTCCAGTCCAGTTGCTGTGTTCCTGGTTCCGGTTCAGCCTGCCATACTTCCTGGGTGCCTGGATCCGTCCCAGTCTTCAGACTCTACTCTACCTTGATCCATCCTGCCAGGCACTCGTACCCCTTCTACCTCCGTGCCTCCTGTCTTCAGTACCAGGGGCCGCCGGTGGAAGCCGTAAGAGAGGCCTCCCTCTGCAGATCCGGGCTTGTCACCGTCAGGTACGTGACAGTAGCAGACAGCCATGTCTGAGCCCGGGCAGGGAGCCTCACCTATGGAGGAACTCTGTCGGCACCTGGCAGGTTTGTCTGAAGCAGTCAAGAGTCTTCAACAAGGATACACCCGCTTGGAAGAACAAGTGCGGGCCCTCTCCAATCCTTCTGCCATCCAAGAGGGGCCCCACGCCTCTGCTTCCACAGCCGGAACAAGTTCCTCACCCACAGTGGTCATGCTTCCTCCTGAACCTAAGGTTCCTACACCCGAAAGATTTTCCGGGGATCGGAGCAAGTTTAGGGCCTTCCGGAATTCGTGTGAACTGTATTTTGCCCTACAGCCCCGTACCTTTTCTCTAGAGGCCACCAAGGTGGGCTTTGTGGTCTCTTTGCTCGCTGGAGACCCTCAGAGCTGGGCCCACCGTCTCTTTGAACAGAAGGATGTATCACTAAACAACCTCGCTGCTTTTTTTGATGCCATGGCCCAGCTATACGAAGATCCCCAACTCTCAGTAACCGCAGAAGCCGCCTTGCGTTCCCTTCAACAAGGACGCAGACCAGCGGAGGACTATGTGTGCAGAATTCAGGCGGTGGAGTGCGGATACCAATTGGAATGATGCCGCCCTCCGCCATCAGTTTCGCTTAGGACTTTCCGATTCCTTGAAGGACGAGCTAGCTAGAGTCGGTGTACCACAGACACTCAACCTGTTGATTGATCTAACCATCCAGATTGACCGACGTCTGAGGGAACAGAGGGCTGAGAGGACCACTGGCTTCTCCCGCCCAACCTGGATGCTTCCTCGGGCTCCTAGTCACCTGTACTCGGCTCCTGCTACACCTCCAACTCCCACATCTGACACGCCTGAACCAATGCAGCTCGGGCTTCTTCGTCCATCCCTCGCTCCTGAGGAACGCCAGCGCCGCCGAATAAATAATCTGTGCCTGTACTGCGGGGACCCCGGACATTTCGTTAGAACCTGTCCCCTGAAGCTTCGTAAGTTTCTATCAGTTTCTTCTAACATGACTAACCTACAAGCCAAAACCACATCTCACCTTGCCCTCTCTGTTTCATTACAGCTCCCAGGAAGGACTTTGCAAGTACCCGCCATTATTGATTCCGGAGCATGCAGCTGCTTTATGGACTCAACCTTTGCCATTAAACACCAAATTCCCCTTCGTACCAAGACCCACGGACTTCGTGTCCATCTGGCTGATGGTTCCGTCATTAAGTCTGGACCTGTGACCCAGGAGACCACTCCTATACCCGCTACCATCTTTACCACCTCTGGAACCCACCAAGAATGCTTATGTCTGGACATCATCTCTTCTCCATTGTTTCCCTTGATCCTTGGTATGCCTTGGTTACAAGCCCACAATCCCACTATCAACTGGACTACGGGAATAGTTGCCTTTCCTTCTTCCTATTGCCAGCAGTCCTGTGGCTCATATAAACCTCCTGGGCCGGCCTCGTTACTATGTATTGACACAGAAGATGGCACCCGTCAATCCATTCCAGAAGTTTACCACGACTTTCTTGACGTATTTAGTAAACAAAAGGCAGAGACTCTACCGCCCCATCGGGCCTACGATTGCCCCATCGACCTTCTTCCTGGAGCAAAGATTCCGTTCGGTAGAGTCTTCCCTTTAACGGAGGTGGAACAAGGGGCTTTAAAAAATTATGTTGATGAGAACTTGCAAAAGGGGTTCATCCGCCCTTCCACATCCCCAGCAGGCGCAGGCATCTTTTTTGTAGAGAAAAAGGACCACACCCTTCGACCTTGTGTGGATTACCGGGAATTGAATAAAATTACAGTAAAAAATCGCTACCCTCTCCCCCTGGTACCAGAGCTATTTCAGAGACTAGGAACTGCCACCATCTTTACCAAACTTGACCTCCGCGGGGCCTACAACTTGATCCGTATCAAAGAAGGGGACGAATGGAAGACCGCCTTCCGTACCCGGTATGGACATTTTGAGTACTTGGTAATGCCATTCGGGTTGTGTAACGCCCCTGCCACTTTCCAGTATTTTATCAACGATGTTCTACGGGACTTCCTAGACCTCTTTGTTATTGTTTATCTTGATGATATCTTAATTTTTTCTTCCTCCCTTGATTCTCATCGCAGACATGTCAAAAATGTGTTGGGTCGGCTCCGCCAGCATGGCCTGTATGCGAAGGCCGAAAAATGCGAGTTCGAGCAAGAGAGTATATCATTTCTGGGGTTAATCATTTCCAGCGAGGGCATCAAGATGGATCCTCAAAAGATTACCGCAATCCTGGACTGGCCAGAACCGGTGGACAAGAAGGGAATCCAACGTTTCGCTGGATTCGCCAACTTCTACCGCAAGTTCATCAGGGGGTTTTCAGCTATTATCGCACCCATTACTCAACTCACCAAGCAAGGAACACGTTTTCACTGGTCTCCTGAAGCCCAAGAAGCTTTTGAACGCCTGAAGGCCCTATTTACCTCAGCCTCTATCTTGAAACACCCAGACTCCTCACTACCATTCGTACTTGAGGTAAACGCCTCCGAAATAGCGGTAGGAGCAATACTGTCCCAAAGACAGGGAGTCAAAGCCTTGCTCCACCCAGTAGCCTTCTTCTCCCGCAAGCTTTCTGCAGCGGAGAGGAACTACGACGTGGGGGATCGGGAGCTACTAGCGATCAAGTCTGCACTAGAGGAATGGCGGTACCTGCTGGAGGGCGCGGCTCATCCGATTCTGATATTCACTGACCACAAGAACCTGGAGTACCTGAAAGCCGCGAGAAGATTGAATCCACGGCAAGCCAGGTGGGCACTCTTCTTCTCCCGGTTCTCTTTTCATGTTACTTATCGTCCTGGGGCCAAGAATATTAAGCCTGACGCCCTGTCTCGGATGTTCCATAAGTCCAAGGAGACTTCTCCGCCTGATACCGTCCTTGCCCCCGGAAATTTCCTTCTTCTACAGGAGAACCTGTTCACTCAAATCAAACAGGCTTCCACCGGGCAGAGACAGTTCTCCGAGCCGGAATTGCAGGTTAAGGATGGACTATTGTGGTACCAAGACAGAATCTACGTACCTGAGAAACTAAGAGTAACCGCATTAGAACTCTGCCACGACCACGCCCTGGCCGGGCATTTTGGCGTTGCCAAGACCACTGACCTGGTACAGCGCACCTTCTGGTGGCCTCGAGTACGTGAAGACTGTAGGAGGTTTGTAGATTCTTGTACAACTTGCACCCGAAACAAGGGTTCCAGATCCAAGGCCTGGGGACTACTAAAACCCTTACCCGTTCCAGATAGGCCCTGGAGAATGTTGTCCATCGACTTCATTGTCGAGTTACCCCCGGCTGAGAACCATTCCACCATCTTCGTTATTGTGGACCGTCTGTCCAAGATGGCACACTTCATCCCTATGAAAGGGACTCCCTCCTCTCCTGAAACCGCACAGGTATTCATCAGAGAAATAGTCAGACTCCACGGGGTACCAGCCAATATTGTTTCCGATCGCGGGGTTCAATTTACCTCTCGATTCTGGAGATCCCTTTGCAAAACCTTGAAAATCGAATTATCGTTTTCCTCTGCTTACCATCCACAGACCAACGGACAGACAGAGAGAACGAATCAGACGCTCGAGCAATACCTGCGATGCTTCTCCTCTTTTGCTCAGGACAACTGGGTCTCCCTACTTCCATTGGCCGAGTTTGCGTATAACAATTCCATTCACTCCGCTACCTGCCAGACTCCTTTCTTTGCAAACTATGGTTTTCATCCTACTTTTCTGCCTAATTCCCTTCCTGAGTGTCCTGTACCTGCAGTCCAGGAAAAGTTAAATTTTTTCTCGGTCAATAACCAGCTTCTACAAGAGACCATGACCAAGACTCAAGAACGCAACAAGACAATCTATGACAAGAAGAGACGGGGTGAATTAGTGTTGGTACCCGGCGACCAAGTATGGCTATCTACCACAAACCAAAGAATGGCATGCCCTTCTAAAAAACTGGGCCCCAAATTTTTAGGTCCATTCCCTGTTAAGAGGAAAATTAATGAAGTAGCTTATGAATTGGAACTTCCTGACTCTCTTAGGATCCATCCAGTTTTTCATGTCTCTCTCCTAAAACCCACAGTCTCTAATCCGTTTCCAGATCGGAAGCCGGATCACCCTGATCCGATCATTATTGACGGTGAGCAGGAATTCGAAGTAGAAGCTATCATGGACTTCAGGAGAAGAAATAACCAGAACCAATTCCTAATTAAATGGAAGGGCTACGGACCCGAGGAAAACTCATGGGAACCCGAGGAGAATATCCATGCCAGGAGTTTGGTACAGGCTTTCAAAAGGACTCACCCTGGAAGGTTCACCCGGCTGGGCATCCGGAGGCTGCCCCTTGGGGGGGCAATGTCATAGAAATCCTGTCAGCTACAGGATTCCTGGACTTCCTGATTCCGAATCTCGGGCACGTCCACGCGCGCGGGCACGCGCGCGCGATGGCGAGCACGTGCGCGCGCACGCGCTTAGCGGGGGCGCGCGCACGCTCCACAAAGCGCGCCAGAAGAGCTATTTAAACATGCCTGTGACAGACAGTCCCTGCTGTCTGCTCTACAGCGTGTAGTACCCAAAGAGACCTGATTCGTGAATTTACCTGCATCCGACCCGGCTTACCTTGACCCTTCCAGTTTCCTGCCTGCCTCTGACCCCCGGCTTTGTTTGACCAATCTTCTGCCTGATCCTCCAGTACCTTGCCGCCAGCCAATTCTACCGACCCGGCTTGTCCGACCAATCTCTCCAGTTGCTGTGTCCTGGTTCCAGTCCAGTCAGCCTCATCAGTTCCAGTCCAGTTGCTTGTTCCTGGTTCCAGTCCAGTCTGCCTCTTCAGTTCCAGTCCAGTTGCTGTATCCTGGTTCCAGTCCAGTCAGTCTCATCAGTTCCAGTCCAGTTGCTGTGTTCCTGGTTCCGGTTCAGCCTGCCATACTTCCTGGGTGCCTGGATCCGTCCCAGTCTTCAGACTCTACTCTACCTTGATCCATCCTGCCAGGCACTCGTACCCCTTCTACCTCCGTGCCTCCTGTCTTCAGTACCAGGGGCCGCCGGTGGAAGCCGTAAGAGAGGCCTCCCTCTGCAGATCCGGGCTCGTCACCGTCAGGTACGTGACACCGCCTGACCGATGCGTTCAGACAATTCTTTAGTCCGCAGCCCCAAAGTATGATTGGTTCCAGCAACCATCGCCAGCATCTTATATACATGGTCCAGGAATACCTAGGGGCAAGGTCAGACTTGGACACCTTCCCCACCGAAAATCCTCTGGCTTACTGGGTCTTGAGGATGGATCACTGGCCAGAGCTTGCACAGTATGCAATTGAGCTACTGGCCTGTCCTGCATCCAGCCTTCTTTCAGAACGCACATTCAGTGCTGCTGGAGGATTTGTCACGGATCACAGGGTGCACCTGTCCACCGACTCGGTTGATCGACTGACTTTCATCAAGATGAACCAGTCTTGGATCACCACCAGCTACCACACACCAGATGCTGATATAACAGACTAATTGATTTTAAAATGTCACATCCCTTCAAGACTGATGCTGATGCTGAGTGCCTGTGCTGTTATGTTGACTGGCTATCCTCCTCCTCCTCCTCAATGATACGATTAATGATGATAGCTTGGAAGATCATTTTGGTTTATGGGTGACGCCACCAGTGGCTAAGGCCCAATTTTTCAGCCCCTGTTTAACAGGGGCGTGTAATTAAAATTTTTGATGCAATACTTTGCAACAGGCCTCATTGCTGTGCTCCAAGTACAGTATCTGTGAGGGGTTGCAGTGTTGTGCCACCAGTGCCTAAGGCCCAATTTTTCAGCCCCTGTTCAACAGGGGCATGCAATTATAATTATTGATCTAATAATTCACAGCAGGGCCCATTGCTGCGCCCACCAAGAGTAACTGTCAGGCCTTACAGTGTTGTGGCACCAGCACCACCATCACCACCACCACCACCACCAAAGGCCCAATTTTTCAGCCCCTGTTCAACAGGGGCATGCAATTATAATTATTGATCTAATAATTCACAGCAGGGCCCATTGCTGCGCCCACCAAGAGTAACTGTCAGGCCTTACAGTGTTGTGGCACCAGCACCACCATCACCACCGCCACCACCACCAAAGGCCCAATTTTTCAGCCCCTGTTCAACAGGGGCATGCAATTATAATTATTGTTCGAATAATTCACAGCAGGGCCCATTGCTGCGCCCACCAAGGGTAACTGTCAGGCCTTACAGTGTTGTGGCACCAGCACCACAATCACCAACACCACCACCACCAAAGGCCCAATTTTTCAGCCCCTGTTCAACAGGGGCATGCAATTATAATTATTGATCTAATAATTCACAGCAGGGCCCATTGCTGCGCCCACCAAGAGTAACTGTCAGGCCTTACAGTGTTGTGCCACCAGCACCACCATCACCACCACCACCACCACCAAAGGCCCAATTTTTTCAGCCCCTGTTCAACAGGGGCATGCAATTACAATTATTGTTTGAATAATTCACAGCAGGGCCCATTGCTGCGCCCACCAAGAGTAACTGTCAGGCCTTACAGTGTTGTAGCACCAGCACCACCATCAAAGGCCCAATTTTTACTACCACTGATCAACAATTATATGTTATTACAATTCCTGATATAATAGTTGACAGCAGGGCGTTCCAGCACCCACCAAGAATAACTGTGAGTGCTTTCAGTGTTGTGCCAACACCAACACCTAAGGGGCCAATTTCTGCAGAGTATATACGGCAGGTCCCTACTTTCAAACATCCAACTTACAAACTACTACTACTTGCAAACGGAAGAAGACAACAGGAAGTGAGAGGAAATCTACCCCTTGGAAGGAAAATTCTCTCCTGTAAGAATTAATATGGGAGAAAGGTGTCTCCTCTCTACTGATGCTTTATCACCAATCCTTGTTTCAATAAAAACACCACATTTCAAAAACAGTTGTCATTGGGACGCAAAGTGAGGTGAAATGTTCTGAACAGGGGCACAGACAGCAAAAAAAAATGTGACAGGGGTGATAACCGTTCCCTATGTTTTACAAAAAGCTAAAAAAAAGGAATTTGGCATGGAGCTCCACTTAAACAATGCAGCTGTTCAAAATTACAAACAGATTCTACATAAGAACAAACCTACAGTCCCTGTCTTGTATGCACCGCCTGTATACGGCTCCTCAGAGTATATAGGTCCTTTTTTATTTTGTGTGCGGGGTTCCCCTTAATATCCATACAAGACCCAAAGGGGCTGGTAATGGGCTGGGGTAGGGGGGGGGGGTTGATGGGGTAGCTATGCCATTTTTCCTAAAGATTTTCATCCATATTACCGGGACCAGACATTGCATTAAAGCCGCAAGCAGTTTTAAATGGCTTTTTTTCCTTTAGAAATGTTATTTTGTGCAGGGACAGTTCTAAACACGGGAAACACGTGGCACGTCACAGGCATACTTTAGACACCCCCCAGGTACAATATTTAAAGGAATATTTGACTTTTTTTTTTCACTTTATGCATCATTAAAATGACTGCTCCCGGAAAACGTCCGTTTTTAAAACTTCTTTTTGCATTGATACATGTCCCCTGGTGCAGAACCCGGGTTCCCAAACTCTGTTTCGGACAATAACATGGATAATAGTCGTTATAATTAGCACTTTAGAATCCGAACGTTCGCATCCATTGTATTTAATAGGGTTCTAATGTTCGTGCGAACTTCCGGTCCGTTCGCGGGTTCTGGTGCGAACCGAACCCGGGGGTGTTCGGCTCATCACTATCTGTTAATAATAAGGGGAACTAATGGATGTATGATAATTTTTGAAGCACAGGCCAGGTTGGGAGGGACAATCGGGACAATAATAGCTGGTGTCTCTTCTTACTCCTCCTCTGCTGCATACACGGCATTTCTTTTGGGGTCTTCTTCCAGATTCTGTGGGGGGGATGCTAAAGGGATAGTGTCGCTCGTGAAGCCGACTCACACTATCAGAGCGAATGCTTCCTGGGGCGGGATCTTGTTGGTAAATGAGGGCATCGATGATATCTTCGATATATTGGAGGTAGTGGAGTCGGTGATTTTGAGTTGCTTTTTGGTAGCAGACAAACGAATTAAAAAGGGCCATGTGAAACAGGTGAAACGCAACTTTTTTGTGCCAATAATGGGACTTTCTGGTTGATAAGTAGGGCTGTAGCATCTGGTCGTTTAAATCCACCCCCCCCCCCCCATGTACTAATTGTAGTCGTGGACACATTCAGGCTTTACAATGGAGCCGCGTCTTCTTGAGATCTCCACCATGGTGTCATTGTGGATCGTAGAGAGGATGTGGACATCTTTCTTGTCCCTCCACTTCATGGCCAACACCTCCTCGTTCCTCATGGATGCCGATTCTCCAGGTCGCAATTTTTTTGTCAATACATTTTGTGGGAATCCCTTCCGTTTTTTTTTTAAGGTACCGCAGGCCGGGGTTTGTTTACTGTAAAGGTGGCGAAAAAGGGGCAGGCTGGTATAATAATTATCAACATATAAATGGTAACCTTTTCCGAACAGGGGGTATGCCAACTCCCAGACAATTTTCCCACTGGTTCCAATATATGTGGGGCAATCACGGGGCTGGAGCTGGGAGTCTTTGCCTTCGTAGATCCTGAATTTGCAGACGTATCCAGTGGCTCGATCACATAATTTATTTAATTTTAACCCATACCTGGCTCTCTTGCTTGGTATGTACTGCTTGAACTGCAGTCGGCCGGTGAAATGTACGAGGGACTCGTCCACACAAATTTTTTAGTCTGGGATGAAAACTTCTTCAAATCGCTGGGAAAAGGCATTGATTAGGGGGCGTATCTTGTACAATTTGTCGTAGTTGGGATGATCTCGGGGAGGGCACTGTGAATTGTCATTGAAGTGGAGAAAGCGCATAATCATGTCGTATCTTTTCCTGGACATGACAGCGGAATATATGGGCATGTGTTGGATGGGGCGTTTGGACCAATATGAATGGACTTCGTTCTTTTTTGTAAGCCCCATATTGAACATAAGGCCCAAAAATAATTTAAATTCCTCCAATGTTAGACGCCGCCACTGGAACATGTGGGCGTAGGAAGAATTGGGGTTGGCAGCAATAAATTGGGATGCATACAGATTCGTTTGATCCACTATATTCTGCAGCAAATCTTGTGGGAAAAATAAACAAAAATAATCAAATTTAGAAAAATTTGTAGTGTCGGGCTGCACACCTGGCTGTGCGGTGAAAGGGGGGATGATAGCGGATCCTGAGTTGGCAGGCAACCATAACCATAACGGAGGAAACCGTCCCTTCCAAAAGAATGCGATCGGCACCAAGATCAGCACCAAGATCAGCACCAAGATCAGGAGAACTGCCCACCACCAGCAGCGCCATACCCCAGGAAGAGGAGCCCAGTACAAGCAATGGAAATGCACGCCCAACCCGAAGAATCCAGCCCCAATCCTACCTTCCTGATGCCCTGGCAAACGCCAGGGCATCAGGAAGGTAGGATTGGGGCTGGATTCTTCGGGTTGGGCGTGCATTTCCATTGCTTGTACTGGGCTCCTCTTCCTGGGGTATGGCGCTGCTGGTGGTGGGCAGTTCTCCTGATCTTGGTGCTGATCTTGGTGCTGATCTTGGTGCCGATCGCATTCTTTTGGAAGGGACGGTTTCCTCCGGGGACTCGGACTCTGAGCCACTATCCTCCACTGGCTCGTATTCCGAACCAGAATCGGATAATGGGAGCTCCCCGCTGCTCTCATCATCCGACATGGCAAGAATGGCATATTTTTCCTCAGGTGTGTAAACCCTTTGGGACATTATGGCAGTGCTTATTGGTGGGCCTGTGTAAAGGTACTGCTGGTGGTAGTGGTGGCGGTCTGTGTGGTAGTACCGATGGAGGTATTAGTGGTGGGCCTGTGTGGTGGTACCGATGGCGGTATGGGTGGTGGTGGTACCAATGGCGGTACAGGTGGTGGTGGTACCGATGGCGGTACGGGTGGTGGTAGTGGCGGCGGTACCGATGGCGGTACAGGTGGCAGTACGGGTGGTGGTGGTAGCGATGGCGGTATGGGTGGTGGTGGTACCGATGGCGGTACAGGTGGTGGTGGTACCGATGGCGGTACAGGTGGTGGTGGTACCAATGGCGGTACGGGTGGTGATGGTACCGATGGCGGTACAGGTGGTGGAACAGGTGGTGGTGAGACTACCGACGGTGGTACGGGTGGTGGTACTGGTGGTGGTACCGATGGCGGCACTAGTGGTGATACTGGTAGCGGGCCTGTGTGGCAGTATAGATGCTGGGCCTGGTGGCGGTACTGGTGGTGGTACTGGTACCGATGGCGGTACTGGTAGCCTGTGTGGCGGTGCCAATGGCGGTACCGATGGAGGTGGGCCTGTGACAGATGATTGACAGATGGGCTGATTGATTGACAGATGGGCTGATTGATTGATTGACAGATGGGTTGATTGATTGACAGGTGGGGTGATCGATTGACAGGTGGGGTGATTGATTGACAGATCGGCTGATTGATTGACAGATGGGCTGATTGATTGACAGATGGGCTGATTGACAGATGGGCTGATTGACAGATGGGCTGATTGGCTGGGCTGATTGATGTGCTGGGCTGTGTGACAGGTCCTCTTTATGGGGGGGGGCGTGTTGTGCACTGTAAACTTATGTAGACAAACTACACTGAGCTAACTTACTGATCTCTTCTCTCTCCTCACAGATCGGTGTGTGAGGAGAGAGCAGGGATCAGGTAGTAACTCCTGTGGAGTTTGTTTACATTTGTGACCGGCTGTGATTGGACACAGCCGGTCACGTGGTAAACAGCCAATTCATTGGCTGTTTACTCTGATCGGGGACGCGCTGTGTCCAAGGGACACTCGCCTTCCCCGATCCCCGCTCTGCAAGCCTGTGGCGGCGCGCACGGAGCGCGCTGCCGAGTTTGTTTTGACAGGTGATCGGCTGTGACTTTGACACAGCCGATCACATGGTAAACAGCCAATGAAATTGGCTGTTTACCGTGATCGGGGAAGCGCTGTGTCCGAGGGACACATGCCGTCCCCGATCACCGCGCTGCGCGCCCCCGCGGGCGCGCCCAAGGCATTATCCTGCAGGACGTCATATGACGTCCAGTATCGATATTGCAACCACTTCCCGGACGTCAATTCACTATTGACTGGGCGGGAAGTGGTTAATTAACCAATGAACTAGTGACTCAAACCCCTCACCATCCCCATTTCAACCGACCACCATTGGAGGAGATGTGATTAAGTTCACCATCTGTAAAAAACCCACAGAAGGTTATCTGAGCATTATACTTTGATTCCTAAAGTGCAACAGGAACACTTGTCCCTTGCCCTTCATTTCCTAAATTCTACCAAAATTACACCAAAACCTTCCTTTCTCCCCCAGGAAGTTGATATTAATGGTAACATTGTCATCTTCTCTAGTTGGGCTCAAATCTCATTAGGGTTTATTCACAGTGAAGCTGCACTATGGTACATTCTGTCCATATGACCAAATAGATTTATAAACTGATTTGTATCAAGTTAGTCTTGCCATTTTACAGCTCCACTTTGAATTCAAGTGCCGGCGTCCGGACCATCTGTGCTGTGTGTCTTTCCCCTTATTGTTGGTGATGGTACTGTTAGTTCTGTCTGTCCTCTTTGTTTGATTGTAATATCTTCCGAATTGACTCCTCCCCTAGGAGTCAATCGGTAAAATAGTTTAAGAAGTTATATTTTATTCATCAGTGTATTTAACTGAATATGTATGTATTAAATTTGTTTTTCTTTTGATACTCAACAATAAATGGTATATATTTTTCTAACCCAATGGCCTAGACTAAACTGTCGTTTAAAAGTAGCTACTTTTCCTTTAATCCCTTTCCTATCACATCTGGGATTAATATGTTGCAAACAGCAGCTGTGCGATCTGATGCACTCGACTCAAAAAAGGCCCACACCAAAGAACTTTTTGAATAACGGGCAGAGGCAGCGCCCTGCACAGGCGGAGCTCTGCGGTGTGATTCCGTCGGTGTGCTGCCCTTACGCTGGCCCCCCAAGGGCATCCTGCCTCGTTGGAGATGTGCCTCCTCCTCATCCTCCTCCTCCTCCTCTCTCCTATTAGGCACCCACGTGGAGTCAGTGACCTCATCATCCCCTCCCTCCTCATCATTGGAGCCAATCTGGCAGTATGCTGCAGCTGCTGGAACATGACTGCCAGATTGGTGTCCTTCTTGAGCATCCCCTCTCTCTGCTCTCACGCTACTGCCTTCCTCTAGCTGGGTATCATCATCAGACCCTTCGAAACACTGGGCATCCTCCTGGAGCATGTACCCAACACTGTGCTCAAACAGTTCGGGGGACTCCTCAGAAGGACATGGTGGGTCTAGGGAAGGAGTGACTGATGATGACATTGATACCAGGGATGAGGACGCTTTGGCAGCTGCTTTTCCAGTACCCTGAGCCTGGGTGAGAGAGGATGAGGAGGATGAGGAGGGCTTGGTCATCCACTCTACCAAGTCTTCGGCATGATGCGGCTCAACGCGTCCAGCTGCCGAAAAGAAGGACAAGCGTGTCCCATGGCCATGTGCTGATGGTGATGCACCGCGTCCACGACCAGCACTGTTGTCTCTTGACACAGAGCCTGCTTGCCCTCTTTTATTGGCTCCTGACTGTCTGCCTCTCCTTGTTTGCCTTCCAGACATTCTAATGGCCTGCAGGGAGATGGGAAAACCAGCAATAAGGCCTAGCTTCAGGAGTACATTTTGCAGGAATGACACTACGCCTGCTGTAAGTGCTGCAAATGCCTGTTGGTGTAACACACTAGGAAAACACAGCAATACGGCCTAGCTTCAGGAGTACATTTTGCAGGAATGACACTACGCCTGCTGTAAGTGCTGCAAATGCCTATTGGTGTAACACACTAGGAAAACACAGCAATACGGCCTAGCTTCAGGAGTATATTTTGCAGGAATCACACTATGCCTGCTGTAAGTGCTGCAAATGCCTGTTGGTGTAACACACTAGGAAAACACAGCAATACGGCCTAGCTTCAGGAGTATATTTTGCAGGAATCACACTACGCCTGCTGTAAGTGCTGCAAATGCCTGTTGGTGTAACACACTAGGAAAACACAGCAATACGGGCTAGTTTCAGGAGTATATTTTGCAGGAATGACACTACGCCTGCTGTAAGTGCTGCAAATGCCTGTTGGTGTAACACACTAGGAAAACACAGCAATACGGCCTAGCTTCAGGAGTATATTTTGCAGGAATGACACTACGCCTGCTGTAAGTGCTGCAAATGCCTGTTGGTGTAACACACTAGGAAAACACAGCAATACGGCCTAGCTTCAGGAGTATATTTTGCAGGAATGACACTACGCCTGCTGTAAGTGCTGCAAATGCCTGTTGGTGTAACACACTAGGAAAACACAGCAATACGGCCTAGCTTCAGGAGTATATTTTGCAGGAATGCCACTACGCCTGCTGTAAGTGCTGCAAATGCCTGTTGGTGTAACACACTAGGAAAACACAGCAATACGGCCTAGCTTCAGGAGTATATTTTGCAGGAATGACACTATGCCTGCTGTAAGTGCTGCAAATGCCTGTTGGTGTAACACACTAGGAAAACACAGCAATACAGCCTAGCTTCAGGAGTATATTTTGCAGGAATGACACTACGCCTGCTGTAAGTGCTGCAAATGCCTGTTGGTGTAACACACTAGGAAAACACAGCAATACGGCCTAGCTTCAGGAGTATATTTTGCAGGAATGACACTACGCCTGCTGTAAGTAATGCAAATGCCTGTTGGTGTAACACACTAGGAAAACACAGCAATACGGTCTAGTTTCAGGAGTATATTTTGCAGGAATGACACTGCGCCTGCTGTAAGTGCTGCAAATGCCTGTTGGTGTAACACACTAGGAAAACACAGCAATACGGCCTAGCTTCAGGAGTATATTTTGCAGGAATGACACTACGCCTGCTGTAAGTGCTGCAAATGCCTGTTGGTGTAACACACTAGGAAAACACAGCAATACGGCCTAGCTTCAGGAGTATATTTTGCAGGAATGACACTACGCCTGCTGTAAGTGCTGCAAATGCCTGTTGGTGTAACACACTAGGAAAACACAGCAATACGGCCTAGCTTCAGGAGTATATTTTGCAGGAATGACACTACGCCTGCTGTAAGTGCTGCAAATGCCTGTTGGTGTGACACACTAGTAAAACACAGCAATACGGCCTAGCTTCAGGAGTATATTTTGCAGGAATGACACTACGCCTGCTGTAAGTAATGCAAATGCCTGTTGGTGTAACACACTAGGAAAACACCGCAATACGGCCTAGCTTCAGGAGTATATTTTGCAGGAATGACACTACGCCTGCTGTAAGTGCTGCAAATGCCTGTTGGTGTAACACACTAGGAAAACACAGCAATACGGCCTAGCTTCAGGAGTATATTTTGCAGGAATGACACTACGCCTGCTGTAAGTGCTGCAAATGCCTGTTGGTGTAACACACTAGGAAAACACAGCAATACAGCCTAGCTTCAGGAGTATATTTTGCAGGAATGACACTACGCCTGCTGTAAGTGCTGCAAATGCCTGTTGGTGTAACACACTAGGAAAACACAGCAATACGGCCTAGCTTCAGGAGTATATTTTGCAGGAATGACACTACGCCTGCTGTAAGTGCTGCAAATGCCTGTTGGTGTGACACACTAGGAAAACACAGCAATACGGCCTAGCTTTAGGAGTATATTTTGCAGGAATGACACTACGCCTGCTGTAAGTAATGCAAATGCCTGTTGGTGTAACACACTAGGAAAACACAGCAATACGGCCTAGCTTCAGGAGTATATTTTGCAGGAATGACACTACGCCTGCTGAAAGTGCTGCAAATGCCTGTTGGTGTAACACACTAGGAAAACACAGCAATACGGCCTAGCTTCAGGAGTATATTTTGCAGGAATGACACTACGCCTGCTGTAAGTGCTGCAAATGCCTGTTGGTGTAACACACTAGGAAAACACAGCAATACGGCCTAGCTTCAGGAGTATATTTTGCAGGAATGACACTACACCTGCTGTAAGTGCTGCAAATGCCTGTTGGTATAACACACCAGGAAAACACAGCAATGCGGCCTAGCTTCAGGTGTTTAATGTGCAGGAGGCACACTACGTCCGCTGTAAGTGCTGCAAATGCCTGGTAGTGTAACACACCAGGAAAACACAGCAATACGGGCTAGCTTCAGGTGTATAATGTGCAGGAGGCTTAGCAACAATGACACTGACACTGTCCCCTGCCTATCCTTCTCTCTCCCTGCACACAAGGTTTAGCAAAGAATATGACACTGACACTCTCCCTGCCTATCCTTCTCTCTCCCTACACACAAGGTTTAGCAAAGAATATGACACTGACACTCTCCCTGCCTATCCTTCTCTCTCCCTACACACAAGGTTTAGCAAAGAATATGACACTGACACTCTCCCTGCCTATCCTTCTCTCTCCCTACACACAAGGTTTAGCAAAGAATATGACACTGACACTCTCCCTGCCTATCCTTCTCTGTCCCTACACACAACATTTAGCAAAGAATAGATATGACACTGTCCCTGCCTATCCTTTTCTTTCCCTGCGCCGGAACACACTACACGAGGCCGCCGCGCTGGCGGCCTTTTATAGTGTGGAGCGTGTACTAAACCCCCTCAGCTATAATTGGCCACAGGCATCCTGCCTGTGGCCAATCATTGCTCTCCTCGCTGCCGGCGCTGTGATTGGCCAAGCATGCGGGGTCACAGTGCACATCGGCTGTTCGATCGTTCGGCGAACATCGAAAGATTTGGGCCGTTCGCGCCAAATTCGAGTGACGCGAACGGCCCACAATACACTGCGCCATCGCAGTGCAATCCCGGGGCTGCGATTGGCCAAGCATGCGGGGTCACAGTGCATGCTTGGCCAATCACAGCGCCGGGATTGCACTGCGATGGCGCAGTGTATTGTGGGCCGTTCGCGTCACTCGAATTTGGCGCGAACGGCCCAAATCTTTCGATGTTCGCCGAACGATCGAACAGCCGATGTTCGAGTCGAACGTATGTTCGACTCGAACACCGAGCTCATCCCTAGGAGGGGACAATTTTTTATTTTTTTTTTCCTTTCCTTTCCTTTTTTTTTTCTTTTGTGTCCTTGCATTGAGCTTCTATTAATCATTGATGGTTTCACATATCTAATGTCAGCAAGCCCAGAAATGTCTCTGCTTTAATACTATTTGGGAGACTTGTACTTTATTGAGGTGGCATTTTATGAATTTTATAATTCAGGCAGTGCCAGGTTGCATGTTCTTCAAACTGCTACATTGTTCTGCTGTTGCTGAGCCTGCTAAAGCTCCTCCTACATTTTGCATTATTATATATGTAGCGCTACCCCCAGTTAAGAGAGCTGCTGGTTTGTTTTCGGGCCCTGTATACAGTACCGCCAACCCCCGGCAATCTTACTCGACCCACTCTGGCACAGTTAGTCTAGGGTTAAACTTATATCACTTTCAGGTGTATTGTACCTAATAATCTCCAAGCAGCCAGACAACACGCTGAGGCAAGAGAATATATATATTACAGCTTTACTGGTAAAGAATGACACAGAGTATAACATTCAACATGTAAATTGGCCTGCAGAGCCCTGCATTAATCAATATAATAGGTGCAGCACAATAATATGGCGCCGCGCAATATCCACCACGCGGAGCTATTATGGCGTGCGCGCCCTATGGCATAGTAAAACAAACTTTCTAACTCCCCACCTAAGTCAGGCCTGACATGGGATGAAACTTAGTCACTTTTCCTTAAGGGAGGGGGTTTCTTCACATACCAGCTTTCGTTGGTGCACTTGATGAAATGACCATTTGTAATCCGCAATAGGTGGTAACTTGAAACAATAGGCAAAATGGGGGGGTAGGCACTTCAACTCTGTCCCGCTACCGGACCCCCAAGGAAACACAGGTAAGCGAACAGTGGGCCTAGGCAGTCTATAGGCCTGAACACAGCTCAGTCTATTGGTATGGGCAGGTGCCCGCTCACCACTCCAGGCGCGATCCCAGCCTGGGACTTCCACCGCATGTGTGTCACGCACAGCCTCCGCACCGATCGGGTCCCCGATCCAACTGGCGTCCTATCTCGACAGGTCAGGATCCACCCAGGCTCCGCAGTATGGTGGAAGGCTCTTTGGACGTCACGCAAGGCCTCAGGCTTCAGGCCTTGCCCCGCAGCAGATCCGCACAGGAAGACTGGTTGCTTGCAGCACGGTGTCCCAAGAGAGCGAGCTCCGCCTCGCCTCTCCCTTAAGTAACCCCTCCCATGAGTCTCTGCGGTGGAGCTTCCGCCCTGGGGCCGAATGGGGTATTGGGTAACGTAGTCCTGGGGCCTTAAAGGAGACCCCGCTACACACTCCCCCCACTTAAACTCTTTGGTCCCCAAAGATAACATAACCTTAAACTACAGATCGTACAACATCCATCAACTTTCCATATGATGTCGGCAGAGGAAATTCCCACCAAAAACGAGGCAGTGAACTCCTCTGCCAACAGGACACATTATCATCAGTATCCTGTCTAACTGTGCCAGAGAGTGAGCTGGGGTTGCCTCCCACCAAATGAACAGTGGGAGGGTCCGGGTCTTCCATGCTCCTTCTGGCAGTAACTACAGTGTCTTCCGCACTCTCCCCCATTTGTGGGTAGGTCAATCTCCTGGGAGGTTTTATAGCCCTCTGTTTCCTCTGTCCTCTTGGACTTTCTGTTGGAACAGGCTCTTCTTCTGTAACTGACTTTTGGGTTTCCTCTGATTCAGGAGTATCTGGCTCCGGAGCAGGGAGATACATGGCTTCCCTTGGATCCTCCTCTGTGGATAATTCATCGGCACTTTCCCAAGCATCCGACCAAGGACTGGATGGGATGAATTCAGTAGCTTCTGCATTCAGTGTCTGATCTTCGGTATCTTCGTCAGGTGGAAGATCAATGGCAGAAGTTGTCGGGGCCTGGGAAGGCCAAAGCCAGCCAAGTTCCTCTTCCTCATCTTCACTTATGTCTGAATCTTCTGTGTCCTCGATCTGAGGGGTCTGAGACCGAGTGCTGGGTCTAGGGGTGTCCAGAATCGACGTGGGTTCAGGGGAATCCATCCTAGGAGGTAACCGAACTGCTTCAGCTAGCGGGAGTAGGTGGTTCCGATGCCAAGTCTTCAAGGGCCCCAACTTCCCCTCTGGTTTAAGTCTGTAAACGGGTAGGCCCGGTAGTTTTTTGCAAACAACATAAGGTTCTGGTCTCCATCTATCTGCAAGCTTGTGTTTTCCAGGGACCCCCAAGTTCCGCAACAACACTCTGTCTCCTGGTTGTAGATCTTGGATCCTAACCTTTAAGTCGAAATTCCTCTTGTTGCGGGCCATTTTCAAATTGCGTCTGAGCCTATCCACATATCCCTTGTGGGAAGCAGCAGAACAATGGTCTATGGAAGTGCCAAATGCCAGGTCCACCGGCAATCTTGCTTCTCTCCCGAACATGAGTCTGTAAGGTGAATATCCTGTAGCGTCGCTGACAGTGCTATTGTAAGCATGCACAAGGGCCGCTATGTGATTACTCCAATGTTGCTTCTTTTCACCACTTAAAGTCCCCAGCATGTTGAGCAGGGTTCAATTGAACCTCTCAGGCTGAGCATCACCTTGTGGATGATAAGGAGTAGTCCTTGTCTTCTTGATCCCCAAGGTATCCAGGAGTTTTCGTATCAGCTTACTTTCGAAATCCCTTCCCTGGTCTGAATGGAGCCGTTGTGGTAGCCCATAATGTATGAAGTACTTCTCCATAAGTATCTTGGCCAAAGTGGAGGCCTTCTGGTCTTTGGTTGGAAAAGCCTGGGCATACCGGGTGAAATGGTCGGTTACTACCAGAACATTTCCTAGTCCACTCAGGTCGGGTTCGAGGCAGAGAAAATCAATGCACACCAGGTCAAGCGGACCTTGACTTTGTAGATGACCCATTGGGGCAGCTTGATGGGGCAAAGTCTTTCTCTGTATGCATCGTGCACATGAATGGCAGTATTCCTCAACTTCAGCGCTCATGCAGGGCCAATAGAAACGGTCTCTAACAAGTTGGAAAGTCCTTTCCGCTCCTAGGTGGCCATGGTTGTCATGTAAGGCAATCATGACCGTCTCCCTGTGTTTCTCCGGCAGGAACAACTGCCACTTGTCTTCTTGGTCATCGGAGGGGCCCCTTCGGTAGACCACTCCCTGACGCACCTGCAACCTGTCCCACTCTTTCTTCAACAGGCGAGCTTCCTTCGAGGGGTGACGTAGGAGTGTGTTTGGATTCTGGTTCTCTAATGCCTCTAGGACCAATCTCCCCATAGGGTCTTCCAATTGGTCGGATCTCAACTCGTTTTTGGTCAGTCTTGGCAAATTGTCTTCTCCCAGTTGGGTTACTCCACAGTACTGCTTGGGGACTCCTACGATAGTGACCCCTATTTCTTCTGCTCTTGAGCCTCCCCTGGCTTGGAGTTCAGCCCCTTGGCAGAGGGCCCACACCCCGTCAGGTGCCACTTGGGTCCAGTCTTCAATACCGCGGGTGGGGACATGAGACCTTCTGGACAAGGCGTCCGCATCTCGATTTCCCGCTCCAGGTCTATATTTTAAGATGAAATTGAAGGCAGACAGCGCCGCCAGCCATCTATGTCCTGTGGCGTTCAGCTTCGCTGTGGTAAACAGGTAGGTGAGGGGATTGTTATCCGTTTTTACAGTGAAGTCTGCCCCATACAGGTAATTTCGGAGTTTGTCGACTACGGCCCACTTGAGGGCCAGGAACTCCAACTTATGAGTGGGATAGTTCTTTTCGGAGGGGGTCAGGCTTCTGCTCACATACGCAACAGGTCTCTGCTGTCCCTCATGCTCCTGGTAGAGCACTCCTCCCAGACCATCATGGCTGGCATCCACATGGTGTTCATAAGGCTTCTTCGGGTCTGCATAGGCCAGAACAGGGGCAGTGGTCAAGTTCTTTTTCAGCATCTGGAAGGTGTCTTCACACTTCTCATTCCACTGGTACTTGACTGACTCTCCCGGCTTCCTGGGGCCCGAGTCATCCTCTTCCCCCTCCGTCTTCAGCAACTCATTCAAGGGCCTGGCTATCCGAGCAAACCCCTCCACGAACCTCCTGTAATAGGAACAGAATCCCAGGAAGGACCTGAGTTCTGTCATGGTGGTGGGCCTTGGCCAGGAGGTGACAGCCTCCAACTTTTCAGGGTCTGTGGACACCCCATCTTCAGACACTATGTGTCCCAGATAGTTGACTGAAGACTGATAAAACTGACATTTTTCAGGTGAGAGCTTGAGTCCTTCCTCACTCAGTCTCTTCAGAACCTTCTCCAGCCTCTCCTCATGTTCCTCCAAAGTTTTTCCGAAGACAATGATGTCATCCAAGTATACAAGGACCTCGATGAGGTTCATGTCTCCCACAGTCTTCTCCATGAGTCTTTGGAAGGTGGCTGGAGCTCCAGACAGACCTTGAGGCATCCGGTTGAATTTGAAGAACCCTACCGGGGTTATGAAAGCCGTCTTTTCTTTGTCTTCTGGATGCATCGGGATCTGATAGTACCCGCTCTTGAGGTCCATAACACTGAACCACTTGGCTCCAGACAAGCTCTGCAAGGCATCTTCTATCCTTGGAGTGGTATACTGATCCGAAGTGGTTCTCCTGTTGAGGGTCCTATAGTCTATGCACAACCTTAGTGACCCATTCTTCTTCCGGACCACCACTATGGGGGAGGCATATGGACTTCTAGATTCTTGGATTACACCTGTTCGCTTGAGCTCGGCGAGCTGTCCCCTCAAATCTTCGAGGTCTGCCAATGGAACCCGCCTAACCCTCTCC
Organism: Rana muscosa; assembly: GCA_029206835.1. Taxonomy (NCBI): domain Eukaryota; kingdom Metazoa; phylum Chordata; class Amphibia; order Anura; family Ranidae; genus Rana; species Rana muscosa. Next base: position 2,119,369 of record JARGYO010005579.1, on the reverse strand, counting down.
CTGAAGGGCTTGTCTTCCTGGAGGCAGATTCGATGGGTGGCACTACTAGCACACCCCACATCAAACTCATCATGGGAAAAGATCCTCTCCCACCGAGTCAACTGGGCCCGGGCTCTCTCTTTCCAGGCCCTGGGCAGGTTTGGATTTTCCATGTAAAGCTTCTCCCACACAGTACTTTCTCCATCTGTCTTCTCCACATCTGATGAAGCAACTGGTGTAGCTGGGCTCGCCCGGCCCAGCAACAACCTGGCTGGGATTTCCATGGGACCATCCATGGTTTTTCTGACACTCACAGGCACCTTACAGTGAGCCTTCTTCAGGGCCCTCACCGGGACCACTTCCGGGACTACTTCTAAGCCCGAAGGTTCTTCCCTTGGATCGGGTTCTAACATGACAAAAGGGCCCAGCTGCTCCCAAGTGAGTTTCACTGTGGCTTTCAGGCAGGTTACTTCACCGGGCTGCAGCACTATCCCTTTTCTTCCCAGTCTCCATAACTTCCCTACCCCCTCTTCCGGGGCCTTCTGTTCTAAGATCAGCCATTGGTAGGCGGTCTTCAACATTGGGTGAATCTCCGTGACTGTGGGGTTCTTCCTTCTTGTTAGTGGGACCAAAAGTCTTTGGACCAGATCCGTGTTATTAAGGAACTCCTGTTAGCTCCAGGCGGTCGGGGGCACACCACAGCCAAGGTGTCGAACACTTCCCCCTTCCCAGCTGTGGATGGGTCAAAAGTCAGTTTTATGGGCAGATAGCCATCATAAGGGAACTTTTCTGTTCCAATTCCCCATATCTCCAAGTCTTCAATCTTCTGGATGGGTAGGTGACTTAGATGCTTGTCGTAGAAGTCTCGATACAACAGGGTCACTTGCGCCCCAGTATCCAACAGGGCTCTTGTGTAGACTCCCTCCACTTGAATAGATACTATTGGAGAGGGACCCACCAGCTTCTCTGGGTACTGCTTCGAAGGGGTCTCCTTCCTTTGATCTTTGCATTTCCCTTTTTGACTTTCCTTCCTCCATTTGTCTCTGGACTTAAGTCTCTCTTGGGCCTGGTATGCATTGATCTCCCTCCTCTGTATGGGTGTAGCTACCCGCTGAGGGACATTACTATCTTTCTTTGGAGTGTGTTCCTCCTGTGGAACCCTCGGTTTCTTCTGTGGGGTCCTGTCCCCTCCTCTCATGTGCTTCTTATTCAGTTTGGAGCTCACTGAAGGTGACGGGCACCCGGCTGACTCCTTCACCGGGGCCCGCTGAAGTTTTCCGGCGGCTTGCGGTTATTCAGTCTCTTCTTCTTGAGACTGGAACACACTCTGGCTTATCCCCCCTATCTTCCAGGGATGCGGGCGCTGAAGTATTTGGAAACAACTCCTTCCTTGGGCTATTCCTCTCAGGTACCCTTGACTCCTTTTCCATCAGGGAGGTCAGCATCCCCAACACTTGAGACATCTGCGAGTTCAAGGTATCCACCTCTGCGTCTCTTTCCAGGGTCATGGCCGTCCTGACCATCACGGGAGGAGGGTTCACCGTCTCAACTGGTTGGCTCCTTTTTTTCTCCTCCAGCATAGCTTCTTCTTCTCTGACTACTCGGATCAAGTCAGGGTACTCCAGGCTCTTCCCGTCCTGTCTTGTACGTAGCGCCAGTGCGATGGGGTCCAGAGGTTGAGATCCTCTCATTACCTGTTGAACACGGGCCTCATCCACCTTCTTCGGGTCAATCCCCTTCTTAAGGATCATCTTGTGCAGTATTTTATCTAGGCGCTTCATGAACTCTGACAGTTTCTCCCCTGCCTTTTGGTAGCAGTGCTCCAGCTGGTAGGTAAGCTCCGTGATTTTCTCTGTTCCGCCAAACACATTCTGCAGAATGTCTAGATAGTCCTGTGTAACACAGTCTGTCTTGCTCATCTTGAGGTTGCGTATGGCCTCTAGAGCAGGGCCTTTCAAGCTCTCAGCAATTCTCTGCTTCTTCCTGTGGTCTGGGACTTCCCACTCTTCTAGGGCCTGAGTGGCACCGTCTAACCACTCCTCAAACCCCTCTTCGCCTGAAGGTACAGGTTTCCTCCCTGAAAACATTCTGAGTTTTCGGTATCCTGACATTTGGTAATCTGTAGGGTCTTTCTTGCATTGCGCTATGATTTCCCCTAGAACCGCACATAATTCGGTGCTGAGGGCACCCTGCGGCGACCCAGGACTCTCCTCTTTTTTTACCGTTTTTGGGGTGGGTGGAGCGTGTATTAGCTTATAGGTTTGTTCATCTATCGTTTCTATACTTGGATTCTGGAAGTCTTCTGGGACTCCATCCTTCCATTTCATCAGTGCATGCGTCAGGGAAGAACTCAACCTGACATCCACTATCCATACCTTCTGGTGTGGGGACAGTGACATCACCAACTGTTTCACTGCATCTTCTTGCCAGATCCCTGGAAGTTCTATAATTACTACCCCATCTGGATCTGTGTTGACTGCTTTGCACCACTTTGCACCACTTCACTACTTCTGGTGGGTCCATGCTGGTACTTCTTGGTGGGTTATTTGCTGCAACAGGATCCCGGACTCGAGAGCCCCCACGTGTAGCGCTACCCCCAGTTAAGCCGCTGGTTTGTTTTCGGGCCCTGTATACAGTACCGCCCACCCCCGGCAATCTTACTCGACCCACTCTGGCACAGTTAGTCTAGGGTTAAACTTATATCACTTTCAGGTGTATTGTACCTAATAACCTCCAAGCAGCCAGACAACACGCTGAGGCAAGAGAATATATATATATCAGCTTTACTGGTAAAGAATGACACAGAGTATAACATTCAACATGTAAATTGGCCTGCAGAGCCCTGCATTAATCAATATAATAGGTGCAGCACAATAATATGGCGCCGCGCAATATCCACCACGTGGAGCTATTATGGCGTGCGCGCCCTATGGCATAGTAAAACAAACTTTCTAACTCCCCACCTAAGTCAGGCCTGACATGGGATGAAACTTAGTCACTTTTCCTTAAGGGAGGGGGTTTCTTCACATGCCAGCTTTCGTTGGTGCACTTGATGAAATGACCATTTGTAATCCGCAATAGGTGGTAACTTGAAACAATAGGCAAAATGAGGGGGGGGGGGGTAGGCACTTCAACTCTGTCCCGCTACCGGACCCCCAAGGAAACACAGGTAAGCGAACAGTGGGCCTAGGCAGTCTATAGGCCTGAACACAGCTCAGTCTATTGGTATGGGCAGGTGCCCACTCACCACTCCAGGTGCGATCCCAGCCTGGGACTTCCACCGCATGTGTGTCGCACACAGCGTCCGCACCGATCGGGTCCCCGATCCAACTGGCGTCCTATCTCGACAGGTCAGGATCCACCCAGGCTCCGCAGTATGGTGGAAGGCTCTTCGGACATCACGCAAGGCCTCAGGCTTCAGGCCTTGCCCCGCAGCAGATCCGCACAGGAAGACTGGTTGCTTGCAGCGCGGTGTCACAAGAGAGCTCCGCCTCGCCTCTCCCTTAAGTAACCCCTCCCATGAGTCTCTGCGGTGGAACTTCCGCCCTGGGGCCGAATGGGGTTCTGGGTAACGTAGTCCTGGGGCCTTAAAGGAGACCCCGCTGCACATATAATTCCATATCTCTGGTCTCCAGGACCACAAAGCACATTTCTAAATATCTACACACAGTCCATGGTGTAGTGGAGAAGAAGAACCACATGAGTCCCTATTGCAAATGATCAGCATAGAACAGAGGTAAGTGGTGAACTTTCTTTTATTTTTAAAAAGCATTTTAAAAATAGATTGCATGGGAAATACCATCACAGGAGTTTATTATTTGGATGATAGCTTTTCAGAGAGATGACCACTTTTTCTGTATGTGTCCCTGTTGGGGAGGCTTCCTGTCTCTATTTCTCCTGTCCTCTACTTGTCACTCTTATAGGACAGCAGGGGGTGGAAAATCTAAATTTCACAACTGTCACTGGATCAGGAACAGAACCAAAACCTTTTTAAATTTAAATGAAAATGACCCAGGAATATATCTTACAAATCTATTGCGTATGTATCAAACACGCATGAAACTAGCCCAGAGCTCAGCAGTCATGATTCTTCATCTGCTGGTTGTCAGGGGTGTAAGTGGGAAGCAGATAGCTGAAGTTAGGCATTGTTCACACTTGTGGCTGGTGGAGCAGCAAAAGCAGGAGGTTAAGACCCAGTATTACCACCTGAAACCTCCCGTCTGCCCAGCAACATGCAGCTGTACATATGCCACGGCTACAATGCTGTGCTTCATGGCCGCGTCAAAAATTAGACAGCCTGACACTTCTGGTGGGTGTCACCATCACCAAAGGTGACCAATGCATAGTTGCCAACAGTCACGGATTGGCCGGGACATTCCCGGGATTCAAACCCTTTTCCCGGATTTATTTTGTCCCGGCCAATGTCCCGGCCAATCCGATTTTTCCCGTTTTCCCCGAATTTGGACGCCGCAGGCCGCCGCCGCTAGAGGTCCACGGCTGGCGGAGACAATGTCTCCGCCGGCCGCCATGTTTAAGAAGACCAAAACACGGATGTAGTACAATAGAAAATAAAGCCGCTGCGGCGCCGCCCACACCCCGCACCTCCCCGGGGGTGGGCGGCACCGCAGCAGCTTTATCTTCTATTGTACTACATCTGTGTTTTGGCTGGCCGGCAGGCCACCCCCCCGCCCCGCCCGCCCCGCTGCAGGTCTGTCTGTAATGGAAAGGGGCGGGGGTCGGCAGCGCCACAGTTTAATTTTTTTTTTTTTCAGCCACACTGTCGGCTCCGCCTCTATTTTGTTCCCCTTCGGGGAAGGGGAAACAATAATGGCGGCCGAGACAGGAGACGCCTGTGGTTAAGGGGGGACTCTGCTGGGGATGCCTGTGGTAAGGAGGGACTCCGCTGGGAACGCCTGTGGTAAGGGAGGACTCCGCTGGGGACGCCTGAGGTAAGGGGGGACTCCGCTGGGGACGCCTGATGTAAGGGGGGACTCCGATGGGGACGCCTGATGTAAGGGGGGACTCCGATGGGGACGCCTGATGTAAGGGGGGACTCCGATGGGGACGCCTGATGTAAGGGGGGACTCCGATGGGGACGCCTGATGTAAGGGGGGACTCCGATGGGGATGCCTGATGTAAGGGGGGACTCTGATGGGGACGCCTGATGTAAGGGGGGACTCCGCTGGGGACGCCTGATGTAAGGGGGGACTCCGCTGGGGACGCCTGAGGTAAGGGGGGACTCCGCTGGGGATGCCTGAGGTAAGGGGGGACTCCGCTGGGGACACTTGATGTAAGGGGGACTCCACTGGGGACGCCTGATGTAAGGGGGGACTCCGCTGGGGACGCCTGATGTAAGGGGGGCCTCCGCTGGGGACGCCTGATGTAAGGGGGGACTCCGCTGGGGATGCCTGATGTAAGGGGGGACTCCGCTGGGGACGCCTGATGTAAGGGGGGACTCTGCTGGGGACGCCTGATGTAAGGGGGACTCCTCTGGGTACACCTGATGTAAGGAAGGACTCCGCTGGGTACGCCTGAGGTAAGGAGGGACTCCGCTGGGGACGCCTGATGTAAGGAGGGACTCCGCTGGGGACGCCTGATGTAAGGGGGGACTCCACTTGGGACGCCTGATGTAAAGGGGGACTCCACTGGGGACGCCTGCATAGTTACCAACAGTCCCGAATTTCCCGGGACAATCATGATTTTTGGACCCTTGTCCACAAGTGTGGAGGGGGCTCTGCTGGGGAGGCACCTGATGCAAGGACGGACTGCTGGGGAGGCACCTGATGCAAGGACGGACTGCTGGGGAGGCACCTGATGCAAGGACGGACTGCTGGGGAGGCACCTGATGCAAGGACGGACTGCTGGGGAGGCCATCTGGTAGCAGGCGACGTGGCAGGTAACACGCTCAGGGCTTCCACTGATTCGGCATTATGGTGAGTTGAATGATTTCATTTTATATTACAATGTAAAAATAGAAATAATGCGCTTCAATCATCCTGACACCGTAACAACCATGGTGCCGGGATGATTGAAGTGCCAACAGGTGTTTTGGAGTATCCTTATCTGCCAATTTTGTTACACATTACTATTGTGGTGTAGGATCTGGCTTCTTTCTTTCTATTTCTTTCTCTCTCTTTCTCTCACCTCGGACTCTAGCCACACCCCTTTGAACCACGCCCATTTAAACCACACCCACTATCGTGCGTAAACCACGCCCATTTTTCACCGCGGCGCGCTTTGCGCGCCGCATTTTTCGCTCCAGCATGGCACGCCTACAAATGAATGCCCCGCCCCCTGATTATAGCAAGGCTCCGCCTCAATACAAAAAAAGTGTCCCCGATGTTTTTTTTGCAATGTTGGCAACTATGCCAATGCAGGCCTATGGGGCCACGCTGCAACTGCCCCGCACTGCACCCTCACACACCTGCACCCACATGAATGTCAAACTGAAAGCAGAGGCTGTGTCTATGCAGCTTGTGGATGCATGGAACACCTGTGCAGGTAAAATACAACCTTAACATGTGTACGCTTAAGCACATCTCTGTGAAAGTGGCCTTAATGTGTATAAATGCATGCGCATTCATTCTAGTAGCTAGAACAAATGAATAATCCAGCCAATAAAACAAGTTTACATGAATATGCCGCTAAACTCCATAGATGCATAAACACACATAAATACATGTAAATACCCACCAAAATTACTGTATTTTACACTGATTGTTTCTTCCAGCTCCTGGCAGAAAGATCCAGCAAAGATGAGAGTATTTTAAGACATCAATGTGCATGCTGCCATATGGAGCTCATACAGTTAGTGCATCTGTGGATATTGCATACTGTTTATGCTGAAGAGTCTTTATATTCAAGAGGCTTTTATTGAACTGTGTTTACTTATAATTGTTGTCTTTGCCGTGGACTGGTCACAGACATGCATATATCTGCCCCATAATTTATATTTGAAAATGTAAAATAAATTTCAATTATTCTGCAGTAATGTAAATTTCTGCATCTGTATGCTGTTTGCTGGATGCATTAAGGAATATTTGCAGAACTCTTTATTCATATACCCTAATGCTCATTAGTATAGGAGTAATATTTTGCAAATTCCCAGTATGTATATGACTGCCATATTCCAGTTGACCATTATTCAGATTCCATATTGGTGAGCTATATGTCAGAAGACCTGCGTTCTGGATCTTTGTCTCTGAACGCACAGGGCCCTAAATGCTGGTACCATCCAGTACAGCATACCTCCCAACAGGCACGGATCCTGCAGGTTTTTCCCGCATAGCAACCTCCTTCCCGCATTCCCGCGAGAGTTGATGAATTCCCGCACAGCAGGAAGTGGAGGAACAATAATCGAAGCAGTGGTGGAAGCAGGTAAGCCCCCCGCCCCCCCCTGCGATCAGCGGCAGCGACGAAAAATGCGACACCACCCCCCCTGTTGTGGAGATTTTTATGATGTATTGTCATAGTGTCACCCAGTGTTAGTACTTCCGCAGCCCGCTCCTAAAGAGCTGACTGGGGCGGTCTGAGGCTGGTTGAATCCCGTCTGGTAGGGGAAAACGTCTTGAGGTTGGAGTGTGATGTTTGCAGGGTGCGGATATGTCCACCGACGGGGGCCCTCTGTGCATTAGCACGGAAGATCGTTAAGGAGGGGATATGCTCGCTCTGCAACAACATCATTGGTTATAGGCAGATGCGTGCTCTTGTCTCTGCTGTGTCTGATCAACATTGATTGGGATTCGTAGCGCGCGTCTGCAGATAGCCTCCCTCCCCATTCAATAATAGTATAATCTGAATATGCGTTATTCTATGGAATAGCGCAGAATAAGGATTCTTATCAGCGGTAATATGAGATCTTATGATCGTTTCAAAGTCGGAGAGAACGTCCATGTTTTAAAGCAATACGGCTTCGTTTGCTGGGAGCATGCGCGCTTTCCCTGCCTGGACACACCCATAAGACTTTAGCCATCATGCATTGTATTATTGTATTGAATTGTATATATTTAAAGCCTGTTGGAGGGGATGTCCTTTGTATGGTCATTCTCCTGTATGCAGGGGACATCCTGTGATGTCACCTCCCATGGGGGAGGTGATTGATTGCTGCAGCCAATCACCTCCTGTCTGTGAGATCTTTGGGAGGCTAATAAAAGTCTTTGAGAAAGCGTCGGCTAGACAGTCGGCTCTGGGATGACTTGGTGATAAGACCTGTGTTGGTGCTTTCCTTGAATGAATGCTAGGATGAACGGTGAGTGGAACTTAGCAAACTTAGCTAAAGACAACATTTAGATAGCACTGGAATTATAGGCTGTGTGCTCTGTAAACAACAGCCTAGAAATTTAGAAATTCCACAACACCCCCCCCCCCCCCCCGCTCAACAACTTTCGTCGACATGGACAAATTTTTTTTAAATCTCCCGCGGCACCCCCCGCTCAACAACTTGGCAGGGAAGAGGGGCGATCTAAGTGTCCCGCGGTGGGACTTTCAAAAGTTGGGAGGTATGAGTACAGCGCTCAGCCCCATCCTGTCTCAGACTGACATATACTTTGATAGGCTGCCTACAACAGGGTTGCAGGGTTGTGCATTGCAGCTGGTCCACCCCGGTGTCCTAAAAAGGAGGGATGCAATACTACTAAACAGCACCATGTGCAATGGGGCATATTGTGCATTACAGTGGTTTTTTTTTATATTATTTTAACTTTAAAGTAAAAAGCACCTTAAGTCTATGTATGCACAACAGTGTATTACGATCCACTGACCAGAGAGTCCTGGAGCAATGACAAAAGGGGAAATAAGCGGAGGGACGGCATGACAGGTGAGACAGGCAGTAGCCAGCAGAGGTTGTGTTTCCCTTTAAGAGAAGGGGGGTGGCCGTGGGGAAGAAGGAGAGGGGGAGCGCAGTTAGTCAGGGAGGAAGTGACGTTTTCTCACTTCCTCCATTTCACTCACGAGGTAGAAAGCTTCACAGCCGGGGCCATGGCTGATGTGGCTGAACTAATAGCGCAATTGCGGGGCGCGGTGGCCGCGCAGGGGGCAGATTGGCTGCAGGAGCAGGTTGCTGCAGTGGTGGATGAGCGGGCGGCGGCGCCCGCCGGGGGGGGGGGGGTCGCTCCGGGGCGCGCTAGGCGGTCCAGGCCGCCTGAGCGGTACAGTCCGGAGGCATCCCTGAGTGGTTCAACTTCCGTCCGGAGACCCGTTGGGGGCCCTCCGGCCACATCCCCTGGCCGCACGCAGCCTGTGTCGGCGGGGGGGGGGGGGCCGGGAGGAATCCGCGCCGTGGACGGAGTTCGGCGGTGGGGGAGACGAGTGGCCCTCTTGCCCCTCCCCCTCCCGCGCGTCGGAGATGTGGGGACATCGCGGTCGAGGCTGCGGGGGATGCCCGGAACAGCCGTGCGGCCCAGCGTGGAGGATCCAGTTCGCGGGCCAGTGGCCGGGAGGCGGTGGCGGTCAGGGGTCCGGCGGTGCCAGCAGGACGAGCGGTGAGGGGTTTTGGCGCCTAGAGTGACGGATGGAAGTCGAGCGGATGACACCCGGGCCAGGGGGCGGACCCGCAGTCCGTCGGTGGAGGTTGCGAGTGGGTCAGGTGTGCCGGGATCGAGAGGACGTGAGGCCCAGCCGCGACAACCCTTGCCACGTGGGTCGCGTCCGCAGGGTGTGCAGCCAGCGCTTGTGTCGGCGGGATCGGATGACAACAGGTCTGAAGGGGAGCTGTCCGGGTCAGACGGTGGCCAGGACTCGGGACAACTGGCTGCGATAGAAAACAGTTCGGCGGCTGGTGGACCCAGTCTCAGGCAGCCCGGTAAGTCCCACTCTTCGGTGGTCATTTGTTCCTTATTACAAGATTTATTGGGTCAAGGGGGTGTTGGGGGGGGCTTAGGCGCGACACCTGGGTCGCGTTCTTCCCCACCGGGGAAAAGAGCGGAGGATTTGTGGTCTGGGTTGGAGGATTTGATCAGGCGTTTTAAGCCGGGCGGGGGCGACATGGGGTCGCCCGCGGCGGCTTGGGGGAAAACAGGGGGTTCATCGCAGGGGGTGGGGCTTTCGGATGCAACCGGGGCCCTAGGCGTGCAAGCGGTAGAGGTGTCAGAGGAGGTGCAGGCCCCATTGGAAGGGGGGGCGGCCACAGCAGGGGGGCAAGTGGCTACGGGAGAGAAAAACAAGGAGGTGATCAGGCTGGCGGACGCCGCTAAGAATGAGATGTACATTTGTTTGGAGGCACCGTTAGGAACTCACCTCAAGCCGGAGGTCATAGAAAAGCTGTGGAAAGGTGAGTACGTGGAGATCTTCACGTTGCTCCCCTTGGACAAAATTCAACCTGGATAGGGTGAAGCCGGAGGAGAGCAAGAAGGAGGATGAAGGAAAGAGGCGTTATCGTCTTATACCGCGTACTTTCACCAATTGGTTGCAAGCGTTTGCGATCATGGCTTGTGTGATAGGGCAGAAGGCCCCGGAACATTGTTCTGGGCTGTTCATTTATTTGGAGGCGGTTAGCGAAGCGTACAGGACGTATGGTGGCGTAGCCTGGTTGAGGTATGACGAACAGTTCCGGCAGAGGATGGCCATGAGACCAGGACTGCGATGGGATCACAAGGACATCAACTTGTGGATGCGACTGATGACAGCGTCGCGGGCATCCAATCAGTTTTTTCAGGGGGGGGGTCGGAGGTGCTGCGGCCTCAGGACAACCGACCGAGAAAAGGTGGGGCTACTGCTGGCAGTTCAACTAGGGCACCTGCAAGTACGGAGCAAGCTGTCGCTTCAAGCATGTGTGTTCAGGATGTGGAGGCAGTCATGCCTTGTCCAAATGCTTTAAGCGAGGCAGGGGTCACCCCGGGGATTCTGGGGGAAAAGGGAACGACGCCAATACGGGTGGAAAGGATGCTCCCCTTTCTCAATAGGTATCCGGACAGGTGCGCAGCCAAGTTGTTGGAGGAGGGCTTCGCCGGTGGTTTCAGAATTCCTTGCGCGCCGTTTGCAGTCCCCCCGGCAGCCAAGAACCTCCGGTCTGCATTGCTACATCCTTTGGTGGTTTCAGAGAAGCTGGAGAAGGAGGTGCAGTTAGGGCGGATGGCCGGACCGTTCACAGATGCGCCCATACCTGATTTAGTGGTGTCTCCCTTGGGGGTTGTCCCCAAGAGGGAACCTCAAAAATTTCGCTTGATTCATCAACTGTCCTTTCCCAGGGCTGGGTCGGTGAACGATGCTCTTGCGCCGAAGGACTGCATGGTATCGTACACCTCCTTCGATGCGGCTGTGACATGGGTGCGTAGGTGTGGACGGGGAGCGCTGTTGGCAAAAGCTGATGTTCAATCTGCTTTTCGTTTGCTACCAGTACACCCGGACAGCTTTCGTTTCTTGGGCTGCATGTGAGAAGGGGCTTACTACGTGGACCCTTTGGCCCCTGAGAAGACAGAGGGCCCCACGTCGTCCTTAGCTTTTCTGGGCATAGAGCTGGATTCAGAGAAGATGGAATGCCGACTGCCGGAGGATAAGCTGGAAGCATTGAAGGAGGAGGTGCGAGGTGTTATCGGCCGTCGTAAGATTCAGTTGCGACAGATGCAGTCACTATTGGGTAAGTTGTGTTTCGCTTGCAGGATAATGCCCATGGGCAGGGTATTTAGCCGCAGGTTGTCGGCTGCGACAGCCGGGGTGCGGGTTCCTACTCATTTTGTAAGCCTAACCAGAGAGCTTCCTGAGGATTTGGAAGTGTGGCAAGGATTCCTGGAATCCTTCAACGGGCGGGCGTTGTGGATGAAGGGGCCCGTTAGCAATTTCGATCTGGACTTGTTTACAGATGCGGCTGGCTCCACGGGGTATGGGGCGTTCTGTCAGGGAAAATGGAGTGCGGCTCCATGGCCAAAGGAGTGGGAGGTAGCGGGGTTCTTGAAGAACCTGGTACTATTGGAACTTTTCCCAATTGTGGTGGCGTTTGAGTTATGGGGGGATTTATTCCGGAATAGCAAGGTGCGCCTGAACTGTGATAACATGGGAGTGGTTCAGGTAGTGAATAAAGTGGCGGCCACATCACAGCCAGTGGTGCGTTTGCTGAGGCATTTGGTTTTGCGCTGCTTGCAGTTCAATGTATTTGTGTACGCAGTACATCTTCCTGGGGTGGATAACACCCTGGCTGACGCGTTGTCTCGTTTTCAGTGGGACAGGTTCCGGGAGTTGGCACCAGCAGCGGAGCAACGAGGGGTTACCTGTCTCGACTGGATGTGGGACATTGCCTTGACAGCGCAGCACAGTGGATTAAACGGTCGGTGAGTGGGGCCACGTGGAATGCCTATGCTAAGGTGTGGCAGGAGTGGGGGTCATTTGTTCGGGGGGCTGGGAGTTTCCCCGGGGGGTGGAGAAGAGGGAGCGGCTCTGATTTATTTTCTCACATTGAAAATGGAGCAAGGCGTTTCTGTGTCAGCGGTGGACCGTACACTAGCGGGTTTGGCGTTTCTGTTCAAGGCAGGGTTGCAAGGACCATACTAAAGAATTTTGGGTGAAGCAGGCAGTGAAGGGGTACAGAAAAGGTTGGAAGGCGGCTGATAGCCGCAGGCCGGTCTCGTTCAGAATGTTGGAAAAAATTGTTTCTGCAGCTGCGCTCCGTGTGCAGTTCGGAATATGAGTGTCAGTTGTTCCGGGCAGCATTCGCGCTTGCCTTTTTTGGGGCCCTGAGGGTAGGAGAGCTGGTCAGTTCTTCCAAAATGGCTCTGGGGGGGTTGTTGGCGCAGGATGTGGAATGTTCGGGAGATTCGGTGGGCATATGGGTAAGTAGGTCCAAAACGGATCAAGTAGGAATAAGGTATGCGGCTTCGGTTGTTTCGCATCCCAGAGGCGTCAATCTGTCCTGTACGGGCGGTGGAATCCTTTTGTTCCATGCGTCCGGGGCTAGAGGGTTTCTTTTCTTATGCATCGGGATGGGGCAGCGTTGTCAAAGTTTCAATTCATAGCGGTGTTCAAAAAATGTTTGGTGGCAGCGGGGTATGACCCGACGGGTTATGCCTCTCACTCCTTCCGCATTGGGGCAGCTACAGAGGCGGCTAGGGCAGGACTGCAGGCGGAAGCAGTCAGGAGGATTGGGAGGTGGGAGTCTGATAGGTTTCGACTTTATATTCGCCCACAGCTGTTACAGGAGTAAAGGGCATTGGGTAGGTGTTGTATGGGGTCTGGGTGTTGGCAGTTTAGAATGTGCCATTAATTAGTTGTCCTAATGTTATTTCCATGTTTTTCCAGGTGGTGAACCCAGACTAGTTTGGATTTTGGGTCACTCGTACGTATTCTGGGGGGCGAAACGGGCCGATGTTCGGCCCAATGGACGGCAGTTAGGAATTCCCTTACGAGAAGCACGGGTCCGTTGGATCGGGGTGCCGGGTATGACGTGGAGTGGGGTTATGCCGGAAATACAGAGGTTCGCTGGTCGGGAGAGGGCACCGGATGTATTGGTGCTACATGCGGGAGGCAACGACATGGGGACCAGATCAATGCACCAACTGATACGGGACGTTAAGTCTGAATTTAAGGTTGCGCACTACATTCCCGGGTATGGTGGTTATTTGGTCGGACATGGTAGGCAGGACATCCTGGCGGTGGGCATGGTCGGTGGACAAAGTCAATAAGGCCCGGATAAAAGTCAATAGGGAAGTGGGGAGATTTTTTGTGAGGAACGGGGGCCTGGTGGTGCGCCACTGCGAATTGGAGGTGGATACGTGGAGGTACCTAAGGGGAGATGGGGTCCATCTGAATGCAGTGGGCATTGACCTGTGGAACATGGGTTTGCAGGAAGGAATTCAGCAGGCCCTTAGGGTGTGGGGTTGCTCGCAAGGGTAAGGTTTTACCCCTTGCGAGCTGTGGCGGAGTTTGGTTCCTGGAAAAGGAGGTAAAAGGGGAAGGTCTGGAGAAAAAGGTGGTACCCATAGGTGGAAAAAACACATATACACAATAAATAATATATATATATATATAAGCAGCGCTAATTAAGTGCAAGCTGTGGGGGAGGGGAAACAGTTTCAGACAGGAGTGAATCTTAAGGTAAAAAACACACAGTATCTCATGGATAAGTCTGTAATAGGAGGTGATGAGAAAAAGCAATCTTCTTAATAGAGCCGCAATGCTCTCATTCTGCCACCAACACCACCACTCGTGAAGAGAGGAAAACTGGGGGGCCGTGAGACCTCCCCTATGATAGAACTCTTACCAGACGGCGCTGGATCAAAGGCAAAAACAAAGTGGCTACAGATCTCCTCCTCTCTCAGATAGCGGATATCATCAGACGGGATGCTCACATGTGTGTAAGAAAGAAGATCCACAATAGTGTAACTCCACAAAAACACAAGTTTATTGGTCCCCAATAACTCCCATAAAAACCGCACTTACAATATATAAAAAATCATAATACATTACTCGATCATGGACGTTGCTGGAACCGCGAGATGTCAGAGCTGTGTCTCCGTCCTAACTTCCCTGCGTTCCCTGCTCCGTTCAGCTGACGTACGTGTGCGACGACCAGCGTCGTGACGTCACTATGATATGCAGTCACTGTATCTAACACAGACGCGTTTCGTCAGTAATAGACATCATCTGTGGGTGTGGACAAGTGACTAGGTATGCCATATTATATGGACTGATATGCTAGCTGATTGGTTGAACTTAGGGAGATGACACAACCAGACAACCGCGCTGACATCTCGTCCATTGATTCGTCACCACATAGCATAACATAGCATAGGATAACAACACTTACTAATACATATATTGTCTCCTATCGGAAAACAACAGGAATAATATCCTCATGTGCAAAATAGTAACCACTATTCATAACTTACTAAAAAGGTAATCTGCATATTAAAACTTTATAAAACCGCTGTATTAATAAGAAATTATAATAAAGTGCATAGTGAATGAATGACTGGGTATAACTAAACCTTACATAAATAATAATCATAATAAAATGTAAACACTAAAAGGCAAAGTTCTATATACAATCAATGTGTATATACTAAACATGATTAATAGTATTATGGGCACCAGAACCTAGATGGAACCCAAATAATATGATTAATACCATAATAAAGGAGTACTAGACAGATAAAAAAATACTTATTAACATATGCATTCCTTTTCAAACATAATAATGCTAATAATTAAACTCCATAAAAGAACATTATTCATAACAGAGATATGGACAGTAGAGCTACTAGTAGTCACTTATGAAACAGTTCACATCCAGCTCTATATTCATTCCTTTAGGTGTGAGTGTATCCATGAGAAACATCCAGCGTGTTTCTCTTTTGGATATCTCTCGCACCAAGTTCGAACCTCTCCAGTTCGGGTGTATACAATCTACGCCCCAAAATTTCAGAACGGAGGGATCTTGACTATGGTGTTCTTTAAAATGTAAGGATACACTATGATATTTATATCCAATCTCTATATTGTGTATATGTTCAGAGATACGAATCTTCAATTTCCTTTTGGTTCGGCCCACATACATCAAGTTGCATGGGCATTGCAGAACGTATATAACGTGGGTGGTATTACACGTTATAAACTCTGAAATCTTACAGGGCCTGTCATTCCCTGAAGAAACAAAATCTGTTAGTCCCCTAATATGATTGTTCACTGTTAGACATGAACTGCATTTACGGCATGAATAGAACCCGTTAAATTGCCAGCAAATGCTTCTTCTAATAGGGGGATCCAATACTTTATGTACAATTTTATCACCAAAGTTAGGAGCTTTGCGATAAATGAAAGGTGGTTGCACTGGTAGCACACTCTGTAAGGTTCTATCCAAACATAGAACATGCCAATGCTTTCTGAATATTTTTTCGACTTCCTTATACTGAGTATGGAAGTTCGATATGAAACCCCATTCTTGTCTCGGGTTAGTAATACGCTCCCTATTGACAAAAAGCTCATCTCTTGGCATATTTGCAAGATCTTCTACAATCTTATCCAAGACTCGCTCATCATATCCTTTCTGGGTGAATCTTTCTTTTATAACCCTAGAATATGTAATGAAATCATCCTTCGTAGTACAATTCCGTTTAACCCTCATAAGTTGACCCTTAGGGATGTTATTAAGCCAGTTGGGATGATG
Source organism: Rana muscosa (assembly GCA_029206835.1). NCBI lineage: Eukaryota > Metazoa > Chordata > Amphibia > Anura > Ranidae > Rana > Rana muscosa. The sequence continues at coordinate 2,103,300 of JARGYO010005579.1, read as the reverse complement.
GCCACTCATCAAGGGCAAATAACTATTCCTATCAGTTGGTTTAAAGTAAATAGTTGTAGAGAGGGTAGTGCCATGCAATCTTGCATCAACATCCAGAAAGTGTATGTGTTCATTGCTGAACTCGTAATCTAGTCTGATGTTGTTTTTGTTATCATTCAGTTCTTTCAAAAAAGTATGTAATGACAACTCGTCTCCTTCCCAAATGAAGAACAGATCGTCGATGTACCTCCTGTAAAACAGGAGGCCATCTTTCCTACTGGCAAACACGGACTTATCCTCCCACTCACCCATGAACAAATTTGCGATACTGGGCGCGAATCTCGCGCCCATCGCAACTCCTCTCTTTTGGGAGTAATATTCATGGTTATACCAAAAATAGTTGTGGGCCAAGCAGAAGTCCAATGCTTGGCCCAAAAAAACTTTTTGTTCAAAGGGAATATCCTCACGCTGACTCAATGCCCAATTTAATGCCAACAGGGCGTCATCATGTTGTATAATAGTATACAATGACGATACATCCGCGGTCACCAAAAAAATACGGGTTTTACCAGTTAAATCAATATCATTGATGAGTTGTAGAAAGCTATTAGTATCCTTTAAATAGGCCCTAGTGTTGAACACACTGGCCTGAAGAAAGGTATCTAAATATTGACCTAATCTCGCCGTAACCGACCCTATGCTATTCACAATAGGTCTGGCGGGTGGCTTTGTAGAGTCCTTATGCACTTTAGGGAGAGTATATATAGTAGGCACTCTGCAAAACTAGGTGACAGATATTTATGTTCTTTCTTATTTAGAACTCTCTTAGCTCTACCCATATCTACTAATTTTTGTAGGTCAGCATGATATGCATGAGTAGGATTATTGTTTAACTTAACATAAGTAGTATCATCGGATAACATGTTGGAAAGTTGGGTGTCGTAGTATTTATCCAGTATGACTACCCCTCCCCCTTTATCCGCTGGGCGTATTACGATATTTTTCCTATCACGTAATTGCTTAATGCCCTCCTGAATATGTGGGGGATTACAATTTTTCTTCACTATGACCTTGTCCAAATCTTTCAGGACTAGGCTTTTAAATACATCAACATGTTGATTTGCCGAATTCGGCGGGTTAAACAGTGACCTATTTTTCAAGGCACTGTCTACTCCTATAATGTTGGTATTACTTGGATGGTTACCACTTGGACCACTGTTAAGAAAATATTTTTTAATATTTAATTTTCTAATGTACTTATGGATGTCCATATACGTATCAAATTTGTTCAAAGATTTCTTGGGGGCACATTTCAAACCTAAATTCAATATATTGAGTTCCTTATGTGAAAAAGAGACTAAGCTGAGGTTGTATATTCCTACTGTTCCATCCTTCTTTTTTTGCTGTGTTATGGGGTTTTTTGAGTACCTTCTGGTCAACAAGGGTTAACCAGGAAGGGGGGTAAATGGTAGGGCACTGGGGCCAGGTGTACCGACTCTGAGTCGGTGTCTTGCGACTGGAGGCCTAAGGGATATGTTAGTCCCAGTGCCCAAGTTGGGAGTTGGTGGTCTATAAGACCACCAGTGGTATTGGAAGTGTTATAAATGTTATTTAAACGGTTATTTAAGTGGTTATTTATTTCATATAAAGTTGTTAAAATAAATAGGCCGGAAGGCCAATTTTACTCCACAACCTTGTCAGTCGTTATTTATTAGAATGGTACAAGGGGGTGGGTAAGGTGGTAGAGGGTAAGTCAAAGCGAAGGATCGGTCTTTAACATGTCAAGAGAGTCCTGGAGCAATGACAAAAGGGGAAATAAGCGGAGGGACGGCATGACAGGTGAGACAGGCAGTAGCCAGCAGAGGTTGTGTTTCCCTTTAAGAGAAGGGGGGTGGCCGTGGGGAAGAAGGGGAGGGGGAGTGCAGTTAGTCAGGGAGGAAGTGACGTTTTCTCACTTCCTCCATTTCACTCACGAGGTAGAAAGCTTCCCACCCACCCTCCCTGTGTGAGGGGTAAGACAAGGGCGAGCGTCAGGGGCGGTGTTTAGTTGGATATGGCGGAGTTTGGTTCCTGGAAAAGGAGGTAAAAGGGGAAGGTCTGGAGAAAAAGGTGGTACCCATAGGTGGTATGGGGTTTTTTGAGTACCTTCTGGTCAACAAGGGTTAACCAGGAAGGGGGGAAAATGGTAGGGCACTGCGGCCAGGTGTACCGTCTCCGAGTCGGTGTCTTGCGACTGGAGGCCTAAGGGATATGTTAGTCCCAGTGCCCAAGTTGGGAGTTGGTGGTCTATAAGCCCACCAGTGGTAGGCGGAGTTTGGTTCCTGGAAAAGGAGGTAAAAGGGGAAGGTCTGGAGAAAAAGGTGGTACCCATAGGTGGTATGGGGTTTTTTGAGTACCTTCTGGCCAACAAGGGTTAACCAGGAAGGGGGGTAAATGGTAGGGCACTGCGGCCAGGTGTACCGTCTCCGAGTCGGTGTCTTGCGACTGGAGGCCTAAGGGATATGTTAGTCCCAGTGCCCAAGTTGGGAGTTGGTGGTCTATAAGCCCACCAGTGGTATTGGAAGTGTTATAAATGTTATTTAAACGGTTATTTAAGTGGTTATTTATTTCATATAAAGTTGTTCAAATAAATAGGCCGGAAGGCCAATTTTACTCCACAACCTTATCAGTCGTTATTTATTAGAATGGTACAAGGGGGTGGGTAAGGTGGTAGAGGGTAAGTCAAAGCGAAGGATCGGTCTTTAACATGTCATGTGTTTGTAACATGTTGTTGTGCACTGAGCTGCATGAAAATGCACGTGTAGTGCTACCCCCAGTTAAGAGAGCCGCTGGTTTGTTTTCTCGGGTCCTGTGTACAGTACCGCCAAACCCCGGCAATCTTAATCGACCCACTCTGGCACAGTTAGTCTAGGGTTAACTCCTATCACTATCAGGAGTATTATACTTAATAGTTCCTAAGCACTCAGACAACACGCTGAGGCAAGAATATAAATATATATCAGCTTTACTATTAAAGGGTGACACAGAATGTAACATGTAACACATGCATGGGCCTGCAGAGCCCTGCATCAATCACTGTGACGGGTGCAGCACTATAATATGGCGCCGCGCAGTATCCACCACGCGGAGCTATTATGCCGTGCGCGCCCTATGGCAAAGTAACACAAACTTTCTAACTTTCCCCACCTAAGTCAGGCCTGACATGAAATGAACTGAGTCTCTTTTCCCTAAGGGAGGAGGGTTTCTTCACCGGCCAGCTTTCGTTGGTGCACTTGAAGAAATGACCATTTGTAATCCATATAGGTGGTAACTTGAAATAACAGGGCAAAATGGGGGAGGGTAGGCACTTCAACTCTGTCCCACTACCGGACCCCCCAAGGAAACACTGGTGAGCGAACAGTGGGCCTAGGCAGTCTACAGGCCTGAATACAACTCAGTCTATGGATATGGGCAGGTGACTTAGGTGCCTGTCGTAGAAGTCTCGATACAACAGGGTCACCTGCGCTCCAGTATCCAACAGGGCTCTTGTGTAGACTCCCTCCACTTGAATGGATACAATTGGTGAGGGACCCACCAGCTTCTCTGGGTACTGCTTTGAAGGGGTCTCTTTCCTTGGATCTTTGCATTTTCCTTTTTGACTCTCCTTCCTTCGTTTGTCTTTGGATTTAAGTCTCTCCTGGGCCTGGTATGCATTGATCTCTCTCCTCTGTATGGGTGTAGCTACCCACTGGGGGACATTACTATGTCTCTTTGGGGTGCGTTCCTTCTGAGGAACCCTCGGTTTCTTCTGTGGGGTCCTGCCACCCTCTCTCATGTGCTTCTTATTCAGTATGGAGTTCACGGAGGATGATGGGCACCCGGTTGATTCCTTCACCGGGGCCCGCTGAAGTTTTCCGGCGGCTTGCGGTTGTTCATCTTCCTCTTTTTGGGACTGTAACACACTCTGGCTGTGTGACCAATCCCTCCACAGTTGAAACAGATCATATCCCCCTCCGTCTTCAGGGATGCGGGTGCTGAAGTATTTGGAAACAACTCCTTCCTTGGGCTATTCCTCTCAGGTACCCTTGACTCCTTTTCCATCAGGGAGGTCAGCATTCCCAGCACTTGGGACATCTGTGACTTCAAGGTATCCACCTCTGTGTCTCTTTCTAGGGTCACGGTCGTCCTGACCATCACTGGAGGGGGATTCACTGGCTCAACTGGCTGGCTCCTTTTCTTCTCCTCCAGCATAGCTTCTTCTTCTCTGACTACTCGGATCAAGTCAGGGTACTCCAGGCTCTTCCCGTCCTGTCTGGTACGTAGCGTCAGTGCAATGGGATCCAGGGGTTGAGATCCTCTCATCACCTGCTGGACCCGGGCTTCATCCACCTTCTTCGGGTCAATCCCCTTCTTAAGGATCATCTTGTGCAGTATTTTATCTAGGCGCTTCATGAACTCTGACAGCTTCTCCCCTGCCTTTTGGTAGCAGTGCTCCAGTTGGTAGGTAAGCTCAGTGATTTTCTCTGTTCCGCCAAACACATTCTGTAGAATGTCTAAATAGTCTTGCGCAACACAGTCTGTCTTGCTCATCTTGAGGTTGCGTATGGCCTCCAGAGCAGGCCCCTTCAAGCTCTCAGCAATTCTTTGCTTCTTTCTGTGGTCTGGGACTTCCCACTCTTCTAGGGCCTGAGTTGCACCGTCTAACCACTCCTCAAATCCTTCTTCGCCTGAAGGTACAGGTTTCCTCCCTGAAAACATTCTGAGTTTCCGGTATCCTGACATTTGGTAATCTGTAGGATCTTTCTTGCATTGCGCTATGATTTCCCCTAGGACCGCGCATAATTCTGTGCTGAGAGCGCCCTGCGGTGACCCAGGACTCGCTTCTTTCTTTACATCTTTTAGGTTGGGTGGAGCGTGTATTAGCTTATAAGTTTGTTTATCTATCGTTTCTATGCTTGGCTTCTTGAAGTCTTCTGGGACTCCATCCTTCCACTTCATCAGTACATGTGTCAGAGAAGGATCTGATCTGACATCCACTATCCATACCTTCTGCCGTGGGGATAGTGACATCACTAACTGTTTCACTGCTTCTTCTTGCCAGATCCCCGGGAGTTCTATGATCACTGCCCCATCTGGATCTGTATTGACTGCTGCGCACCACTTTACTACTTCTAGTGGGTCCATGCTGGTACTTTTTGGCTGCTATTTGCTGCAACAGGATCCCGGACTCGAGATTCCCCTCGTGTAGCGCTACCCCCAGTTAAGAGAGCCGCTGGTTTGTTTTCTCGGGCCCTGTGTACAGTACCGCCAACCCCCAGCAATCTTACTCGACCCACTCTGGCACAGTTAGTCTAGGGTTAACTCCTATCACTCTCAGGAGTATTATACTTAATAGTTCCTAAGCACTCAGACAACACGCTGAGGCAAGAATATAAATATATATCAGCTTTACTATTAAAGGGTGACACAGAATGTAACATGTAACACATGCATGGGCCTGCAGAGCCCTGCATCAATCACTGTGACGGGTGCAGCACTATAATATGGCGCCGCGCAGTATCCACCACGCAGAGCTATTATGCCGTGCGCGCCCTATGGCAAAGTAACACAAACTTTCTAACTTTCCCCACCTAAGTCAGGCCTGACATGAAATGAACTGAGTCTCTTTTCCCTAAGGGAGGAGGGTTTCTTCACTGGCCAGCTTTCGTTGGTGCACTTGAAGAAATGACCATTTGTAATCCATATAGGTGGTAACTTGAAATAACAGGGCAAAATGGGGGGGGGGGGGGTAGGCACTTCAACTCTGTCCCACTACCGGACACCCCAAGGAAACACTGGTGAGCGAACAGTGGGCCTAGGCAGTCTATAGGCCTGAATACAACTCAGTCTATGGATGTGGGCAAGTGCCCGCTCACCGCTCCAGGCGCGATCCCAGCCTGTAACTTCCACCGCGTGTGTGTGTCGCACACAGCGTCTGCACCGATCGGGTCCCCAATCCAACTGGCGTCCTATCACAACGGTCCAGGATCCACCCAGGCTCCGCAGGATGGTGGAAGGCTCTTCAGACTTCAGGTAAGGCCTCAGGCTTCAGGCCTTGCCCCCGCAGCAGATCTGCGCAGGATGACTTGTTGCTTGAAGCGCGGCGTCCCAAGAGAGCGAGCTCCGCCTCGCCTCTCCCTTAAGTAACCCCTCCCATGAGTCTCTGCGGTGGAACCTCTGCCCTGGGGCTGAATGGGGTTCTGGGTAACGTAGTCCTGGGGCCTTAAAGGAGACCCCGCTACACACTCCCCCCACTTGAACTCTTTGGTCCCCAAAGATAACATAACTTAAATTACAGATCTGACAACATCCACCAATTCTCCATATAATGTCAGCTGAGGAAATTCCCACCAAAAACGAGGCAGTGAACTCCTCTGCCCACAGGACACGTTAACATCAGTATCCTGCCTAACTGTGCCAGAGAGTGAGCTGGGGTTGCCTCCCACCAAATGAACAGTGGGAGGGTCATGGTCTTCCATACTCCTTCTGGCAGTAACGACAGTGTCTTCCGCACTCTCCCCCATTTGTGGGTAAGTCAATCTCCTGGGAGGTTTTATGGCCAGTGGCGTATCCAGGCTTTGGCACTCCATGGCAAGTGCCATGGGCACCTGGGGGGGGGGGGGCGGCAAAATTAACTAAACATATAAAAAAATCCCACTCGCACCTGTCCTCCTGCGGGCTGCCTCCCGCACTATAGCCCCGGCGGCGGCATGGCACTTCCCTTTAAGTACTGTCTTACTTGGCTGAATGGCAGTGTTTGGAGAGTGACAGGCGCAGGCGCCCCCCATGCTTGTAGAGGAAGTGGAACCGTCCACTACGTCTCCGACTGTCATTTGGCTAATTGGGGGAGGCGGAGCTCTCCTCCTCTGCGCTGCTTCAATCTTCTCCCCGAGCGCGAGCGGGTCGATGACGTCACGTGAGGTGAGGTCGCTGAGGAGGAGAACTGTCTTCAAGTTCTGTTCAACTGAACTGACAATTGGACCCTGCTGGAACCCGAACCCCGAAGCCAGGCAGCAACTGCAGCAGGTACTAGTCACAACAAGTGACCCCATGGATGTAATGTATGAATCTCTAGTGCCTGCTTGCTCAATATGGATTAAATAAATTGTAATTATGCATAGCCATAGATATCATAAATAAAGTGATTTGTGCAAGTAGTACCTGCTGTTGCACACATCACTTTATTTATGATATCTATGGCTATGCATAATTACAATTTATTTAATCCATATTGAGCAAGCACTATATTTGATTGGCTGCTTGCTTCTGTTTGGGCTATTTTCACACTGGGGCGTTGCGCCGTCGGCGGTAAAGCACTGTCGCTAGCGGGACGCCTCAAAGATGCAGACTTTTTTGAGCGTCCTGCCAGCGCACCGCTAGCGGCCCAAAAAGGGTTAAAACCGCCCACAAAGCGCCACTGCAGTGGCGCTTTGCTGGCGGTTCGGCGGCGCTGCCCATTGATTTTAATGGGCAGGGGTACGTTAGAAGCAGTGTGTACACAGTTCCTACAGCGCCTCAAAGATGCGGCTAGCAGGACTTTTTTGAGCGTCCTGCCAGCGCACCGCTCCAGTGTGAAAGCCCTTGGGCTTGGGCTTTCACATTGGAGTGAAAAAAGAGGCTCTTTCAGGGTGCTTTGCAGGCGCAATTTTGTAGCGCTGTAGCACCTGCAAAGCACCTCAGTGTGAAAGCAGCCTAAGACCCCTTTCTCACTGAGGCGCTTTGCAGTCGCCATAACGCTAAAAATAGCGCCTGCAAAGATCCCTGAAAGAGCGGCTCCATTCACTCCAGTGTGAGAGCCCGAGGGCTTTCACACTGGAGCGGTGCGCTAGCAGGACATTAGAAAATGTCCTGCAAGCAGCATCTTTGAGGCGCTGTAGGAGCGGCTCCTAAAGCGCCCCTGCCCATTGAACTCAAAGCGGCGCTTTGCAGGCGTTTTTTTTTAACCTTTTATCGGCCGCTAGCAGGGGTTAAAAGACCCCCCGCTAGCGGCTGAATAGCGCCGAGAAAACGACGGTAAACGACGCCCCCCCACCACCCCAGTGTGAAAGAGGCCTTAAAGTCAACATCATGTGCGTGTGTGCTAAGCAGACAGGGCCGCTGGTGATCCTAATCCCTCTCTCCCTCTGTACAGTGTCAGAGGCGCTGGCGCAGCAGTGGCGGAGGACTGTATCCATTATGAGGAAACATGCGCTGCACCGCTGTGTGTCCCTGATCATTACAGTGCCACTGCCAGTGAGTGTGACCTGTCTGTGTACCACTGCACGCAGTACCTGTCTCTGATGTTCCATTCCACTCTGCCTTTCTGCCCAGTGCTGTACCCGTACATCTCATGAACCGCCCCCATGGAGGCCGCTCTCTGTCTCTCTCCCTCCTGCTAAGTGCCCATACATCGCACGATTCCTCCGCATTTATGGGTGCTGATGTTACTGCATTTATGGGTGCTGGTAAGGCTGCATTTATGGGTGCTGGTAAGGCCCTAATTATGGGTGCTGGTAAGGCCGCAATTATGGGTGCTGGTAAGGCCGCATTTATGGGTGCTGATGTTACTGCATTTATGGGTGCTGATGTTATTGCATTTATGGGTGCTTATATTACTGCATTTATGGGTGCTGGTAAGGCCGCATTTATGGGTGATGATGTTACTGCATTTATGGGTGCTGATGTTACTCCATTTATGGGTGCTGATATTACTGCATTTATGGGTGCTGATATTACTGCATTATGGGTGCTGGTAAGGCCGCTTTTATGGGTGCTGATGTTACTGCATTTATGGGTGCTGATGTTACTTCATTTATGGGTGCTGATGTTACTGCATTTATGGGTGCTGATGTTACTCCATTTATGGGTGCTGATATTACTGCATTTATGGGTGCTGATGTTACTCCATTTATGGGTGCTGATATTACTGCATTTATGGGTGCTGATATTACTGCATTTATGGGTGCTGATGTTACTCCATTTATGAGTGCTGATATTACTGCATTTATGGGTGCTGATATTACTGCATTATGGGTGCTGGTAAGGCCGCATTTATGGGTGCTGATGTTACTGCATTTATGGGTGCTGATGTTACTGCATTTATGGGTGCTGATATTACTGCATTATGGGTGCTGGTAAGGCCGCTTTTATGGGTGCTGATGTTACTGCATTTATGGGTGCTGATATTACTGCATTTATGGGTGCTGGTAAGGCCGCATTTATGGGTGCTGGTAAGGCCGCATTTATGGGTGCTGATGTTACTGCATTTATGGGTGCTGCTAAGGCCGCATTTATGGGTGCTGATGTTATTGCATTTATGGGTGGTGGTAAGGCCACATTTATGGGTGCTGATATTACTGCATTTATGGGCGCTGGTAAGGCCACATTTATAGGTGCTGGTAAGGCCGCATTTATAGGTGCTGGTAAGGCCGCATTTATGGGTGCTGTTACCACATTTATGGGTGCTGATGTTACTGCATTTATGGGTGCTGATGTTACCGCATTTATGGGTGCTGCTAAGGCCGCATTTATGGGTGCTGATGTTACTGCATTTATGGGTACTGATGTTACTGCATTTATGGGTGCTGCTAAGGCCGCATTTATGGGTGCTGATGTTACTGCATTTATGGGTGCTGCTAAGGCCGCATTTATGGGTGCTGATGTTACTGCATTTATGGGTGCTGATGTTACTGCATTTATGGGTGCTGCTAAGGCCGCATTTATGGGTGCTGATGTTACTGCATTTATGGGTGCTGATGTTACTGCATTTATGGGTGCTGATATTACTGCATTATGGGTGCTGGTAAGGCCGCATTTATGGGTGCTGATGTTACTGCATTTATGGGTGCTGATATTACTGCATTATGGGTGCTGGTAAGGCCACATTTATGGGTGCTGGTAAGGCCTCTTTTATAGGTGCTAATGTTACTGCAATTATGAGTGCTGATTACTGCATTTATGGGTTCTGGTAAGGCTGCATTTATGGGTGGAGTAAGGGGTGGAGCCAGGGGGTCGGCAAAATGAGGTTTCGCCTAGGACGTCAACAATCCTCTCTGTCCTCATCACACTGCGTCCCTCTCTGTCTGTCCCCAGTGTCCCTCCCTGTCCCTGGCATCCCTCTCTGTCCTCATCGCACTGCATCCCTCTCTGTCTGTCCCCAGTGTCCCTAGGGCCCTGTCCCTTGATTGTGTGTTAGTGTGTGTCATTGTTTTTGTATGAGTTACTGTGTGCACCAATGTATTTTAACCACTTCGCGCCCGGGCAATGCTCAAAAGACGTCTGCATTGCGGCGCCGAAGTGCTGACTGGACGTCCATGGACGTCCTCCTCTTTCCCCCCCCCGCGCGCCCCCGCGAGCGCGCATCGGGGAAAATCTGTGTTGGCCGTGTCCCTTGGACACAGCCAATCACGGATCGTGCTGAATGGCCAATCACAGAGGCCATTCAGCACTCGATCTCACTATCCAATGAGAGATGATCTCAAATGTAAACATATGAGATCATCTCTCATTGCCGGCTTTCTCTCCTCACACAGAGACAGCGTGTGAGGAGAGAGAGAGATCTGTGCTGCAGCTTGTAATAGTGAGTGATAAAATACACACACACACAAGTAAAAAATAGTGCCCACAGTCCCTGCCAGTGCCATCTGCTACCAGTGCCACCTGCCAGGGCCATCTTCCACCTGCCAGGGCCATCTGCCAGTGCCATCTGCCAGGGCCATCTGCCAGTGCCATCTGCCAGTGCCATCTGCCAGTGCCATCTGCTGCCAGTGCCACCTGCCAGTGCCATCTGCTGCCAGTGCCACCTGCCAGTGCCATCTGCCACCGCCATTTGCCACCGCCATCTGCCACCAGTCCCATCTGCCACCAGTCCCATCTGCCACCAGTGACACCAGTCAGTGCCATCTGTGCCACCTGCCAGTGCCACCTGCCAGTGCCACCTGCCAGTGCCATCTGTGCCACCTGCCAGTGCCATCTGTGCCACCAGTCCCATCTGCCACCAGTCAGTGCCATCTGTGCCACCTGCCAGTGCCATCTGTGCCACCTGCCAGTGCCATCTGTGCCACCAGTCCCATCTGCCACCAGTCCCATCTGCCACCAGTCCCAACTGCCAGTGCCACCTGCCAGTGCCATCTGCCATCAGTGCCACCTGTCAGTGCCATCTCATCAAATGGCTAAAAGAGTATTCTCAGCCGAGGAGGCGTATGAAATTCTTGCGGCCGACGGGAGCAACGGGGAGCGCTCCGATTCGGAGTCCTCCGCATATTCAGATGAGTCTGACGTGGACTACGAGCCTGTCATAAGCAGTGGATCAGTGACGGAGGAGACGGAGACGGCAGAGGAGGAGGAGGAAGAAGAAGAAGAGGAGAAGGGCCCACTCGCCAGACGAAGGCGTTCTGCTGAGGAGGCAGTGCCATCCACCAGCACCGCAGTGCCATCCACCAGCACCGCAGTACCTCGAGAAGCAAGGCCACGTACCAGTGGGGTGTCACCTCAGCCCCAAAGGGTTAGGTCCCATGCCAGCCTTCCCTATTCCCTTCAGTACCCTTTGTGGCTTCCTCCAAATTCAGGAGAAGCCAACAATCCCCCTTTCACTGCCCAGCCAGGAGTCCAGGTGGATACAGAAAACTTTTCCCCAATAGATTTTTTTAATTTAATTTTTACTAACGACATGCTGGCAACAATTGTGGCCCAGTGCAACTTATATGCCCAACAGTTTATAACCAGCAACCCAACGTCCTCTTATGCACGTCCCTACGTGTGGAAAGCCCTTACAGTGGAGGAGTTTAGGATTTTTTTGGGCCTCACATTCTGCATAGGACTAAATGGAAAAAAATCAATTACGTTCATATTGGTCATCCCGCCCCATATATCACATGCCCATCTTTTCCTCAGTAATGCCCAGGTCCAGATATCTAATGATTATGAGATTCCTACACTTCAATGATAATACCCAGTGCCCTCCCCGAAATGACCCAAATTTTGATAAACTGTATAAAATTTGGCCACTACTAAATTATTTTTCTGAAACCTTCCCCCAGTTGTTTACCCCAGACAAACACATATGCATAGATGAGTCCCTTATCAAATTTTCTGGCAGGCTGGGCATAAAACAATTTATACCCAGCAAAAGGGTCCGCTATGGGGTGAAGCTGTATAAATTGTGCGACAGAGAAACTGGGTATGTGTATGGCTTCATCATATATGAAGGGAAGGACTCCGAACTGAACCCCCCTTATTGCCCAATCTACATTGGAACCAGTGGGAAAGTAGTTTGGGAACTCATAAACCCACTCCTAGAGAAAGGATACCACTTGTCTGTGGACAATTTTTATACCAGTTTGCCCCTGTTCCGAAATTTGCACAGAATGAAGACTCCAACATGCGGCACCTTACGGACGAACCGGAAGGGCTTTCCTCAAAGCCTGGTCACCAAAAAATTGAGAAGAGGGGAGACGGCGAGTTTGCGTAATGAGGAGATTTTGGCTGTGAAGTGGAGGGACAGAAGAGACGTGTACTTGCTTTCTTCCATCCACAACAATGAATTTGTTGAAGTCACCAGGAGGAATGGCCGGATCCAAAAACCCAAATGCATCTACGATTACAATAAGTTCATGGGGGGTGTCAACTTCAACGACCAGATGCTCGAACCCTACCTTTCCACAAGAAGATCATACCAGTGGTATAAGAAAGTTTCAATTTATTTGTTCAATTTGGCCATGTACAACTCATATGTAATATATCGAAAATCCACTAGAAGACCCAAATCCTTCCTTTTCTTCCAGGAGGAAATCACCACTGCCCTTTTATACCCGAACAGCCCACCAGTAAACATTAGATCCGATGTCGTTAGCCGTCTCTCCGAGCGCCACTTCCCAAATAAAATCCCTCCCAGACCAACAGGCCAAAAACGCCAGAAAAAATGCCGGGTGTGCTCCAAAAGAGGAGAGAGAAGAGACACCATTTATCATTGTGCCCAATGTCCTTCAGAACCAGGCCTCTGCATAGGCAACTGCTTCCGCCATTACCATACCAAAATAAATTATTAGTTCACTTCCTGCCATTTATGTTCACACCCCTTATGCCTCTGCTTTCTCTGTAACTGACCCTGGACTGTTATTTGACCACGCTTCTGCCTAACGATTCTGTTTATACCTCTGCCTGATCTGGAACTGACCCTGGACTGTTATTTGACCACGCTTCTGCCTAGCGATTCTGTTTATACCTCTGCCTGATCTGGAACTGACCCTGGACTGTTATTTGACCACGCTTCTGCCTAACGATTCTGTACATACCTCTGCCTGATCTGGAACTGACCCTGGACTGTTTGACCATGCTTTTTGCCTGCCTCTTGGACTGATCTTGTACCCTGCCAGTGGACTAGTGGGATTCATAACACAGGGGTCTCACATATGTGAGAGGCTCCAGAATTGTTTTTCTGGATGAAGAAAACAATTGTTTTTGTTTTTCTCATTCCCAGATTAGGGTCTGGAGACTCGGAGGCTTCAAAGAGATTTGGGTGGGAGAAGCCTCTACCCCTGTCCCCATTCAGTCCTGAACGAGGCCCTACTTCTGCCAACTGCCTGTAGGACCTATGCCATCATGCCTCTGCCTGTCGGATGAACTGACCACACCGCTTTTGCTGACCAAGTCCCTGCCTCTTGCCTGGACCAGTGCTGTCCTCCTGTGGAAAACTGCGCTACTAAAACCACAGGTAATCTTTTGTTTACCATTTGCTCAGCAGAATGTATTTTGGGGTGTAATTCTTGGTATGTTCATGCTATGTGTCCCTAGAACACCTGATGGTGTACCTTGCATGTTGGGCCTCTGTATGTGGCCAGGTTGTATAAAAGTCTCACACATTTGGTATCGCCATACTCAGGAGGAGTAGCAGAATGTATTTTGGGGTGTCATTTTTGCTATGTACATGCTATGTGTTGGCAATATCTTATAAATGGACAACTTTGCGTAAAAAAATTGCGTTTTCATTTTTTTCCCGCATTTTCCAAAAACTTCAGGAAAAAAATGAACCGTTCACATGACTCATTATGCCTCATAGATTATACGTTGGGGTGTTAGCTTTCCAAAATGGGGTCACTTTGTGGGCGTTTCCATTGTCCTGGTGCTCCAGGGCCTTCAAAAGTGTAATAGGTGGTTGAAAAAATGAGATGTGTAATTTATGCTCCTAGAATGCCTGAAGGTGCCATTTCAATATTGGGCCTCTGTATGTGGTATAAAAGTCTCACACATTTGGTATCGCCATACTCAGGAGGAGTAGCAGAATGTATTTTGAGGTGTCATTTTTGCTATGTACATGCTATGTGTTGGCAATATCTTATAAATGGACAACTTTGCGTAAAAAAATTGCGTTTTCATTTTTTTCCCGCAATTTCCAAAAACTTCAGGAAAAAAATGACCTGTTCAACAGACTCATTATGCCTCATAGATTATACGTTGGGGTGTTAGCTTTCCAAAATGGGGTCACTTTGTGGGTGTTTCCATTGTCCTGGTGCTCCAGGGCCTTCAAAAGTGTAATAGGTGGTTGAAAAAATGAGATGTGTAATTTATGCTCCTAGAATGCCTGAAGGTGCCATTTCAATATTGGGCCTCTCTATGTGGGCAGGCTGTATAAAAGTCTCACACATTTGGTATCGCCATACTCAGGAGGAGTAGCAGAATGTATTTTGGGGTATCATTTTTGCTATGTACATGCTATGTGTTGGCAATATCTTATAAATGGACAACTTTGCGTAAAAAAATTGCGTTTTCATTTTTTTCCCGCATTTTCCAAAAACTTCAGGAAAAAAATGAACCGTTCAAAAGACTCATTATGCCTCATAGATTATACGTTGGGGTGTTAGCTTTCCAAAATGGGGTCACTTTGTGGGCGTTTCCATTGTCCTGGTGCTCCAGGGCCTTCAAAAGTGTAATAGGTGGTTGAAAAAATGAGATGTGTAATTTATGCTCCTAGAATGCCTGAAGGTGCCATTTCAATATTGGGCCTCTGTATGTGGTATAAAAGTCTCACACATTTGGTATCGCCATACTCAGGAGGAGTAGCAGAATGTATTTTGAGGTGTCATTTTTGCTATGTACATGCTATGTGTTGGCAATATCTTATAAATGGACAACTTTGCGTAAAAAAATTGCGTTTTCATTTTTTTCCCGCAATTTCCAAAAACTTCAGGAAAAAAATGAACCGTTCAACAGACTCATTATGCCTCATAGATTATACGTTGGGGTGTTAGCTTTCCAAAATGGGGTCACTTTGTGGGCGTTTCCATTGTCCTGGTGCTCCAGGGCCTTCAAAAGTGTAATAGGTGGTTGAGAAATGAGATGTGTAATTTATGCTCCTAGAATGCCTGAAGGTGCCATTTCAATATTGGGCCTCTCTATGTGGGCAGGCTGTATAAAAGTCTCACACATTTGGTATCGCCATACTCAGGAGGAGTAGCAGAATGTATTTTGGGGAATCATTTTTGCTATGTACATGCTATGTGTTGGCAATATCTTATAAATGGACAACTTTGCGTAAAAAAATTGCGTTTTCATTTTTTTCCCGCATTTTCCAAAAACTTCAGGAAAAAAATGAACCGTTCAAAAGACTCATTATGCCTTATAGATTATACGTTGGGGTGTTAGCTTTCCAAAATGGGGTCACTTTGTGGGTGTTTCCATTGTCCTGGTGCTCCAGGGCCTTCAAAAGTGTAATAGGTGGTTGAGAAATGAGAAGTGTAATTTATGCTCCTAGAATGCCTGAAGGTGCCATTTCAATATTGGGCCTCTGTATGTGGGCAGGCTGTATAAAAGTCTCACACATTTGGTATCGCCATACTCAGGAGGAGTAGCAGAATGTATTTTGAGGTGTCATTTTTGCTATGTACATGCTATGTGTTGGCAATATCTTATAAATGGACAACTTTGCGTAAAAAAATTGCGTTTTCATTTTTTTCCCGCAATTTCCAAAAACTTCAGGAAAAAAATGAACCGTTCAAAAGACCCATTATGCCTCATACATTATACGTTGGGGTGTTAGCTTTCCAAAATGGGGTCACTTTGTGGGCGTTTCCATTGTCCTGGTGCTCCAGGGCCTTCAAAAATGTAATAGGTGGTTGAGAAATGAGATGTGTAATTTATGCTCCTAGAATGCCTGAAGGTGCTATTTCAATATTGGGCCTCTGTATGTGGGCAGGCTGTATAAAAGTCTCACACATTTGGTATTGCCATATTCAGGAGGAGTAGCAGAATGTATTTTGGGGCGTCATTTGTGGTATACACATGCCATGTGAGAGAAATAACCTATTATAATGACAATTTTGTGGAAAAAATAAAAAAATAAAAAAAAATCTTCATTTTGCAAAGAATTGTGGGAAAAAATTACAACATCAAAAACCTCACAATGCATCTTACTAAATACCTTGGAATGTCTAATTTAAAAAAAGGGGTCATTTGGGGGGTATTTGTGCTTTGCTGGCTTGTTCGGGTCGTAAGAAATGAGATAGGCCACCAGTACATTAGGTGTGATCAATTGTTTATGATCCGCACCACAGCTTGTAGACTCTATAACTTTCACAAAGACCAAATAATATCCACTAATTTGGGTTATTTTTACCAAAGATATGTAGCAGTATAAATTGTGGCTAAATTTTATAAAGAAAAATTAATAATTTGCAAAATTTTATCACATAAACTAAAAAAAAGCGTTTTTTTTTTCAAAATTTTCTGTGTTTTTTCATTTATAGCGCAAAAAAAAAAAAACCCAGAGGTGATCAAATACCACCAAAAGAAAGCTCTATTTGTATGAAAAAAAGGACAAAAAAATCATTAGGTTACAGTATTACATGACTGAGTAATTGTCATTCAAAGTGTGAGAGCACTGAAAGCTGAAAATTGGTCCGGGCACGAAGGGGATTTAGTGCCCAGTTGTCAAGTGGTTAATGAGTGTGAGTTGGCATCATCAGTGATTTTTGGATCAGTGTGTTCCCGCGGGCCATTGTGTGTGTGCCAGTCAGCATGTGTATCTGAGAGCATGTGTATGGGTCATTGTCAGTGAAAGTGTATGTGTGTATGTGTATGTGTGTGTGTGTATATATATATATATATATATATATATATAAATATATATATATATATAAATAATTATAATGTGTTCTTCTTTAAAATGACTAAAGAAAAAATTGGAGAGCCCAGTGACAGAATTGAAGAGCACCAGCCCTGACAGAACACATCTATCAATCTTCAGGTGTAGTGCAAAACCATGAAACCCTTCTTGACGAGGAAGAAGGAAAGTGGAGCTGAAGGACGGAAGAGACGAAAGTTGGAGGCGGAGGAAGCCAAGAAGTCAAGCAAGTTCTTAATGACCTTCTTTGAAAAGCCTGGAACAAGTTGTTCGACACCTTCCATGGAGTCCCTTGCACCTGCTACAAGTTTGTTAGAATCTGAAGGTGGATCAAGTAAAAATGCATCACACGCTGAGGAGGAAGTCAAGTCAGATAAATCCGAGTATGATGAGATTAGAACGGAGGAGGCCAGAGAGAACATGAATCTGGAAAAGCAATTCTGCCTGATGCATTAAGAACAGAAATAATAAAGCTGGGTTCAAAGTATTTCCAGAACAGTAAGGGGCCTTTCCTACCAACAAATAACCGCTCAATGAGCAAAACTTGGTTCAAGAGGAAATTGGGAAATGGTCGTGGTGAGGAAGTGACTCGCTCTTGGCTGGTCTATTCCCCTTTTAAAAAGTCTGCATTTTGTATCTGTTGTCTTCTCTATTCCCGGTCAGACCATCAGTCGTCATTGGAGCAGGAAAGTGGATTCATCCAATGGAAAGCACCTGAAAGGATCAGTGTTCATGAAAATGCTAAGAATCATCGGGAGTGCTTTACACAGTGGAAAGAAATGGAAAGAAATTTAGCTGAAAACAGGGGAGTTATCGACGTGGAACTTCAGTCACAGATTGAGAAGGAAAAGCAGAAGTGGCGTGATATCTTGAGGAGAATCCTTCATTGCATAAAATTCCTTGCGACTCAGAACCTGGCTTTGCGAGGACATAAGGAGTCACTTGAGCTGGGTGATGACTCCAACGTGGGAAATTTCCTTGGCCTGCTGAAACTACTGGCCATCTTTGACCCTGTTATGAAAGAACACCTCAGTCATGTGGAAAGTCATCCTGGATCCACGTCTTATCTTTCACCAGGTGTTCAGAATGAATTCATTCACATGATGGCATCTACTGTTCGCCAGAGTTTACTGACCAGCATTCGTAAGGCCAAGTACTATGGTCTCATGTTTGACTCGACTCCTGATCAGGCACACCGTGAGCAGATGTCAGAAGTAGTGAGGTACGTGGAAGTTGACTTTGAGAGGAAAACTGTTCGTGTTAGAGAGTCCTTCCTTGGATTTATACAGATAAGCCAGAAGGATGCTGAGAGCTTGGTTGAAGACATCTTGAAACGGCTAGAGAAGGACGGAATGGAGCTACAGGATTGTCGGTCACAGTGCTATGACAACGCTGCTGTGATGGCTGGACACAAAAGTGGTGTTCATCAAAGAATAAGTGAGAAAAACAACCTGGCAGTGTTTGTGAATTGCAACAATCACTCACTCAACTTGGTGGGTGTACATGCAGCCAAGCAGGATACAATGATGGTCACGTTTTTTGGTACCATCGAAGCTCTCTATGTGTTCTTCTCTCGTTCAACACAGCGCTGGGAAAAACTCAAAAACGCTGTGCCTATGGTAGTTAAGTCAGAGTCCAAAACAAGGTGGAGTGCAAGGACAAAAGCAGTGAAGCCCGTCAACAACTACTTTGAGGAGATAGTTCAAGTTCTGCAGGACATGACAGACAATGAAAATGAGACCAGTGAAACAAGAAGTGATGCAAGACAGCTGTATAACCGCATGTTGAGTTACGATTTTCTGACTTTGCTAGGATTTTGGAACAAAGTACTCATTCGCATTGACCGTATTCAAAAGAGGCTGCAGGATCCTAGCATGAACTTCCACGATGCTGCCCTGGATTTGAAAGCCCTCCGAGATAATTTTGATGATGACAGAGAAGTTTTAGTCAGTGAGTCACTCGAAGAAGGACTCGGTCTCTGTCAAGACTGGAATATTGAAGTTGAAAGGCGTCAGAGACGAAAGAAACGAATGCCTGGTGAGAACTTAAGAGATGCTGGGTTATCCGCCAAGGAGGAGATGGAAAGAGTCATGAAGGGAACACTCGACCGCCTTCACAGAGAAATGGATGAAAGGTTCACCCGTTTGCATGACACTGACGCCAAGTTTGGGTTCCTTCTCGATGTCGGGGGACTGTGTTCCGGCGCCTACAATAACGACCTAAAAAAGAAGTGTGAAAATTTGGGCGAATTCTACAGCTCTGATGTTGATGGACAGCAGCTATATGAAGAAATTTTGGATTGCAGAATGTTGATATTAAGTCGTGCCAACATGAAAATATCAAGACCTAAAGAGCTTCTCGAATTTATTGTTCAATATGGAGATGAGAGTGTCTTCCCCAATCCTCACATTGTTATTCAGATAATGCTAACTATTGCAGTTTCTATTGCCAGCTGTGAGAGATCATTTAGCAAGTTAAAACTAATACTTTCGTATTTGAGAGCCTCAATGGGTCAAGACAGACTCTGTGATCTTGCTCTGCTAAGTGTAGAAAGAGAAGAAACAGAAAAAACTGACTTTGAGCAGATCATAGACCAGTTTGCATCAGTGAAAGCAAGGAAGGTGTAGTTGTAATTTTTATGTAGTGCCAATCCATAATTTGTTAATTGGAAGATTAAAGAGTTTGACTTGTAGTTTTGTCAGCTGTTTTTTTTTGTTAAGGTTATCTGAAAGATGGGTTTCAAATGTATTGACAGGGGCGCAGTTTCAGTTCTTGCCATAGACGCCATTTTCACTAGATACGCCTCTGTTTATGGCCCTCCGCTTCCTCTGTCCTCTTGGGCTTTCTGTTGGAAAAGGCTCTTCTTCTGCAGCTAATTCAGGAATTCCCTCTGATTCGGGAGCATCTGGCTCCAAAGTAGGAAGGTACATGGCTTCCCTTGAATCCTCCTCTGTGGATGGTTCACTGGCACTCTCCCAAGCATCCAACCAAGGACTGGAAGGGATAAACTCCGTT
The DNA here is from genome assembly GCA_029206835.1 of Rana muscosa. Classification (NCBI taxonomy): domain Eukaryota; kingdom Metazoa; phylum Chordata; class Amphibia; order Anura; family Ranidae; genus Rana; species Rana muscosa. The sequence goes on along the minus strand of JARGYO010005579.1, from coordinate 2,083,193 downwards.
GCTTCGGCATTCAGTGTGTGATCCTCGGTATCTTCGTTAGGCGGAAGATCAATAGCAGAAGTTGTTGGGCCCTGGGAAGGCCAAAGCCAGCCACGTTCCTCTCCTTCATCTTCACTCATTTCTGAATCTTCTGTATCCTCCATCCGAGGGGTCCGAGATCGAGTGTTGGGTCTAGGGGTGTCCAGAATGGACATAGGTTCAGGGGAATCCATCCTCGGAGGTAACCGGACTGCTTCAGCTAGGGGAAGTAGGTGGTTCCGATGCCAAGTCTTCAAAGGCCCCAACTTCCCCTCTGGTTTTAGTCTGTAAACGGGTAGGCCTGGTAGCTTTTTGCAAATGACATAAGGTTCGACTCCATCTATCCGCAAGCTTATGTCTTCTGGTTGTAGGTCTTGGGTCCTAACCTTCAGGTCGAAATTCCTCTTGTTGCGAGCCCCCCTTTGCTCCGAGGCTGCCTGAGCTTGCTCATAGGCCATTTTCAAATTGTGTCTGAGTCTATCTACATATCCCTTATGGGAAGCAGCAGAACAATGGTCTATGGAAGTGCCGTAGGCCAGATCCACTGGCAATCTTGCTTCTCTCCCGAACATAAGTCTGTAAGGCGAGTATCCTGTGGCGTCGCTGACAGTGCTGTTATAAGCATGCACAAGGGCTGCTATGTGGTTGCTCCAATGTTGCTTTTTTCACCACATAAAGTCCCCAGCATGTTGAGCAGGGTTCAATTGAACCTTCCCCGCTGGGCATCACCTTGTGGGTGATAAGGGGTAGTCCTGGTCTTCTTGATCCCCAAGGTATCCAGGAGTTTTCGTATCAGTTTGCTCTCGAAATCCCTTCCCTGATCTGAATGGAGCCGTTGTGGCAGTCCATAGTGTATGAAGTACTTCTCCATGAGTATTTTGGCCACAGTGGAGGCCTTCTGGTCTTTAGTTGGAAAAGCCTGTGCATACCGGGTGAAATGGTCGGTTACCACCAGAACATTTCCTTGTCCGCTCAGGTCGGGTTCGAGGCAGAGGAAATCAATGCACACCAGGTCAAGCGGGCCCTGACTTTGTAGATGGCCCATTGGGGCAGCTTGATGGGGCAAAGTCTTTCTCTGTATGCATCGTACACAGGAATGGCAGTATTCCTCAACTTCAGCCCTCATGCAGGGCCAATAGAAACGGTCTCTAACAAGTTGGAAAGTCCTTTCCGCTCCTAGGTGTCCATGGTTGTCGTGCAGAGCAATCATGACAGTCTCTCTGTGTTTCTCCGGCAGGAACAACTGCCACTTGTCTTCTTGGTCATCAGAGGGGCCCCTTCGGTAGACCACTCCCTGACGCACCTGCAGCCTGTCCCACTCTTTCTTCAACAGGCGAGCTCCCTTTGAGGGGTGACGTAGGAGTACATTTGGGTTCTGTTTCTCCAATGCTTCTAGGACCAATCTCCCCATGGGGTCTTCCAATTGGTCTGATCTCAACTCTTTTTTTGTCAGTCTGGGTAAGTTGTCTTCTCCCAATTGGGTTACTCCACAGTACTGCTTGGGGACTCCTATGATAGTGACCCCTATCTCTTCTGCTCTTGAGCCTCCCCTGGCTTGGAGTTCAGCCCCTTGGCAGAGAGCCCGCACCCCGTCAGGTGCCACTTGGGTCCAGTCTTCAATACTGTGGATGGGGGCATGAGACCTTCTGGACAGGGCGTCCGCATCTCGGTTTCCCACCCCAGGTCTATATTTCAAGCTGAAACTGAAAGCAGACAGCGCCACCAGCCATCTATGTCCTATGGCGTCCAGCTTCGCTGTGGTAAACAGGTAGGTAAGGGGATTGTTATCCGTTTTGACAGTGAAGTCCGCCCCATATAGGTAATCTCTGAGTTTGTCAACTACGGCCCACTTGAGGGCCAGGAACTCCATCTTATAGGTGGGGTAGTTCTTCTCGGAGGGGGTCAGGCTTCTGCTCACATATGCAACAGGTCTCTGCTGTCCTTCATGCTCCTGGTAGAGCACTCCTCCCAGACCATCATGGCTGGCATCCACATGGAGTTCATAAGGCTTCTTTGGATCTGCATAAGCCAGAACAGGGGCGGTGGCCAAGTTCTTTTTCAGCATTTGGAAGGCGTCTTCACACTTCTCATTCCACTGGTCCTTGACTGACTCCCCTGGCTTTCTGGGGCCCGAGTCATCTTCTTCCCCCTCCGTCTTCAGCAACTCATTCAAGGGCCTGGCTATTCGAGCAAACCCCTCCACAAACCTCTTGTAATAGAAACAGAATCCCAGGAAGGACCTGAGTTCTGTTACGGTTGTGGGCCTTGGCCAGGAGGTGACAGCCTCCAGTTTCTCAGGGTCTGTGGACACCCCATCTTCAGACACTATGTGTCCCAGATAGTTGACTGAAGACTGATAAAATTGTCATTTTTCAGGTGAGAGCTTGAGTCCTTCCTCACTCAGTCTCTTCAAGACCTTCTCCAGCCTCTCTTCATGTTCCTCCAAAGTTCTTCCGAAGACTATGATGTCATCCAAGTATACAAGGACGTCGATGAGGTTCATGTCTCCCACAGTCTTCTCCATGAGTCTTTGGAATGTGGCTGGAGCTCCAGACAGACCTTGAGGCATCCGGTTGAATTCAAAGAACCCCACTGGGGTTATGAAAGCCGTCCTTTCTTTGTCTTCTGGGTGCATCGGGATCTGATAATACCCGCTCTTGAGGTCCATAACACTGAACCACTTGGCTCCGGACAAGCTCTGCAAGGCATCTTCTATCCTTGGAGTGGTATACTGATCCGGAGTGGTTCTCCTGTTGAGGGTTTTATAGTCGATGCACAACCTTAGCGACCCATTCTTCTTCCGGACCACCACTATGGGGGAGGCATATGGACTTCTGGATTCTTGGATTACGCCTGTTCGCTTGAGCTCGGCAAGCTGTTCCCTCAAATCTTCGAGGTCTGCCAATGGAACCCGCCTCACCCTCTCCCTGAAGGGCTTGTCTTCCTGGAGGCGGATTCGATGGGTGGCACTCCTAGCACACCCCACGTCAAACTCATCATAGGGGAAGATCCTCTCCCACCGAATCAACTGGTTCCGGGCTCTCTCTCTCCAAGCCCTGGGCAGGTTTGGATTTTCCATGGAAAGCTTCTCCCACACAGTACTTTCTCCATCTGTCTTCTCCACATCTGGGGAAGCAACTGGTGTGGCTGGGCTCGCCCGACCCAGCAACAACCTGGCTGGGATTTCCATGGGACCATCCGTGGTGTTTCTGACATTCACAGGCACCTTACAGTGGGCCTTCTTCAGGGCCCTCACCGGGACCACTTCCGGGACTACTTCCAAGCCTGAAGATTCTTCCCTTGGATCGGGTTCCAACATCACAAAAGGGCCCGGCTGCTCCCAAGTGAGTTTCACTGTGACTTTCAAGCAGGTTACTTCACCGGGTTGCAGCACTATCCCTTTTCTCCCCAGTCTCCAGACCTTCCCTACCCCCTCTTCCGGGGCCTTCTGTTCCAAGATCAACCGTTGGTAGGTGGTCTTCAACATTGGGTGGATCTCAGTGACTGTGGGGTTCTTCCTTCTTGTTAGTGGGACCAAAAGTCTTCTGACCAGATCCGTGTTGGTTCCTATTATCAAGGAACTCCTGTTAGCTCCAGGCGGTCGGGGGCACACCACAGCCAAGGTGTCGAACACTTCCCCCTTCCCAGCTATGGATGGGTCAAAAGTCAGTTTTATGGGCAGATAATCATCATAAGGAAACTTCTCTGTTCCAATTCCCCATATCTCCAAGTCTTCAATCTTCTGGATGGGTAGGTGACTTAGGTGCCTGTCGTAGAAGTCTCGATACAACAGGGTCACCTGCACTCCAGTATCCAACAGGGCTCTTGTGTAGACTCCCTCCACTTGAATGGATACAATTGGTGATCTCTCTCCTCTGTATGGGTGTAGCTACCCGCTGAGGGACATTACTATGTCTCTTTGGGGTGCGTTCCTTCGGAGGAACCCTCGGTTTCCTCTGTGGGGTCCTGCCACCCTCTCTCCTGTGCTTCTTATTCAGTATGGAGTTCACTGAAGATGGTGGGCACCCGGTTGACTCCTTCACCGGGGCTCGCTGAAGTTTTCCGGCGGCTTGCGGTTGTTCATCTTCCTCTTTTTGGGACCGGAACACACTCTGGCCGCGTGACCAATCCCTCCACAGTTGAAACAGATCATATCCCCCTCCGTCTTCAGGGATGCGGGTGCTGAAGTATTTGGAAACAACTCCTTCCTCGGGCTATTCCTCTCAGGTACCCTTGACTCCTTTTCCATCAGGGAGGTCAGCATTCCCAGCACTTGGGACATCTGTGACTTCAAGGTATCCACCTCTGCGTCTCTTTCTAGGGTCACGGCCGTCCTGACCATCACTGGAGGGGGATTCACTGGCTCAACTGGCTGGCTCCTTTTCTTCTCCTCCAGCATAGCTTCTTCTTCTCTGACTACTCGGATCAAGTCAGGGTACTCCAGGCTCTTCCCGTCCTGTCTGGTACGTAGCGTCAGTGCAATGGGATCCAGGGGTTGAGATCCTCTCATCACCTGCTGGACCCGGGCTTCATCCACCTTCTTCGGGTCAATCCCCTTCTTAAGGATCATCTTGTGCAGTATTTTATCTAGGCGCTTCATGAACTCTGACAGCTTCTCCCCTGCCTTTTGGTAGCAGTGCTCCAGTTGGTAGGTAAGCTCAGTGATTTTCTCTGTTCCGCCAAACACATTCTGCAGAATGTCTAAATAGTCTTGCGCAACACAGTCTGTCTTGCTCATCTTGAGGTTGCGTATGGCCTCCAGAGCAGGCCCCTTCAAGCTCTCAGCAATTCTATGCTTCTTTCTGTGGTCTGGGACTTCCCACTCTTCTAGGGCCTGAGTTGCACCGTCTAACCACTCCTCAAATCCTTCTTCGCCTGAAGGTACAGGTTTCCTCCCTAAAAACATTCTGAGTTTCCGGTATCCTGACATTTGGTAATCTGTAGGATCTTTCTTGCATTGCGCTATGATTTCCCCTAGGACCGCGCATAATTCTGTGCTGAGAGCGCCCTGCGGCAACCCAGGACTCGCTTCTTTCTTTACATCTTTTAGGTTGGGTGGAGCGTGTATTAGCTTATAAGTTTGTTTATCTATCGTTTCTTGGCTTGGCTTCTTGAAGTCTTCTGGGACTCCATCCTTCCACTTCATCAGTACATGTGTCAGAGAAAGATCTGATCTGACATCCACTATCCATACCTTCTGGCGTGGGGATAGTGACATCACTAACTGTTTCACTGCTTCTTCTTGCCAGATCCCCGGGAGTTCTATGATCACTGCCCCATCTGGATCTGTATTGACTGCTGCGCACCACTTTACTACTTCTAGTGGATCCATGCTGGTACTTTTTGGCTGCTATTTGCTGCAACAGGATCCTGGACTCGAGAGCCCCCACATGTAGCGCTACCCCCAGTTAAGAGAGCCGCTGGTTTGTTTTCTCGGGCCCTGTGTACAGTACCGCCAACCCCCAGCAATCTTACTCGACCCACTCTGGCACAGTTAGTCTAGGGTTAACTCCTATCACTCTCAGGAGTATTATACTTAATAGTTCCTAAGCAGTCAGACAACACGCTGAGGCAAGAATATAAATATATATCAGCTTTACTATTAAAGGCTGACACAGAATGTAACATGTAACACATGCATGGGCCTGCAGAGCCCTGCATCAATCACTGTGACGGGTGCAGCACTATAATATGGCGCCGCGCAGTATCCACCACGCGGAGCTATTATGGCGTGCGCGCCCTATGGCAAAGTAACACAAACTTTCTAACTTTCCCCACCTAAGTCACTCCTGACATGAAATGAACTGAGTCTCTTTTCCCTAAGGGAGGAGGGTTTCTTCACCGGCCAGCTTTCGTTGGTGCACTTGAAGAAATGACCATTTGTAATCCATATAGGTGGTAACTTGAAATAACAGGGCAAAATGGGGGGGTAGGCACTTCAACTCTGTCCCACTACCGGACCCCCCAAGGAAACACTGGTGAGCGAACAGTGGGCCTAGGCAGTCTACAGGCCTGAATACAACTCAGTCTATGGATATGGGCAGGTGCCCGCTCACCGCTCCAGGCGCGATCCCAGCCTGTGACTTCCACCGCGTGTGTGTGTCGCACACAGCGTCTGCACCGATCAGGTCCCTGATCCAACTGACGTTCTATCACGATGGTCCAGGATCCACCCAGGCTCCGCAGGATGGTGGAAGGCTCTTTGGACTTCAGGCAAGGCCTCAGGCTTCAGGCCTTACCCCCCGCAGCAGATCCGCGCAGGATGACTTGTTGCTTGAAGCACGGCGTCCCAAGAGCGCGAGCTCTGCCTCGCCTCTCCCTTAAGTAACCCCTCCCATGAGTCTCTGCGGTGGAACCTCTGCCCTGGGGCTGAATGGGGTTCTGGGTAACGTAGTCCTGGGGCCTTAAAGGAGACCCCCCTACACATACTTCTCACCAAAGTGTCTATTGTCTTAACAGTAGCTGGTTGCTAAGCAGTCCCTGACTATTTTAACCACTTCAATACCAGGCACTTTCACCCCCTTCCTGCCCAGGACAAATTTTCTTCCCACAAATAGAGCTTTCTTTTGGTGGTATTTGATCACCTCTGGGGGTTTTATTTTTTGCTAAACAAACTAAAAAAGACCAATTTTTTTTTTTTAAGACACTGATGAGCACTGACAGGCGGCTGTGATGGGCACTGACAGGCGGCACTGATGATGAGGTACTGACAAGGTGTTACTGTACGGCACTGATTGGCACTCTGGTGGGCACTGGTATGGGCACTGATGATAAACAAACTTATAAGCTAATACACGCTCCACCCAACCTAAAAGATGTAAAAGGCAGGGGAGAAGCTGTCAGAGTTCATGAAGCGCCTAGATAAAATACTGCACAAGATGATCCTTAAGAAGGGGATTGACCCGAAGAAGGTGGATGAAGCCCGGGTGCAGCAGGTGATGAGAGGATCTCAACCCCTGGATCCCATTGCACTGACGCTACGTACCAGACAGGACGGGAAGAGCCTGGAGTACCCTGACTTGATCCGAGTAGTCAGAGAATAAGAAGCTATGCTGGAGGAGAAGAAAAGGAGCCAGCCAGTTGAGCCGGTGAATCCCCCTCCAGTGATGGTCAGGACGACCGTGACCCTAGAAAGAGACCCAAGTGCTGGGAATGCTGACCTCCCTGATGGAAAAGGAGTCAAGGGTATCTGAGAGGAATAGCCCAAGGAAGGAGTTGTTCCCAAATACTTCAGCGCCCGCATCCCTGGAAAATTGGGGGAATATGACCTGTTTCAACTGTGGAGGGATTGGTCACGCGGCCAGGGTGTGTTCCAGTCCAAAGAAAAGAAAGATGAACAACTGCAAGCCGCCGGAAAACTTCAGCGGGCCCCGGTGAAGGAGTCAACCGGGTGCCCATCATCCTCAGTGAACTCCATACTGAATAAGAAGCACAGGAGAGAGGGGGGCAGGACCCCACAGAAGAAACCAAGGGTTCCTCAGAAGGAACACACTCCAAAGAAACATAGTAATGTCCCTCAGCGGGTAGCTACACCCATACAGAGGAGAGAGATCAATGCATACCAGGCCCAGGAGAGACTTAAGTCCAAAAACAAACGAAGGAAGGAAGGTCAAAAAGGGAAATGCAAAGATCCAAGGAAAGAGACCCCTTCGAAGCAGTACCCAGAGAAGCTGGTGGGTCCCTCTCCAATCGTATCCATTCAAGTGGAGGGAGTTTACACAAGAGCCCTGTTGGATACTGGAGCGCAGGTGACCCTGTTGTATCGAGACTTCTACGACAGGCACCTAAGTCACCTGCCAATATCCATAGACTGAGTTGTATTCAGGCCTGTAGACTGCCTAGGCCCACTGTTCGCTCACCAGTGTTTCCTTGGGGTGTCCGGTAGTGGGACAGAGTTGAAGTGCCTACCCCCCCCCCATTTTGCCCTGTTATTTCAAGTTACCACCTATATGGATTACAAATGGTCATTTCTTCAAATGTGTACATGTTACATTCCAGAAGATTGAAGACTTGGAGTTATGGGGAATTGGAACAGAGAAGTTTCCTTATGATGGCTATCTGCCCATAAAACTGACTTTTGACCTATCCATAGCTGGGAAGGGGGAAGTGTTCGACACCTTGGCTGTGGTGTGCCCCCGACCGCCTGGAGCTAACAGGAGTTCCTTGATAATAGGAACCAACACGGATCTGGTCAGAAGACTTTTGGTCCCACTAACAAGAAGGAAGAACCCCACAATCACTGAGATCCACCCAATGTTGAAGACCGCCTACCAACGGCTGATCTTGGAACAGAAGGCCCCGGAAGAGGGGGTAGGGAAGGTCTGGAGACTGGGGAGAAAAGGGATAGTGCTGCAACCCGTTGAAGTAACCTGCTTGAAAGCCACAGTGAAACTCACTTGGGAGCAGCCGGGCCCCTTTGTGATGTTGGAACCTGATCGAAGGGAAGAACCTTCGGGCTTAGAAGTAGTCCCCGAAGTGGTCCCGGTGAGGGCCCTGAAGAAGGCCCATTGTAAGGTGCCAGTGAGTGTCAGAAACACCACGGATGGTCCCATGGAAATCCCAGCCAGGTTGTTGCTGGGTCGGGCGAGCCCAGCCACACCAGTTGCTTCCCCAGATGTGGAGAAGACAGATGGAGAAAGTACTGTGTGGGAGAAGCTTTACATGGAAAATCCAAACCTGCCCAGGGCTTGGAGAGAGGGAGCCCGGAACCAGTTGATTCGATGGTAGAGGATCTTCTCCCATGATGAGTTTGATGTGGGGTGTGCTAGGAGTGCCACCCATCGAATCCGCCTCCAGGAAGACAAGCCCTTCAGGGAGAGGGTGAGGCGGGTTCCATTGGCAGACCTCGAAGATTTGAGGGAACAGCTTGCTGAGCTCAAGCGAACAGGCGTAATCCAAGAATCCAGGAGTCCATATGCCTCCCCCATAGTAGTGGTCCGGAAGAAGAATGGATCACTAAGGTTGTGTATTGACTATAGGACCCTGAACAGGAGAACCACTCCGGATCAGTACACTACTCCAAGGATAGAAGATACCTTGCAGAGCTTGTCCGGAGCCAAGTGGTTCAGTGTTATGGACCTCAAGAGCGGGTATTATTAGATCCCGATGCACCCAGAAGACAAAGAAAAGACGGCTTTCATAACCCCAGTGGGGTTCTTTGAATTCAACCGGAGCTCCAGCCACATTCCAAAGACTCATGGAGAAGACTGTGGGAGACATGAACCTCATAGAGGTCCTTGTATACTTGGATGACATCATAGTCTGCGGAAGAACTTTGGAGGAACATGAAGAGAGGCTGGAGAAGGTCTTGAAGAGACTGAGTGAGGAAGGACTCAAGCTCTCACCTGGAAAATGTCAATTTTATCAGTCTTCAGTCAACTATCTGGGACACATAGTGTCTGAAGATGGGGTGTCCACAGACCCTGAGAAACTGGAGGCTGTCACCTCCTGGCCAAGGCCCACAACCGTAACAGAACTCAGGTCCTTCCTGGGATTCTGTTCCTAGTACAGGAGGTTCGTGGAGGGGTTTGCTCGAATAGCCAGGCCCTTGAATGTGTTGCTGAAGACGGAGGGGGAAGAGGATGACTCGGGCCCCAGGAAGCCGGGGGAGTCAGTCAAGGACCAGTGGAATGAGAAGTGTGAAGACGCCTTCCAGATGCTGAAGAAGAGCTTGACCACCGCCCCTGTTCTGGCCTATGCAGACCCAAAGAAGCCTTATGAACTCCATGTGGATGCCAGCCATGATGGTCTGGGGGGAGTGCTCTACCAGGAACATGAAGGACAGCAGAGACCTGTTGCGTATGTGAGCAGAAGCCTGACCCCCCCCTGAAAAGAACTATCCCACTCATAAGTTGGAGTTCCTGGCCCTCAAGTGGGCCGTGGTTCGACAAGCTTCGAGATTACCTGTATGGGGCAGACTTCACTGTCAAAACGAATAACAATCCCCTTACCTACCTGTTTACCACGGCGAAGCTGGACGCCACAGGACATAGATGGCTGGCGGCGCTGTCTGCCTTCAATTTCAGCTTGAAATATAGACCTGGGGCGGGAAACCGAGATGCAGACGCCCTGTCCAGAAGGTCTCATGTCCCTACCCACAGTATTGAAGACTGGACCCAAGTGGCACCTGACGGGGTGCGGGCCCTCTGCCAAGGGGCTGAACTCCAAGCCAGGGGAGGCTCAAGAGCAGAAGAGATAGGGGTCACTATCGTAGGAGTCCCCAAGCAGTCCTGTGGAGTGGCCCAGCTGGGAGAAGACAACTTACCCAGACTGACAAAGATGGAGTTGAGATCCGACCAATTGGAAAACCCCATGGGGAGATTGGTCCTAGAAGCATTGGAGAATCAGAGCCCAGATGTACTCCTACGTCACCCCTCAAAGGAAGCTCGCCTGTTGAAGAAAGAGTGGGACAGGCTGCAGGTGCATCAGGGAGTGGTCTACCGAAGGGGCCCCTCTGATGACCAAGAAGACAAGTGGCAGTTGTTCCTGCCGGAGAAACACAGAGAGACTGTCATGATTGCTCTGCACGACAACCATGGACACCTAGGAGCGGAAAGGACTTTCCAACTTGTTAGAGACCGTTTCTATTGGCCCTGCATGAGGGCTGAAGTTGAGGAATACTGCCATTCCTGTGCACGATGCATACAGAGAAAGACTTTGCCCCATCAAGCTGCCCCAATGGGCCATCTACAAAGTCAGGGTCCGCTTGACCTGGTGTGCATTGATTTCCTCTGCCTCGAGCCCGATCTGAGCGGACTAGGAAATGTTCTGGTGGTAACCGACCATTTCACCCGGTATGCACAGGCTTTTCCAACTAAAGACCAGAAGGCCTCCACTGTGGCCAAAATACTCATGAAGAAGTACTTCATACACTATGGATTGCCACAACAGCTCCATTCAGATCAGGGAAGGGATTTCGAAAGCAAGCTGATACGAAAACTCCTGGATACCTTGGGGATCAAGAAGACCAGGACTACCCCTTATCACCCACAAGGTGATGCCCAGCCGGAAAGGTTCAATCAAACCCTGCTCAACATGCTGGGGACTTTAAGTGGTGAAAAGAAGCAACATTGGAGTAACCACATAGCAGCCCTTGTGCATGCTTATAGCAGCACTGTCAGCGACGCCACAGGATATTCGCCTTACAGACTTATGTTCGGGAGAGAAGCAAGGTTGCCAGTGGATCTGGCCTACGGCACTTCCATAGACCATTGTTCTGCTGCTTCCCACAAGGGATATGTAGATAGACTTAGACACAATTTGAAAATGGCCTATGAGCAAGCTCAGGCCGCCTCGGAGCAAAGAGGGGCTCGCAACAAGAGGAATTTCGACCTGAAGGTTAGGATCCAGGATCTACAACCAGGAGACAGAGTGTTGTTGCGGATCTTGGGAGTCCCTGGAAAACATAAGCTTGCAGATAGATGGAGACCAGAACCTTATGTCATTTGCAAAAAGCTACCGGCCTACCCGTTTACAGACTAAAACCAGAGGGGAAGTTGGGGCCTTTGAAAACTTGGCATCGGAACCACCTACTTCCCCTAGCTGAAGCAGTCCGGTTACCTCCGAGGATGGATTCCCCTGAACCTATGTCCATTCTGGACACCCCTAGACCCAACACTCGGTCTCAGACCCCTCGGATAGAGGATACAGAAGATTCAGAAATGAGTGAAGATGAGGGAGAGGAAATTGGTTGGCTTTGGCCTTCCCAGGGCCCAACGACTTCTGCTATTGATCTTCCACCTGACGAAGATACTGAGGATCACACACTGAATGCAGAAGCGATGGAGTTTATCCCTTCCAGTCCTTGGTTGGATGCTTGGGAGAGTGCCAGTGAACCATCCACAGAGGAGGATTCAAGGGAAGCCATGTACCTTACTACTTCGGAGCCAGATGCTTCCGAATCAGAGGGAATTCCTGAATTAGCTGCTGAAGAAGAGCCTGTTCCAACAGAAAGCCCAAGAGGACAGAGAAAGCGGAGGGCCATAAAACCTCCCAGGAGATTGACTTACCCACAAATGGGGGAGAGTGCGGAAGACACTGTTGTTACTGCCAGAAGGAGTATGGAAGACCATGACCCTCCCACTGTCCATTTGGTGGGAGGCAACCCCAGCTCACTCTCTGACACAGTTAGGCAGGATACTGATGTTAATGTGTCCTGTGGGCAGAGGAGTTCACTACCTCGTTTTTGGTGGGAATTTCCTCTGCCGACATCATATGGAGAATTGGTGGATGTTGTCAGATCTGTAGTTTAAGTTATGTTATCTTTGGGAACCAAACAGTTCAAGTGGGGGAGTGTGTAGCGGGGTCTCCTTTAAGGCCCCAGGACTACGTTACCCAGAACCCCATTCAGCCCCAGGGCGGAGGTTCCACCACAGAGACTCATGAGAGGGGTTACTTAAGGGAGAGGCGAGGCAGAGCTCGCGCTCTTGGGACGCTGCGCTTCAAGCAACAAGTCATCCTGCGTGGATCTGCTGCGGGGGGCAAGGCCTGAAGCCTGAGGCCTTGCCTGAAGTCCAAAGAGCCTTCCACCATCCTGCGGAGCTTGGGTGGATCCTGGACCGTCGTGATAGAACGTCAGTTGGATCGGGGACCCGATCGGTGCAGACGCTGTGTGCGACACACACACGCGGTGGAAGTCACAGGCTGGGATTGCGCCTGGAGCGGTGAGCGGGCACCTGCCCATATCCATAGACTGAGTTGTATTCAGGCCTGTAGACTGCCTAGGCCCACTGTTCGCTCACCAGTGTTTCCTTGGGGGGTCCGGTAGTGGGACAGAGTTGAAGTGCCTACCCCCCCATTTTGACCTGTTATTTCAAGTTACCACCTATATGGATTACAAATGGTCATTTCTTCAAGTGCACCAACGAAAGCTGGCCGGTGAAGAAACCCTCCTCCCTTAGGGAAAAGAGACTCAGTTCATTTCATGTCAGGCCTGACTTAGGTGGGGAAAGTTAGAAAGTTTGTGTTACTTTGCCATAGGGCGTGCACGCCATAATAGCTCCGCGTGGTGGATACTGCGCGGCGCCATATTATAGTGCTGCACCCGTCACAGTGATTGATGCAGGGCTCTGCAGGCCCATGCATGTGTTACATGTTACATTCTGTGTCACCCTTTAAAGTGGTTGTAAACCCACTACTCCGTTTTTTTTATTTTACAACACCTGCAAGAGAAAGGCCTAATGAGCTAGTATGACTAGCATACTAGCTCATTATGTACCACTTACCTTAGATCGGGGCCCCCGAAGCAGTCCGTGTCCCTGTCTTGAGCCGCAGCCATCTCTGCGGCGATAGCCGGAATGTTACTTCTGGGTATCGCCGCACCAGCCAATCACAGCGCCGCTCCGGCGCTGTGATTGGCCGGAGCGGCAGAGACGTCACTCTGCGCATGCGCGCTGGAGGCGTCCCACTTGGCTACGCCCAGCGATTGCTGGGAAGTAGCCGAGTTTGTGAATGGGATTAACCCCATGAATGCGCCCTTGTCTACGGCGCGCATGCGCCGTAGACAGCGGCGCCTGTCATTTTAGTAAATATCTCCTAAACCGTGTAGGTTTTGGAGATATTTCTTGCACCTACAGGTAAGCCTTAATCTAGGCTTACCTGTAGGTGCAAGTTGAAAAAGTGGGTTTGTGACAGTGGGGTCACTTTGGACACAGGGTGAATAAAAGAAACCCCCGATATGGTCTGTGATAGCCATATTCAAGGCTGTATATACATTGTATATAGATTGGATGTATACTGTGTGTGGGGGTTATGTAATCATTGCTGTGAGGAATTAAGGTGTTTTGCATTCTATTGTTCATTAAGTCTGTCCTTGTGTGTATTGTAAAGTGCCAGACTGGCTGCCAACCCTTTGTGAGAAGATGTGTATTGTGTGGGATCTTTTGAAGCCTAGCAGACGTCAGGATGAGGTGTTGAGTCTTGGGATGTGTGGGTGGAGCTGGGCCCTTGTTCATGTTAAATCATGTGTATTGAATTGTGTATAAAGTTACAATGTTTCTCAATAATAAAGATTCCTATTACAGAAGAAGACAGAGTGTGTCTCGTCCTTCTAAGGGGATCGGGTCCTATGGGAAAGGGTCGTTTGGCTGTGGATATTGGTAGCGAGTGGATGTGTGTCTAGGAGAGGGAACATCGTAAACGGCGTTTTACTCCTTTATATTGGGGTGCCGTTACATTGGTTGGCAGCGGCGGGATTTTCCCTCCAGTTCCTGGGACACTCCAAGCCACCACAGTGAATGACCAGCTATGCAGCCTGCAGGAAAGTCACGCTGAAAGACTTACTTGAGAGCCGAGATGGACCAGAGAGATGGTGATGCAGGACCCCGGTCAGTTGAAGATTTGTTTCAGCAACGAGTGCGACAGCGGTTGGCATTATATGGTGCTAACCCATCAGAGACCGCCATTCAGGAAGCCATTAGAGGCATCCAGCTGCAGGATGCGCGACAAAAGAGAGAACTAGAGCGGCAACATGAGTGGAGAATGGCGGAAATACGACAATCGGAGATCGCCTACAGACAGCTGCTAGAATCTGCTCAGCAGCAGGGTGGGGCTCCCTTTGCCTGGGACTATCAGGAAATACCAGTTGACAACTATGAAATCCTGGCTGAAGAATCAGCAGTGAAAAATCTGAAGATTGCCCTCCCTAAAGCCGAAGTGGATGATACGGAGTCCCAGGGAGCTAGCCTGGCTGAAGAATCGGCAGTGGAAAAGCTGAAGATTGCCACCCTTAAAGCCGAAGTGGATGATATGTAGTTCCAGGGAGCTAGGGCAGTTGGCTCATCTCCCCAGCCACAGATTACAGAAGATATGGACTTAAGGGACTGTTCAGAGGATGTTATGGATTATGCATCGCCCGCTCAAGTACTGACAGCAGGACAAAGTACTGCAGACCCCTGCTCTACACCCGTGGCAGTTTTGGAGGCCCGAGTTGAGAAGGTGATGGTTCCTCTTTCCGAGTGGATTTCAGAGATGCAGGGAGGAGAAGCAGCCATTTTTCCTCCCCAACAGCTAGCCAGAGCAGATGGTGTGGAGTCCCCAGCAGAAGTGCTGGCAACAGGGCAGAGTGATAGCAACCTCTGCCCAGCACCGGAAACAACTGGGGAGTTTCAGGGAGCCGGGGCAGTTGGCCCCTCTCTCCAGCAACAAGCTGAGGGGGTAAAGCTTTCACCCCCAGCTGAATCACTGGCAGCAGGGCAGAATGCTACTGGCTGCTGCACACAACTGCCACTTGAGCGGATATCGGTGGATGGGACTGCGGTCTCCACTCACAGCAACCCAGCAGAAGAGCTGGCAAAAGAGCCGAGTGCCACGGGCCTCTGCTTTTAACTAACAGAAGAGGGAGTTCCTGTGGTAGTAGATGGGACTTCAGTCCTCACTGACACAACCCCAGAAAATGGTGTGACACTGAGACAGGAGGATGTCAGCCTTGCTTTGCAAGCACTGGGGGACTTCCACCTACCACAAGTGGATGGGACTTCAGTCTCCACTTGTATACCCCAGGGATGCCGGGCAGTCGACCCAGATCCCCAACAGCATGACGGACTGAGCCCAGTCACCCTGTCTTCTCCCCAGCGGCGGGTATGTTCTCTGAGAGAGGCAGAGGTTGGCTGGGTAAGTAATGCTCTGCTTGGAGCAATTCATTTGTGGTACTGGGTGGATACCAGCATTGGAAGAATGGACCAATGGACTAACTTCGGAGTAGACCCGTCTGGGGTCCCCTCCTCTGTTAGTCCCCTGCCAAAAGGGGAGATGTGTGACAGTGGGGTCACTTTGGACACAGGGTGAATAAAAGAAACCCCAGATATGGTCTGTGATAGCCATATTCAAGGCTGTATATACATTGTATATAGATTGGATGTATAATGTGTGTGGGGGTTATGTAATCATTGCTGTGAGGAATTAAGGTGTTTTGCATTCTATTGTTCATTAAGTCTGTCCTTGTGTGTATTGTAAAGTGCCAGACAGACTGGCTGCCAACCCTTTGTGAGAAGATGTGTATTGTGTGGGATCTTTTGAAGCCTAGCAGACGTCAGGATGAGGTGTTGAGTCTTGGGATGTGTGGGTGGAGCTGGGCCCTTGTTCATGTTAAATCATGTGTATTGAATTGTGTATAAAGTTACAATGTTTCTCAATAATAAAGATTCCTATTACAGAAGAAGACAGAGTGCGTCTCGTCCTTCTAAGGGGATCGGGTCCTATGGGAAAGGGTCGTTTGGCTGTGGATATTGGTAGCGAGTGGATGTGTGTCTAGGAGAGGGAACATCGTAAACTGCGTTTTACTCCTTTATATTGGGGTGCCGTTACAGGGTTTACAACCACTTTAATAGTAAAGCTGATATATATTTATATTCTTGCCTCAGCGTGTTGTCTGACTGCATAGGAACTATTAAGTATAATACTCCTGAGAGTGATAGGAGTTAACCCTAGACTAGCTGTGCCAGAGTGGGTCGAGTAAGATTGCCGGGGGTTGGCGGTACTGTACACAGGGCCCGAGAAAACAAACCAGCGTCTCTCTTAGGGCTGTGCGATTTTCCCCCCAAAAAAAAATCGGTGATTTTTTTATAAAAAACTTGATTTACGATTCGATTCAATTTTTTTTTAAATTTAATTGAAGTGCATCAACAAACAAAATTGCAAAGGCAAACTCTTTCTCTAACTGCAAAGTCAGTGTGCAACAAAGATTGTTAAACATCCAAATTATTAATACTGTATTTAGATTTAGCTAATAAAACAACAAAAATTCTTGAGGTTACTTTTAGTTGAATTGAACTGTGCCCATGCCTCACTGTGCCCGTGCTTCACTGTGCCCAATGCTTCACTGTGCCCGTGCTTCACTGTGCCCGTGCTTCAATCACTGTGCCCGTACCTGATGCAGATTTTCATGGGATACGGATTTTACTGCTACACCGGTGGCCATTCCAGTATTCAAAAGCCGCTCCTCCTCCTCGTCTGTGATAGGCGGAACACTCAATTTCCCAGCATTCAGTTTTCCGCCTATCATGGACATCCGCTCATCCTCATAACACAGACGAGGATGAGAGGATGTCCGTGATAGGCTGAACACTGCCTGCTGTGAAATTGAGTGTTCCGCCTATCACAGATGACGAGGACTCGGGAGGCGCGGCTTTTGAACACTGCAATGGCCGCCGTCTGTCTGCATGACACGCTGATCAGGAAGGCAGACGGCAGCTTGCGGTTAGTTAGTGTTACATTACATCTACTCGTGGCGGCTGTGGCGAGTAGATGTAATTGGGGTAACGCCGCCCAGTGCCATTCCGGATACGCCCCCTGCAGCCCTGCTACGGAAACTTTGAAGGAAAAGAAAAAATGAAAAAAAATATATATATATATTTTTTTTTTTTTTCAAAAAAAAATAAAAATCTAAAACAATCGATTTTCTTCAAATCTGAATCGATTTGAACTCAAAACTCGATTCAAGATTAAAATCGATTTTTTTCCCAGCCCTAGTCTCTCTTAACTGGGGGTAGCGCTACATATGTAATGTTCAATATAGTGCGATGTGGTATAGTGTATAGCAATGCGGTACAATGTATTAAATGTATTGGTGTGAGTGCTGAATGACGCAGCACAATGTACAGATGTGAATATTTTGCGTTACAGTACAATGCTTAGGTATGATGAGTACTATGTGAAGCCACACGCTGTGCTGTCAAGCCTCGTACACACGAACGAGTTTCTCTGCAAAAACCAGCAAGAAACTTGCTGGCAGAGATTTTTTGCCGAGAAATTTGTTCGTGTGTATGGTTTCTCGTCAAGAAAAGCGACAAGTATCTCGACGAGAAAATAGAGATCCTGCTCTCTATTTTCTCGTCGAGATTCTCGTCGGCATGTTTCTCGACGAGAAAAGTGAGTGTGTGTACACTTACCTGTCCTCCCGGAAGCCCGCGCATGTTCGAAATGAATTCGACGCATGCGCGGTAGCTTCCTAAGCATACGTAGGGTATACCAAGATGGCGGCGATGGCATCGAATGTGACGAGCGCATGCTCGTCGTAGTCGATGACGTCACAGCGTACGCTCCATTCAAAGAACCGCGGGTTCTTTGAATCGAGCGTCTGTACACTCGGCCGGGACAAGTTTCTTGTCCAAGAATCTCGTCGAAAAAAACGACATGTTTTTTTCGACGAGAATCTCGGCCGTGTGTACGAGGCCTCAGAATTTACACAGATGTGGTGTAATGTGTTGTAAGCGTGCTTGCCCTGCATGGAGTTGCTGACTGTAGAAACACACTGGCACTACCACACATAGCTGTCATATGACTTGTGGACTCCTATGGAGAACTTGCAATAAAAGGCAGGAGATAAGTAAACTTCATAGAATAATCCATGCAGAGATCTGGGCTATGACCTCATACAGCCCCCCATATGACAGGTCACAGCTCAGACTATACTAAGGACAAGTCAGGGGAAGTGTGGGCAGAGGAGACCTGGACAGTGACAGCAGAGGAGACCTGGACAGTGATAGCAGAGGAGACCTGGACACAGTGACAGCAGAGGAGACCTGGACAGTGACAGCAGAGGAGACCTGGACAGTGATAGCAGCAGAGGAGACCTGGACAGTGATAGCAGCAGAGGAGACCTGGACAGTGATAGCAGCAGAGGAGACCTGGACAGTGATAGCAGCAGAGGAGACCTGGACAGTGATAGCAGCAGAGGAGACCTGGACAGTGACAGCAGCAGAGGAGACCTGGACAGTGACAGCAGAGGAGACCTGGACAGTGACAGCAGAGGAGACCTGGACAGTGACAGCAGAGGAGAACTGGACAGTGACAGCAGAGGAGAACTGGACAGTGATAGCAGCAGAGGAGAACTGGACAGTGATAGCAGCAGAGGAGAACTGGACAGTGATAGCAGCAGAGGAGACCTGGACAGTGATAGCAGCAGAGGAGACCTGGACAGTGACAGCAGAGGAGACCTGGACAGTGACAGCAGAGGAGACCTGGACAGTGACAGCAGAGGAGACCTGGAATCAGTGACAGCAGAGGAGACCTGGAATCAGTGACAGCAGAGGAGACCTGGACACAGTGACAGCAGAGGAGACCTGGACACAGTGACAGCAGAGGAGACCTGGACACAGTGACAGCAGAGGAGACCTGGACAGTGACAGCAGAGGAGACTTGGACACAGTGACAGCAGAGGAGACCTGGACACAGTGACAACAGAGGAGACCTGGACACAGTGACAGCAGAGGAGACCTGGACACAGTGACAGCAGAGGAGACCTGGACACAGTGACAGCAGAGGAGACCTGGACACAGTGACAGCAGAGGAGACCTGGACACAGTGACAGCAGAGGAGACCTGGACACAGTGACAGCAGAGGAGACCTGGACACAGTGACAGCAGAGGAGACCTGGACACAGTGACAGCAGAGGAGACCTGGACACAGTGACAGCAGAGGAGACCTGGACACAGTGACAGCAGAGGAGACCTGGACACAGTGACAGCAGAGGAGACCTGGACAGTGACAGCAGAGGAGACCTGGACAGTGACAGCAGAGGAGACCTGGACAGTGACAGCAGAGGAGACCTGGACAGTGATAGCAGAGGAGACCTGGACAGTGATAGCAGCAGAGGAGACCTGGACAGTGACAGCAGCAGAGGAGACCTGGACAGTGACAGCAGCAGAGGAGACCTGGACAGTGACAGCAGCAGAGGAGACCTGGACAGTGATAGCAGAGGAGACCTGGACAGTGACAGCAGAGGAGACCTGGACAGTGACAGCAGAGGAGACCTGGACAGTGACAGCAGAGGAGACCTGGACAGTGACAGCAGAGGAGACCTGGACAGTGACAGCAGAGGAGACCTGGACAGTGACAGCAGAAGAGACCTGGACAGTGACAGCAGAGGAGACCTGGACAGTGATAGCAGAGGAGACCTGGACAGTGACAGCAGCAGAGGAGACCTGGACAGTGACAGCAGAGGAGACCTGGACAGTGACAGCAGAGGAGACCTGGACAGTGACAGCAGAGAAAACCTGGACTGTGACAGCAGAGAAAACCTGGACAGTGACAGCAGAGAAAACCTGGACAGTGACAGCAGAGAAAACCTGGACACAGTGACAGCAGAGGAGACCTGGACAGTGACACCAGAGGAGACCTGGACACAGTGACAGCAGAGGAGACCTGGACACAGTGACAGCAGAGGAGACCTGGACACAGTGACAGCAGAGGAGACCTGGACACAGTGACAGCAGAGGAGACCTGGACACAGTGACAGCAGAGGAGACCTGGACACAGTGACAGCAGAGGAGACCTGGACAGTGATAGCAGCAGAGGAGACCTGGACAGTGATAGCAGCAGAGGAGACCTGGACAGTGACAGCAGAGGAGACCTGGACAGTGATAGCAGCAGAGGAGACCTGGACAGTGACAGCAGAGGAGACCTGGACAGTGACAGCAGAGGAGACCTGGACACAGTGACAGCAGAGAAGACCTGGACACAGTGACAGCAGAGGAGACCTGGACACAGTGACAGCAGAGGAGACATGGACACAGTGACAGCAGAGGAGACCTGGACACAGTGACAGAAGAGGAGACCTGGACACAGTGACAGCAGAGGAGACCTGGACACAGTGACAGCAGAGGAGACCTGGACAGTGACAGCAGAGGAGTCCTGGACAGTGACAGCAGAGGAGACCTGGACACAGTGACAGCAGAGGAGACCTGGACACAGTGACAGCAGAGGAGACCTGGACAGTGACAGCAGAGGAGACCTGGACACAGTGACAGCAGAGGAGACCTGGACACAGTGACAGCAGAGGAGACCTGGACACAGTGACAGCAGAGGAGACCTGGACACAGTGACAGCAGAGGAGACCTGGACAGTGATAGCAGCAGAGGAGACCTGGACAGTGATAGCAGCAGAGGAGACCTGGACAGTGACAGCAGAGGAGACCTGGACAGTGATAGCAGCAGAGGAGACCTGGACAGTGACAGCAGAGGAGACCTGGACAGTGACAGCAGAGGAGACCTGGACACAGTGACAGCAGAGAAGACCTGGACACAGTGACAGCAGAGGAGACCTGGACACAGTGACAGCAGAGGAGACCTGGACACAGTGACAGCAGAGGAGACCTGGACACAGTGACAGCAGAGAAGACCTGGACACAGTGACAGCAGAGGAGACCTGGACAGTGACAGCAGAGGAGTCCTGGACAGTGACAGCAGAGGAGACCTGGACACAGTGACAGCAGAGGAGACCTGGACAGTGACAGCAGAGGAGACCTGGACAGTGACAGCAGAGGAGACCTGGACAGTGACAGCAGAGGAGACCTGGACAGTGATAGCAGCAGAGGAGACCTGGACAGTGACAGCAGAGGAGACCTGGACAGTGACATCAGAGGAGACCTGGACAGTGACAGCAGAGGAGACCTGGACACTGTGACAGCAGAGGAGACCTAGACAGTGACAGCAGAGGAGACCTAGACAGTGATAGCAGAGGAGACCTGGACAGTGATAGCAGCAGAGGAGACCTGGACAGTGACAGCAGAGGAGACCTGGACACAGTGACAGCAGAGGAGACCTGGACACAGTGACAGCAGAGGAGACCTGGACACAGTGACAGCAGAGGAGACCTGGACACAGTGACAGCAAAGGAGACCTGGACAGTGACAGCAGAGGAGACCTGGACAGTGATAGCAGCAGAGGAGACCTGGACACAGTGATAGCAGCAGAGGAGACCTGGACAGTGACAGCAGAGGAGACCTGGACACACTGACAGCAGAGGAGACCTGGACAGTGACAGCAGAGGAGACCTGGACAGTGTCAGCAGAGGAGACCTGGACACAGTGACAGCAGAGGAGACCTGGACACAGTGACAGCAGAGGAGACCTGGACACAGTGACAGCAGAGGAGACCTGGACACAGTGACAGCAGAGGAGACCTGGACACAGTGACAGCAGAGGAGACCTGGACACAGTGACAGCAGAGGAGACCTGGACACAGTGACAGCAGAGGAGACCTGGACACAGTGACAGCAGAGGAGATCTGGACACAGTGACAGCAGAGGAGACCTGGACACAGTGACAGCAGAGGAGATCTGGACACAGTGACAGCAGAGGAGACCTGGACACAGTGACAGCAGAGGAGACCTGGACACAGTGACAGCAGAGGAGACCTGGACACAGTGACAGCAGAGGAGACCTGGACACAGTGACAGCAGAGGAGACCTGGACACAGTGACAGCAGAGGAGACCTGGACACAGTGACAGCAGAGGAGACCTGGACACAGTGACAGCAGAGGAGACCTGGACACAGTGACAGCAGAGGAGACCTGGACACAGTGACAGCAGAGGAGACCTGGACAGTGACAGCAGAGGAGACCTGGACAGTGACAGCAGAGGAGACCTGGACAGTGACAGCAGAGGAGACCTGGACACTGTGACAGCAGAGGAGACCTGGACACTGTGACAGCAGAGGAGACCTGGACACTGTGACAGCAGAGGAGACCTGGACAGTGAAAGCAGAGGAGACCTGGACAGTGACAGCAGAGGAGACCTGGACAGTGACAGCAGAGGAGACCTGGACAGTGACAGCAGAGGAGACCTGGACAGTGATAGCAGCAGAGGAGACCTGGACAGTGATAGCAGCAGAGGAGACCTGGACAGTGATAGCAGCAGAGGAGACCTGGACAGTGATAGCAGCAGAGGAGACCTGGACAGTGATAGCAGCAGAGGAGACCTGGGCAGTGACAGCAGAGGAGACCTGGACAGTGACAGCAGAGGAGACCTGGACAGTGATAGCAGAGGAGACCTGGACAGTGATAGCAGCAGAGGAGACCTGGACAGTGATAGCAGAGGAGACCTGGACAGTGACAGCAGAGGAGACCTGGACAGTGACAGCAGAGGAGACCTGGACAGTGACAGCAGAGGAGACCTGGACAGTGACAGCAGAGGAGACCTGGACAGTGATAGCAGCAGAGGAGACCTGGACAGTGATAGCAGAGGAGACCTGGACAGTGATAGCAGAGGAGACCTGGACAGTGACAGCAGAGGAGACCAGGACAGTGATAGCAGCAGAGGAGACCTGGACAGTGATAGCAGAGAAGACCTGAACAGTGATAGCAGAGAAGACCTGGACAGTGACAGCAGAAGAGACCTGGACAGTGATAGCAGAGGAGACCTGGACAGTGATAGCAGAGGAGACCTGGACAGTGACAGCAGAGGAGACTGGGACAGTGACAGCAGAGGAGACTGGGACAGTGACAGCAGAGGAGACTGGGACAGTGACAGCAGAGGAGACTGGGACAGTGATAGCAGCAGAGGAGACCTGGACAGTGACAGCAGACGAGACCTGGACAGTGACAGCAGAGGAGACCTGGACAGTGACAGCAGAGGAGACCTGGACACAGTGACAGCAGAGGAGACCTGGACAGTGACAGCAGAGGAGACCTGGACAGTGACAGCAGAGGAGACCTGGACAGAGAAAGCAGAGGAGACCTGGACACAGTGATAGCAGAGGAGACCCGGACACAGTGATAGCAGAGGAGACTGGGACAGTGATAGCAGCAGAGGAGACCTGGACAGTGACAGCAGACGAGACCTGGACAGTGACAGCAGAGGAGACCTGGACAGTGACAGCAGAGGAGACCTGGACAGTGACAGCAGAGGAGACCTGGACAGTGACAGCAGAGGAGACCTGGACACAGTCACAGCAGAGGAGACCTGGACAGTGACAGCAGAGGAGACCTGGACAGTGAAAGCAGAGGAGACCTGGACAGTGACAGCAGAGGAGACCTGGACAGTGACAGCAGAGGAGACCTGGACAGTGAAAGCAGAGGAGACCTGGACAGTGATAGCAGAGGAGACCTGGACAGTGACAGCAGAGGAGACCTGGACAGTGATAGCAGCAGAGGAGACCTGGACAGTGACAGCAGAGGAGACCTGGACAGTGACAGCACAGGAGACCTGGACAGTGACAGCACAGGAGACCTGGACACAGTGACAGCACAGGAGACCTGGACACAGTGACAGCACAGGAGACCTGGACACAGTGACAGCACAGGAGACCTGGACACAGTGACAGCACAGGAGACCTGGACACAGTGACAGCACAGGAGACCTGGACAGTGACAGCAGAAGAGACCTGGACAGTGACAGCAGAGGAGACCTGGACACAGTGACAGCAGAGGAGACCTGGACAGTGACAGCAGAGGAGACCTGGACAGTGACAGCAGAGCCCTTGACAGTAACAGCAGAGGAGACCTGGACACTGTGACAGCAGAGGAGACCTGGACAGTGAAAGCAGAGGAGACCTGGACAGTGACAGCAGAGGAGACCTGGACAGTGACAGCAGAGGAGACCTGGACAGTGACAGCAGAGGAGACCTGGACAGTGACAGCAGAGGAGACCTGGACAGTGATAGCAGCAGAGGAGACCTGGACAGGGATAGCAGCAGAGGAGACCTGGACAGTGATAGCAGCAGAGGAGACCTGGACAGTGATAGCAGCAGAGGAGACCTGGGCAGTGACAGCAGAGGAGACCTGGACAGTGACAGCAGAGGAGACCTGGACAGTGATAGCAGAGGAGACCTGGACAGTGATAGCAGCAGAGGAGACCTGGACAGTGATAGCAGAGGAGACCTGGACAGTGACAGCAGAGGAGACCTGGACAGTGACAGCAGAGGAGACCTGGACAGTGATAGCAGCAGAGGAGACCTGGACAGTGATAGCAGAGGAGACCTGGACAGTGACAGCAGAGGAGACCAGGACAGTGATAGCAGCAGACGAGACCTGGATAGTGATAGCAGAGAAGACCTGGACAGTGATAGCAGAGAAGACCTGGACAGTGACAGCAGAAGAGACCTGGACAGTGATAGCAGAGGAGACCTGGACAGTGATAGCAGAGGAGACCTGGACAGTGACAGCAGAGGAGACTGGGACAGTGACAGCAGAGGAGACTGGGACAGTGACAGCAGAGGAGACTGGGACAGTGATAGCAGCAGACGAGACCTGGACAGTGACAGCAGACGAGACCTGGACAGTGACAGCAGAGGAGACCTGGACAGTGACAGCAGAGGAGACCTGGACACAGTGACAGCAGAGGAGACCTGGACAGTGACAGCAGAGGAGACCTGGACAGTGACAGCAGAGGAGACCTGGACAGTGACAGCAGAGGAGACCTGGATACAGTGATAGCAGAGGAGACTGGGACAGTGATAGCAGCAGAGGAGACCTGGACAGTGACAGCAGACGAGACCTGGACAGTGACAGCAGAGGAGACCTGGACAGTGACAGCAGAGGTGACCTGGACAGTGACAGCAGAGGAGACCTGGACAGTGACAGCAGAGGAGACCTGGACAGTGACAGCAGAGGAGACCTGGACAGTGACAGCAGAGGAGACCTGGACAGTGACAGCAGAGGAGACCTGGACAGTGAAAGCAGAGGAGACCTGGACAGTGAAAGCAGAGGAGACCTGGACAGTGAAAGCAGAGGAGACCTGGACAGTGATAGCAGAGGAGACCTGGACAGTGACAGCAGAGGAGACCTGGACAGTGATAGCAGCAGAGGAGACCTGGACAGTGACAGCAGAGGAGACCTGGACAGTGACAGCAGAGGAGACCTGGACAGTGACAGCACAGGAGACCTGGACAGTGACAGCACAGGAGACCTGAACACAGTGACAGCACAGGAGACCTGGACACAGTGACAGCACAGGAGACCTGGACAGTGACAGCAGAAGAGACCTGGACAGTGACAGCAGAGGAGACCTAGACACAGTGACAGCAGAGGAGACCTGGACAGTGACAGCAGAGGAGACCTGGACAGTGACAGCAGAGGAGACCTGGACAGTGATAGCAGCAGAGGTGACCTGGACAGTGATAGCAGCAGAGGAGACCTGGGCAGTGATAGCAGCAGAGGAGACCTGGGCAGTGACAGCAGAGGAGACCTGTACAGTGACAGCAGAGGAGACCTGGACAGTGACCGCAGAGGAGACCTGGACAGTGACAGCAGAGGAGACCTGGACAGTGACAGCAGAGGAGACCAGGACAGTGATAGCAGCAGAGGAGACCTGGACAGTGATAGCAGAGGAGACCTGGACAGTGACAGCAGAGGAGACCTGGACAGTGACAGCAGAGGAGACCTGGACAGTGACAGCAGAGGAGACCTGGACAGTGACAGCAGAGGAGACCAGGACAGTGATAGCAGCAGAGGAGACCTGGACAGTGATAGCAGAGAAGACCTGGACAGTGACAGCAGAAGAGACCTGGACAGTGATAGCAGAGGAGACCTGGACAGTGATAGCAGCAGAGGAGACCTGGACAGTGACAGCAGACGAGACCTGGACAGTGACAGCAGACGAGACCTGGACAGTGACAGCAGACGAGACCTGGACAGTGACAGCAGACGAGACCTGGACAGTGACAGCAGAGGAGACCTGGACACAGTGACAGCAGAAGAGACCTGGACACAGTGACAGCAGAGGAGACCTGGACAGTGACAGCAGAGGAGACCTGGACAGTGACAGCAGAGGAGACCTGGACAGTGACAGCAGAGGAGACCTGGACAGTGACAGCAGAGGAGACCTGGACAGTGACAGCAGAGGAGACCTGGACACAGTCACAGCAGAGGAGACCTGGACAGTGACAGCAGAGGAGACCTGGACAGTGACAGCAGAGGAGACCTGGACAGTGACAGCAGAGGAGACCTGGACAGTGACAGCAGAGGAGACCTGGACAGTGAAAGCAGAGGAGACCTGGACAGTGATAGCAGAGGAGACCTGGACAGTGATAGCAGAGGAGACCTGGACAGTGATAGCAGCAGAGGAGACCTGGACAGTGACAGCAGAGGAGACCTGGACACTGTGACAGCAGAGGAGACCTGGACACAGTGACAGCAGAGGAGACCTGGACACAGTGACAGCAGAGGAGACCTGGACAGTGACAGCAGAGGAGACCTGGACAGTGACAGCAGAGGAGACCTGGACACAGTGACAGCAGAGGAGACCTGGACACAGTGACAGCAGAGGAGACCTGGACACAGTGACAGCAGAGGAGACCTGGACACACTGACAGCAGAGGAGACTTGGACAGTGACAGCAGAGGAGACCTGGAGAGTGACAGCAGAGGAGACCTGGACAGTGACAGCAGAGGAGACCTGGACACAGTGACAGCAGAGGAGACCTGGACACAGTGACAGCAGAGGAGACCTGGACACAGTGACAGCAGAGCAGACCTGGACACAGTGACAGCAGAGGAGACCTGGACACAGTGACAGAAGAGGAGACCTGGACACAGTGACAGCAGAGGAGACCTGGACACAGTGACAGCAGAGGAGACCTGGACACAGTGACAGCAGAGGAGACCTGGACACAGTGACAGCAGAGGAGACCTGGACACAGTGACAGCAGAGGAGACCTGGACACAGTGACAGCAGAGGAGACCTGGACACAGTGACAGCAGAGGAGACCTGGACAGTGACAGCCAAGGAGACCTGGACAGTGACAGCCGAGGAGACCTGGACAGTGACAGCTGAGGAGACCTGGACAGTGACAGCCGAGTAGACCTGGACAGTGACAGCCGAGGAGACCTGGACAGTGATAGCAGAGGAGACCTGGACAGTGATAGCAGAGGAGACCTGGACAGTGATAGCAGAGGAGACCTGGACAGTGACAGCAGCAGGGGAGACCTGGACAGTGACAGCAGCAGGGGAGACCTGGACAGTGACAGCAGCAGGGGAGACCTGGACAGTGACAGCAGAGGAGACCTGGACAGTGACAGCAGAGGAGACCTGGATAGTGACAGCAGAGGAGACCTGGACACAGTGACAACAGAGGAGACCTGGACACAGTGACAGCAGAGGAGACCAGGACAGTGACAGCAGAGGAGACCTGGATAGTGACAGCAGAGGAGACTTGGACAGTGACAGCAGAGGAGACCTAGACACAGTGACAGCAAAGGAGACCTGGACACAGTGACAGCAGAGGAGACCTGGACAGTGACAGCAGAGGATGCCTGGACACAGTGACAGCAGAGGAGACCTGGACAGTGACAGCATAGGAGACCGGGACAGTGACAGCCGAGGAGACCTAGACCGTGACAGCAGAGGAGACCTGGACAGTGACAGTAGAGGAGACCTGGACAGTGACAGCAGAGGAGACCTGCACAGTGATAGCAGCAGAGGAGACCTGGACAGTGATAGCAGCAGAGGAGACCTGGACAGTGATAGCAGCATAGGAGACCTGGACAGTGACAGCAAAGGAGACCTGGACAGTGACAGCAGAGGAGACCTGGACAGTGACAGCAGAGGAGACCTGGACAGTGACAGCAGAGGAGACCTGGACACCGTGACAGCAGAGGAGACCTGGACAGTGACAGCAGAGGAGACCTGGACAGTGACAGCAGAGGAGACCTGGACAGTGACAGCAGAGGAGACCTGGACAGTGACAGCAAAGGAGACCTGGACAGTGACAGCAGAGGAGACCTGGACAGTGACATCAGAGGAGACCTGGACACAGTGACAGCAGAGGAGACCTGGACAGTGACAGCAGAGGATACCTGGACACAGTGACAGCAGAGGAGACCTTGACCAGTGTACTCGAGATACCTCCCCACACCTTACCCCTACCAGTTTACCCCTCTTAACCACTATCTTAACTTATCCAATCTATAGTAATTTAGACCACACCGGAGTTGGAGTATAAAATGGCCACAACAGCCTTTTTATTAAAACCATATCATGTAAAGAACTCCAATATAAAATATATATTTTCAATAACTTTATTAACACAATTTTACCATTATAACTCCCAGTCTGTTGGTCTCTGACGGCACCCCAAAACTTTTGAACCCCTTTTTACACCAATACACTGCGGTACAAAATTTTTGAACCATACCAGGCCTCCAGCCGTATAACAGCTCGGAGACAACCCCTTCCCGCAGTGCAACCATACCCGTACTCCAGCGGACACCATTCCACTGGAATACACCAGAGGGGCACATACCACCGATGAGCCCCCACCACTTTAATACCATCTGTGTTCTGCCACCGTCAAAGACCAAAGACACCGCCACAGCCTGCAAAGGGTAACCCCTTACCCTTAAGGGCCCCTCCACACCCGCAGGCACACTGGATCCCATCCTGACTCCCCAATGCCCACAAATCCATCCCACGTCAGAAAGATGCACACCATCCCTCCGTAATTACATGCCCACATTAACCTCCAACTCCATGTGCCTACCACCAGCCCCCCGTTATTGGCAACCAACCTAACCACCAGTTCGTTAAACTTGATTCCCGCCTTGTTAATCTGTGCCACTGATCTCGCCCTCCGCCACGAGGTGTACTTCATAACGTCAGACTATACTACCAACGTCCCCAGGAAGACCTCTCTAAGAAATCCGACGTTATGGCCGAGAACAGAGCCCCAATGGCTCTGATCCCCAAGTCATCCTCCCCCCACATGTAGTACCCAAACGACCGGTTGTCTATCCAACCGGGCGTACCGATCCACTCCTGGCACCACCCTACTCCACTCTATGCCCGTGAAGCCTATTCCTCCCAACGCAAGCCTCCATCCTGGGTATCCCCAACAGCCTGCCCGCCTGTCATGTATCTGCCCTCCTTTTTCCCCCAAAAGACATATGAATGCCCTACTGTCCAGATGAGGCGTGTAGAACCTCCATCTGAACTGAAAATACCACAACACAATTCAAAAACCCCAGAAAATTACCCCATCATTGCCAATAACCACACTTGCGCACCCCTTCACTTCCCACATATTTCCACTCACATCCGCTAATAAATGGGGGGCGTACCTAAGAACAAAACCACCTGGACTCCCATCTCACGATCCATTTTACCGCCGCCAAATCCAACTCGCCCCGGGCAGCCCCAGTGGCCGCCCCAATGCGGAAGGAGTGTGAAGCGATATGCTTGCAGTTGTTCCCAACCGCCCACAAGCCTTTCCGGAAACCCAGCCATGCATTAAAAACGTACTAGAAAACGATCCATCCTCATGCACCAAAAAAGCCCACCCCCCGGCCGTCCTAACATCCAGAACTTCTTACACTACCCTCACTGAACAGTCCTGATCCCCGGGCAATGAAGACAGCTGTTTACATCACCCCTCACACAGGGAGGGTGGCCCATTTGATCCATCTGTAACCTCCTGAACCGCAAACTCACCCTTCCGCCCGATAACTCCACGTCCTGTACCAGTAACCCCTCCGTCCTCTGTTTTTGACAGGCCCACAAACTCCCCCACCCTAAATGCAACAAAAAACGCTGTATAGAACAACTTAACCCCTTAACAGATGAACACACCCCGGCCAATGCCCCGCAAATCACTTGTGAAAGAGAAACAGAAAACAGGCCTTCCTGCATTCCTATGAGGGTGATCCTTTTGACACCCCTTTACCGCCTCCCTTACCCAGAAAACCGTAGTGAAATCTGCATGCCCTGGAGTTCGAATAGAAAACGCCAAGCCTGCCCGCTTCTTCTCGATCCCTGCCACCGAACCCCTTGCCTCCATGCACCGAGTTACTAAGTACTACCAGCAACTCCGTCTCAGACACATCCCGCTAAGCATCCGCTAGCCGTCTGAATGCAGCCCATTCCCTCCAGATTATTTGTATATGCCACCCATGTCGACCCACTTCCTTACTTCCCAATCCGGAAAACGGGGACAGTGAAACAGCTAAAGTGTAGTCTAACCCCGGGATACGCCTAGCATAGAGAAAACGTTCACTTGTAAGCACTCCAGTCGATGACTTGCACCACCCCCAAATCGTCACCGTGCAATCTAAACTTCATGTCCTTACTCATTGCCTCCCACAGTTCTGTAGCCAATACCGCCGGAAACAGGTCCAGCAATACCAGGTGATGACTGAGCCCCTCTTCCCCCAAAGACTTAGTCCATGCCTCTGCACTCCATTACCCCTGGCAAATGCCCCAAAAAACCCAGTGAACTTTGCAACATCAGTGCCCCATCCTAAATAAAAAATTGGTAACCGGGTCCCACATCCACCCCCATTGCCCGTTGTAAGTTTCCAAGAACGTGTGCCCCACCTTCAAAACATCCCTAAGCTCCTCATAGAGTCAAATAAAATGCGTATTGGCCCGCACCCCCACTGCCGCAGCCGACCATCCTTTAACAAAAAACCCACCCTTGGGAACAATTTCCCAGGAATTGGATCGCCTGACCCGTCACGGACCACCCTTTAACAAAAGGAAGCAAAATTGTCAGACATGGCGCCTGAGAAGGAGCATACCATGGGCAGACACAGATTCACATAAAATTCCCCCCCCAGCAGCACCCCAACCGCCAAAGTGTCCGGATGAAACGGCAGCCGCCGGAATGCCGACTCAACGTCCGCCTTTGCATGAGTGCCCCCCACTGTGCCCACTTCATGACCTATCAAGGAATTAACTCACCCCCTGTTTGAGAACAAGAGATAGTGAATAAGCAGAAGCTTGATCGATTCCTTCTTAACCACCACCCCCATCGGTGACACCACCAGATACACGATTGGGCTCTCCCGAAATGGCCCCCCTATACGATCTAAAGCCACCTTTTTAGCCAATGTTTTCTGAAACCACCCCCGGACTAACCAGTGAGGACCCCAAAATTTGCGCAAAGGGCGGCACGACCTCTTGAGCGAACGCACTTTTAAAAAACCTTCCTAGAAACCCGCTCTCAGCAACTCTGCCGACGCCCTAACCAAATATCTACTTAGAAAAAAAAACAAAAACGCATCCTTACCTCCTGCACCGGTGTCATCCTTCTTGAAGCAAAATCCCGGGGACGCTTTCCGTCTTTTGAAACACCGAGACAAGGGGTGCGTCCCCCCGCATCCAGCATTCCTGTTAAAACGACAGGACCCCACCCAACTTGCCAGATTCCTTGTTAAACTGACAGTACACCCCCACCATGTTTTCGTTCAGTGGTACAGAGTCATTTGTCCCCCCCGACCGACCCCCTTGAAAATTGGCTTGGTGTCCCAGCCGAGGACAACAAACGCAGCCAAAGGCTGATATCCTTATGCACCCAACAAAGCGTCTGACGAACTGCCCCCCGCTGCCGACTGTACGTAATAACGCAGTAAAGCAGTCCCAACATAACCCCCTAGGCCTCTCCCAGCGCATCCATATAACAGCACAGTGCCGATCAATGTTCCCGGGTTTACTCACCTAACACGCTGGCCAAGCTGGCGAATGGCTGCAGCCTCTCGCCAAACCTCCTTGGGACCAATCGACGCCTCCTCATCCCCTCATCTTCCTTTCCGGAATCGTCCGGCTTACCTTTTTCCAAATAAATTTTTTCTAGAGGCAGTAATAAGAAAATCTCGACATACTCACCTTTCCAATTTTGTCTCTCACCCCTTGGTCAGGTGAGCCCCCCAAGGGGCCCTTCAAAGCAAACGCAAACCTCACACTTAGCGGCATCGGCGATACGTACTATAACCGCTATGGCCACCACAGCAGGATCCCCTGCGTTCACCCCCACGGCCATACTCACCTGATTACCTCTAACAATGTTCCGTCACGGGCCCCGTAGTGAACACAGGTGCCACCACCTTAACCGACCCCTTTACCTGCCCGCCTACCCACAGCGCCACCTGCGGGGGACCCCTTTCACCCACGAACATCGCTGCACCAAATCCCTCAATATTCAGCAATAGGGCCTCTGCCCCGGGAGAGGCAGGCTGGTTGCCCGCCACCCCGCCACAGCATCCCTGACCCCCGGCGTGGCCCCCACACCGTTGGCAATGCCCCCCAACCCCACACCCAACAACTCACACAGTGCATTCGTCAAATCAACAGGAGAAATGATAGTGGTAGACTTACCGGGCTGACAGGGCACACCCCCCCCCCACAGCCGCAGATCTTGCCTCCCCTGGTGCTGCGACCCCTCTGCGATCCTCCTCTACCGATCCGAACAGCTCCCCTTCCGACCTCCGCTCCCAGGCTGGAAGCATGGCATGATGAGCCCCCCAGGCGAAACTTACCTGGAGGCCGCGACTCCCCTTGGCGCCGAATTGAAGTCCCCTCCTGGGGATCCACCACCACCTCCCTGCAGCGCCTGCGCCCTCTTGACAAGCCCCGGGTAGGCCGCGACACCTGATCACTGCTGTTCTGCACGTCCCTCAGCCCACTGCTTCACCCGATACCGCCAGCCTCGTCTGGTAGAGGCCCTGCGGACGTGGCAACGCTTCTCCCCCGCTGAACCTCCCCTTCCCTGCCGCCTGCACAGAAGGGAGGGGGTCCCACTTTCTGAGGTCCTCCGCCGCGAGGGCGAAGCACAGGCGCCATTACAGTCCGTAGCCCCGCCCCCTGCCGTTGCCGCGTGTACCGTCCGGCTCACCCCACGGCTGAAGCAGGCGCACGCTTTTCTAGGGGTGGGCCGACGAGTCAGCCTGTGGGCTTCTGGTGTGGCAAATTTTTTATTTATTTTTGGGGGGGGCGCAAATCGCGGGGGGCAGCCGCGAATCGCGGGGGGGGGGGTGCCGCGAATCGCGGGGGGGGATGCCGCGGGAGTGTCGCGAATCGCGGGAGGGGGGTGCCGCGAATCGCGCGGGGGGGGGCGCGTCTGCTGAGGCCCCAGGCCAAATCGGGCCCCAAACAGACGTCCTGTTATGATGGCCCTGAATGAGGGCACCAACCTGGTCTCCCAGACAGTCTGGCCCCTTCGTCGCCTCAGCCGCCCGCAACCGAGCGAGGATCAAAGCCACGTCCGCCATTTTGTCTAAGGAGAGAAGTGAAAAAACTTCCTCTCCTTTCTGTCCCCACACAAAATGATGGCGAGTGCACCCGCCTCCAGCTATTTAAAGTGCCCCTCCCCTCACATTAAAATTCACCTCTGCCTCCACCCACTCACTTCTTCACCAAATGTTAACCCCGTCCTGTCTGTACTCTCCACCTCGTCATGCACGGCCCTTCATTATATTCTTTTTTGTCTCTTCATTCTGGGCCTCCCTGGACAGTGATAGCAGCAGGGGAGACCTGGACACAGTGACAGCAGGGGAGACCTGGACACAGTGACAGCAGGGGAGACCTGGACACAGTGACAGCAGGGGAGACCTGGACACAGTGACAGCAGGGGAGACCTGGACACAGTGACAGCAGGGGAGACCTGGACACAGTGACAGCAGGGGAGACCTGGACACAGTGACAGCAGAGGAGACCTGGACACAGTGACAGCAGAGGAGACCTGGACACAGTGACAGCAGAGGAGACCTGGACACAGTGACAGCAGAGGAGACCTGGACACAGTGACAGCAGAGGAGACCTGGACACAGTGACAGCAGAGGAGACCTGGACACAGTGACAGCAGAGGAGACCTGGACACAGTGACAGCAGAGGAGACCTGGACACAGTGACAGCAGAGGAGACCTGGACACAGTGACAGCAGAGGAGACCTGGACACAGTGACAGCAGAGGAGACCTGGACACAGTGACAGCAGAGGAGACCTGGACACAGTGACAGCAGATGAGACCTGGACACAGTGACAGCAGAGGAGTCCTGGACACAGTGACAGCAGAGGAGTCCTGGACACAGTGACAGCAGAAGAGACCTGGACACAGTGACAGCAGAGGAGACCTGGACACAGTGACAGCAGAGGAGACCTGGACACAGTGACAGCAGAGGAGACCTGGACACAGTGACAGCAGAGGAGACCTGGACACAGTGACAGCAGAGGAGACTGTTAGAGAAATTAGAAATTATACTTTAAATGTCAACTATGAATATGCATATTAATATGACTATATCTTCTAAAGTTAAAATGTTTGCTTTATATAACTCTATTAGGACTTAAATATGCTGAATAAGCTCTAATAGCCCTAATTACTGGAATAAGTCATATGACCATATTCTATTGTGCAAAGATGTGCTGACTCTTACATCTGTCAAATATGGGCTGCGAACCATGGAATAATTTATGTGTCCATTGTATGAAATTTCCTGTCATAAGGTGTTGGCTGAAAAAGGATATTCTCATCTTCCTGCTAAAACGTCAGAATAAAAGTTGAAATTATACACGTGATCAGGACGTTACGAACAGGAAGGGGGAAGGTTTAAGGGTGATAAAAGCAGCATGTAAACTTATGACAGGCAGAAATGGATCTCTGAAGCAGAAAATATACATTTAACCATTTCTCTTGCATATGCAATAAAATATATTGACTTGTAACGAGAGTTGGTCCAAAATTACTTGACATTTTGGTCCTTCGAAAACGGAAGTCCAAATTCCTGGAAAGCACTAGCCAACAACCCAGTGAACCGATGTCCGTACGGCAAAAAACTGTAAGTCCTCCGTCTTAAATTTGACGTTAACAGAGGCCGGCTCACTGAACTAGTGCCTCCCGGGCAGCGACTTACCGGATCAGCACAAGAGACCGCTCTCGGGGCAAGGTAAGATATTTTCATTTATTATATTATACTTTTAGGCCTAAATGTGATTAGGGATTTAATGAATTAAGGGATTTTGTTACATACATCTAATATAGAGATTAATTGAATGTTTATCTGTTGTGTATATGTTTTGCTTTATCCGAGTTGAGGGAATATAAGAAGATACGTCCGTAGTTTAAATCCCTTTGATATAGGAGTATGGTCCCATTCTAATACCCGGGTGCAGATAAAGGAAATTTGTCGACAAAGGACCTAGGTCCTGACAGCCTTGTAAACTGCAGGAATTTCCGTGGGGGACACATAAATATTCCTACATCAAAAACATGAACCCCTGTTGATACAAAGGTATGGCCTGATAGATTTCCAGGTAACAAATAGAGGTAATTTGACGAGCCCTTGCGCTCAGCCAGCCTCGTATGTTGTGTAAAAAACCTGTACAGGCATTTATAAATACCGTTGAATCAACAAATATTAATGTTTTGATAAAGTGTGGGAACAACAGTCGAGAGAAATTAAGTCTCTTTTGTAATTCTGTTCATGCTCCCTACAGTTTACTGGAATATTAATGTTTTGATCAGGGGGGGTTGACCAGTCAGGTGAATTTACGTTCGCCTTGTAATCCTGTTCATTCTCCCTATAAATGAAAAAAAAACATTAAGTAAGAAGACAAGACACCAGTATTATAGCCGCACACAAGATCAATAATCTAGAAGTGATATGTCACGGCTAGAAAGTTTGTGAGTAGCTGCAGAAGTGATAAGATGCTGTGTGCAGGTATTGTGTCAGTGTGAGAAGACCTTACAAAAAAAACTCCGTGTGCACGTTAAAATGAGTATGATCCATGGAAAGTCTGATGGTTTGAATGATGATGCAAAGTATATGTGTAGTCTAGACAAAGAGAATGTGAAACTCCTTAAGACATGGAAAACAAAGTATGATTTTGATGCATTTTTAAATAAGGATTGTTGTGTAATACTGTGTTGTGTAGAAAGCTTAAAAAATAAATAAAAATTATGCCGGCATGTATGTATGTATGTATGTATGTGTGTATATGTGTATGCATATGTGTATGTGTATATATATGTATGTATATATGTATATATATATATATAAAAATAAAAAAAATAAAAGAAAAATAAGGAAATAGAATAAATTAGGTCTTCCCCAGGCAAAGAAATGGCTTGAGGAGGCTAACTGTAGGTTAAAATCATAAAAAAAAATCATAAAAAGACTATGTTTTTAGACAAAGAGGAGGACAATAATATGACCGTCCTCCGAAGTTTAGTGCAGCAAGTATTGACTGAACAAAATGCGACAAACCTAATGCACCCGACAGCCCCTACACACCCTTTAGAGGACTCTCCAATCCCACCGACAGACGCTGCTCCCCCTCTGACTTCACCACCCGCTCCCAATTCCTGCAGTCCCCACCACCAGATGGGACAGAGGTATGCAACAAGTTACCCCGCTGACCCTCCTTACAGCAATCCCAAGGTCCACATAGCTCAATTCAGGGATGGTATCATGGGAATGGTTGCTAGCTATCATCTCAATGTGAGGGAAATAGAGCAGGTCACCAGACAGGTACTGGGACCTGACTGGCATCATGTAGTGGGAGATTGGAGTGGATTAAACAACCAGGGAGGGGTGTTGCCTCAGGATGATGCAGCACTCAAAAACAGAAGAAATGCTCTTATAGCAAAGATAGAGAGAGGATAGATGGATACGTCAAGCCGACTGGTCCATTATAAATCAGTGTATATGGGGAGAAGAGGAAACAGTGGATAATTTCATTGTTAGGATAAAGTAGAATTTCAATAACCACTCTGGGATAGAAATCCAAGTAGATCAAGTGAACGATAGCCCATATGAACAACAGCTAAAGAATGCAATCCTGAAGGGGCTGCTAGTCCTTATATCAAGTTTTGTTAACGAACACATGATTAACCATAGGATCTGCAGACTCTAGGAGCTAATCAAGTATGCGAGGCATGCTGAGGGGCACTTCCAACCAAAAAAGAAAGTAAAGAAAAGGATGAGGGGGGAGTGTTTCCTGTATGGTAAAAGTGTGTCTGCAGTGAGAGAAGCAGAAGGATGGGAAAGAATCTGATATTTTGGATGTGTGTAATGTTGAAACTTGTTTGCATGCTGAAGCCAAGCCAGAAATAACCTGGGTTGCAAAGAGTAGTTGGGTAACATTTCTCTGTGACACTGGGGCTTGTAGGACCCTGATACACCCGCTGGATATGCCACCAGGGGTAAAGGGAAAAGGTTTAGTATATGTAAAATCTGCAAATGGGTTGATGCACCAGGAGGCCGTGTCTGAAGGCCTTACTGTGGAAAATCCAGACAGGTAAAAAGGCTCAGTGTAAAATTGTAATGTCAACTAAATGTCCTGTTAATTCGTTGGGTAGAGACATGTTGCATGCTCTTGATATTTCTGTCGTACCAGTGGAGGGGGGCCTCAAATCCCATCGGCTGTGTGAAAAACAAATCACAGCTGTGGATAATGAGCCCTGATACTGGTACAGCTTGGATTTACAAACTGAGGGATTAAAGATGCCCAAAACCCTGACAGAAATAATTGAAGAGCCTGTGAGGAAAGGTACAAGGTCCAGACGAACCTCTATTGCACTATCTACTACAAAAGGACCACTGGGCCTGATAGGTCCTATGAGAAACAGTTAATGAGTTGCACTAACACTGAAGTGCTCTTAAGATACCTGTACTGTGATAAGGAAGGAAATAACATGGCTACTTGTCTCCTACCACAGCCTATTCTGCAAATATACAGGCAGGATACTGTACCTCATGTTTCGGTCACGCGGAACTCCGAGGTATCATGGCATGAGCTAGGAGAACTTATCACAGACTGGGTCAAATTAACAGATGAGGAACTGAAATCCAGAGGGAATCAGAGGTACAGATTAGCGTGGTTTGTTGAATGTACAACCAGAACTTGCGTGATTGAAGTTTTGACAAAAGACAGTGACTGACACTTTTGACCCAAGGGGAAGGGGATGCCTTAAAAGATGTCCCCGATTTCTTGTGATCAAAAGGAAAGACAGACTTAGGGCTAATTAAGACAGACAGTCAGTTCTGGTTTGCACTTATGTACAAGGGAAAACTCACAAGAAATGTTCAATGCTTTGTCTCGAGTTGTACCTCCCAGTGGGAGTCAAATTCTCTTGTATGTGGATGACATTCTGGTAGCGGCTCCTCTGGAGCAACAATGTAAAATTGACACCTTGGCTCTGATGCATTTCCTCGCAGAACAAGGTCACAAGGTTAGCAAAATAAAATACAACTTTTGAAAAACAAGGTGAAATACCAGGGTTACATTATATCTCAAAAAGGCAGACATCCAGATGAGATCCGAAAAGAGGCCATCCTTCAAGCCCCCAAACCACGTAAAAATAAAGAAATGATGTAATTTCTTGGCATGGCAAATTTTTGTAGAGCATGGATAGCTAATTATGCTACGGAGGTGGTGCCTCTTTCTGATCTCATCTATGGTACACAAATGTCTGCAAAAAGTTCCATCCAGTGGAATGTGCAAGCAGAGGATGCATTTACATAGGTGAAGCACCTCATTGTGGGTTCTACTGTGCTTAGCCTACCCAATTACAGTAGAAACCCTTTAGCAGACTGTAGATTGTAAAGAGGGGTACATGACTTCTGCTCTCACTCAGGTTTATGAGAACGAACACAAACTAGTTGCATTTTACTTAACTAATTTGCCCCACTGTGTACAAGCTGTAGTAGCAGCCTCATTGGCCATACGGTCATCTGCATTGATAGTATTGTTCCACCCCTGGTACTTAAAGGTCTCACATGTTATTTAGGTGATCTTACTATAAGACAGAATCTCCTATTTATCTCCAGTCAGGCATTTATCATGTATGACTACACTTCTGGGACAACCACACGTTACAATCAAGAAGTGTACTACATTGAATCCTGCTACACTAATGCCAACACCTGGTGATGGGGATCCACATGATTGTGCAGCTCAAATTGATGAACGGGTACTCCCTAGGAAGGATCTCACTGATGTTCCCTTTCTAGATGCTGACATTACCTTTTTTGTTGATGGGTCGTGTAGAAAAAACGATAAATCAAACAGCTTATGCTATAGTAACACATGACCAGGTCATTGAAGCTAGACCCTTTCCCAGTTCCTATTCTGCACAACAAGCTGACATTATAGCCCTATCAAGGGCCTGCAGTCTAGGGGAAGGGAAAAATAAATAGATATTTATACTGACAGCCAATACGCTTTCTCTACACATATTTGCCCAGCAATGGAAAAAAGGGGTATGATTACGTTGCCATGGGAAACCGATCACACAGAGATCTCATTCTTGCCCTTCTAGAATATGTACAAAAACCAGCACAAGTGGCTATTTGTAAATGTGCGGCACATAGAAAGGAAACAGATCCAATTACCCTAGGGAATGCACTAGCAGACAAGACAGCAAAGGAAGCTTCTGAAGGACAGCAATGACAAACATATACAGTTTCCCAAGTAAATGATGAGGTACAGAGAGCTATTGATGAAACATGGTTATCAGAAATGCAGAAAACATCACCGGCAGGTGAAAATCAAAGTGGTTATATACAGGGTCAACACTGGTCAATGGTATATACACATGTACAGAAGGTAAACCTAACTTATCTACATCACTATTCACGTATGCTGTGTTATTGAGTCATGGGTAGGCCCATACCTCAAAAGGAGGGATGGTACTGGGTGTACACAACATATGGGTTTACAAAACTACTCTGAACATTTTGTCTCACATATCCGATTTGTAACAGATACCATGCACAAGGTGCCCTAAGAGCCTTAAGGGGTCATTTCCCACAACCCCCTTATCCCTTTCACACAATATGCATGGATTTTATTGAATTGAACAAATGTGAGAATAAGTACTGTCTGGTTATTGTGTACAGGTTTATAAAGTGGGTGGAAACTTTTCCTATGACGCACACGGATGGACAGTCAGTAGCCAAAGTACTAATCAAAGAGGTGATTCCACGACAAGGGATCCCCGCGCTGATTTACAGTAACAATGGCTCCAATTTTGTAAACTAAACAATACAACTAATTGGTATATGGTACAATATCTGACCTACTAGGGAGAATCACTATTTAGGTTGTAACCCCTGGTCAGAACACCCCAGCCCCCGAGCCAACTCAGTTTCAACTTAATACCTCTTTGTTTAAAACAGATTTTACTTACAAGGAACAATTAAGTATAGAAACAGGATTTGGAGACAAAAATTAGTGGATAGAATGGGTCAGATACACAACTCAATCTAAGGGGTTAAGTGATTGTATTTCTTGTGCAAACCCAAGACCACAACTAGCTACCATTCCTCTCCCTGAAGAGGAAACAGATTTAGCTTGCATAATAAGACTGTTTTCAGAAAATATTACTGGGTCTGAATGTGCAAATGAGAAAAAGAGATACCCTAAAACTAAAATGCAAAGTACACCCCCTTCACTACAAGCATTACCAGGAAATTTTTCTAGTTTCTCTAACAAAGATAAGGATGGTACAAAGGTTGGCACTCTATCTCCTGAATACTGTGCGACCACAACATCAACTACAGACATTAAGTATCAACTAAAATGGTTTCAGGAACAGAAACGGCAACTAGCTGATGTTTGGTGGCTGTGTGGGGACAAGAAACTAAGGCTCAGACTGCCACCTAGATGGGAGGGTAGTTGTGCCCTTACCCGCCTGTTGCTTCCCTTTTATATTGTTCCTATGACTAATAAATTGATGAGACTAACAGGTAAACACTATTTTAAGAGACTTAAGTGTCCAGAATCATTTTGACAACCAGGTATATATAGACTCAATAGGTGTTCCACGAGGAGTTCCGGATGAATTTAAAGCACAGAATCAAGTAACAGCAGGACTCACCTCACTCTTCCTATGGGTATAGCCCAATAAGAATGTCGACTGGATAAACTACATTTACTACAACCAGCAGAGGTTTGTGAATTACACCAGAGATGCTATCAAAGGTATAGCAGCACAATTGGACGCCACCTCTTTGACAGCGTGGCAGAACCGTATAGCATTGGATATGTTGCTGGCAGAAAGGGGCGGGGTATGCAAAATGTTCGGCACCTTCTGCTGCACTTTTATTCCAAATAATACGGCACCTGATGGAAGTATCACCAAGGCTTTGCAAGGCCTACAAATGTTATCCCAGGAACTAACTGAAAACTCTGGTGTAGAGAACCCCTTCACAGGACTCTTTGAAAAATGGTTTGGTAAATGGGGTGATCTTGCAAAAGGTTTGCTCATCTCTGTTGTCATGGCAGCCACGGTCCTTACGCTGTGTGGATGTTGCTGCATTCCTTGTATTAGAGGAATTTTTCAAAGACTGATTGACACATCACTAACAAAGACTATGTTTTTTCAGAACAACACTGAACTATACCCGGAACCTGATGAAGATGAACTTACAGTCCTTTCAAAAGACTTATTTGTCTAAATGATAATACCTGGTAAAATAAAGAACCTGGATATTTGAATTATTGACATTATAAGTATAAAAGGGAGCAGCTGTTAGAGAAATTAGAAATTATACTTTAAATGTCAACTATGAATATGCATATTAATATGACTATATCTTCTAAAGTTAAAATGTTTGCTTTATATAACTCTATTAATACTTAAATATGCTGAATAAGCTCTAATAGCCCTAATTACTGGAATAAGTCATATGACCATATTCTATTGTGCAAAGATGTGCTGACTCTTACATCTGTCAAATATGGGCTGCGAACCATGGAATAATTTATGTGTCCATTGTATGAAATTTCCTGTCATAAGGTGTTGGCTGAAAAAGGATATTCTCATCTTCCTGCTAAAACGTCAGAATAAAAGTTGAAATTATACACGTGATCAGGACGTTACGAACAGGAAGTGGGAAGGTTTAGGGGGGATAAAAGCAGCATGTAAACTTATGACAGGCAGAAATGGATCTCTGAAGCAGAAAATATACATTTAACTATTTCTCTTGCATAGCAATAAAATATCTTGACTTGTAACGAGAGTTGGTCCAAAATTACTTGACAGAGACCTGGACACAGTGACAGCAGAGGAGACCTGGACACAGTGACAGCAGAGGAGACCTGGACACAGTGACAGCAGAGGAGACCTGGACACAGTGACAGCAGAGGAGACCTGGACACAGTGACAGCAGAGGAGACCTGGAAACAGTGACAGCAGAGGAGACCTGGAAACAGTGACAGCAGAGGAGACCTGGACACAGTGACAGCAGAGGAGACCTGGACAGTGATAGCAGCAGAGGAGACCTGGACAGTGATAGCAGCAGAGGAGACCTGGACAGTGATAGCAGCAGAGGAGACCTGGACAGTGATAGCAGCAGAGGAGACCTGGACAGTGATAGCAGCAGAGGAGACCTGGACAGTATTAGCAGCAGAGGAGACCTGGACAGTGACAGCAGCAGAGGAGACCTGGACACAGTGACAGCAGCAGAGGAGACCTGGACACAGTGACAGCAGCAGAGGAGACCTGGACACAGTGACAGCAGCAGAGGAGACCTGGACACAGTGACAGCAGCAGAGGAGACCTGGACACAGTGACAGCAGAGGAGACCTGGACACAGTGACAGCAGAGGAGACCTGGACACAGTGACAGCAGAGGAGACCTGGACACAGTGACAGCAGAGGAGACCTGGACACAGTGACAGCAGAGGAGACCTGGACACAGTGACAGCAGAGGAGACCTGGACACAGTGACAGCAGAGGAGACCTGGACAGTGACAGCCGAGGAGACCTGGACAGTGACAGCAGAGGAGACCTGGACAGTGACAGCAGAGGAGACCTGGACAGTGACAGCAGAGGAGACCTGGACAGTGACAGCAGAGGAGACCTGGACAGTGACAGCAGAGGAGACCTGGACAGTGACAGCAGAGGAGACCTGGACAGTGACAGCAGAGGAGACCTGGACACAGTGACAGCAGAGGAGACCTGGACACAGTGACAGCAGAGGAGACCTGGACAGTGACAGCAGAGGAGACCTGGACAGTGACAGCAGAGGAGACCTGGACAGTGAAAGCAGAGGAGACCAGGACAGTGAAAGCAGAGGAGACCAGGACAGTGAAAGCAGAGGAGACCTGGACACAGTGACAGCAGAGGAGACCTGGACACAGTGACAG
This sequence comes from Rana muscosa, assembly GCA_029206835.1. Taxonomy (NCBI): domain Eukaryota; kingdom Metazoa; phylum Chordata; class Amphibia; order Anura; family Ranidae; genus Rana; species Rana muscosa. Next base: position 2,039,602 of record JARGYO010005579.1, on the reverse strand, counting down.
CAGAGGAGACCTGGACACAGTGACAGCAGAGGAGACCTGGACACAGTGACAGCAGAGGAGACCTGGACACAGTGACAGCAGAGGAGACCTGGACACAGTGACAGCAGAGGAGACCTGGACACAGTGACAGCCGAGGAGACCTGGACAGTGACAGCCGAGGAGACCTGGACAGTGACAGCAGAGGAGACCTGGACAGTGACAGCAGAGGAGACCTGGACAGTGACAGCAGAGGAGACCTGGACAGTGACAGCAGAGGAGACCTGGACAGTGACAGCAGAGGAGACATGGACAGTGACAGCAGAGGAGACCTGGACAGTGACAGCAGAGGAGACCTGGACACAGTGACAGCAGAGGAGACCTGGACACAGTGACAGCAGAGGAGACCTGGACAGTGACAGCAGAGGAGACCTGGACAGTGACAGCAGAGGAGACCTGGACAGTGAAAGCAGAGGAGACCAGGACAGTGAAAGCAGAGGAGACCAGGACAGTGACAGCAGAGGAGACCTGGACACAGTGACAGCAGAGGAGACCTGGACACAGTGACAGCAGAGGAGACCTGGACACAGTGACAGCAGAGGAGACCTGGACACAGTGACAGCAGAGGAGACCTGGACACAGTGACAGCAGAGGAGACCTGGACACAGTGACAGCAGAGGAGACCTGGACACAGTGACAGCAGAGGAGACCTGGACACAGTGACAGCCGAGGAGACCTGGACAGTGACAGCCGAGGAGACCTGGACAGTGACAGCAGAGGAGACCTGGACAGTGACAGCAGAGGAGACCTGGACAGTGACAGCCGAGGAGACCTGGACAGTGACAGCAGAGGAGACCTGGACAGTGATAGCAGAGGAGACCTGGACAGTGATAGCAGAGGAGACCTGGACAGTGATAGCAGAGGAAACCTGGACAGTGACAGCAGAGGAGACCTGGACAGTGACAGCAGAGGAGACCTGGACAGTGACAGCAGAGGAGACCTGGACACAGTGACAGCAGAGGAGACCTGGACACAGTGACAGCAGAGGAGACCTGGACACAGTGACAGCAGAGGAGACCTGGACACAGTGACAGCAGAGGAGACCTGGACACAGTGACAGCAGAGGAGACCTGGACAGTGACAGCAGAGGAGACCTGGACAGTGACAGCAGAGGAGACCTGGACAGTGAAAGCAGAGGAGACCAGGACAGTGACAGCAGATGAGACCTGGACACAGTGACAGCAGAGGAGACCTGAACAGTGACAGCAGAGGAGACCTGGACAGTGACAGCAGAGGAGACCTGGACAGTGACAGCAGAGGATACCTGGACACAGTGACAGCAGAGGAGACCTTGACCAGTGTACTCGAGATACCTCCCCACACCTTACCCCTACCAGTTTACCCCTCTTAACCACTATCTTAACTTATCCAATCTATAGTAATTTAGACCACACCGGAGTTGGAGTATAAAATGGCCACAACAGCCTTTTTATTAAAACCATATCATGTAAAGAACTCCAATATAAAATATATATTTTCAATAACTTTATTAACACAATTTTACCATTATAACTCCCAGTCTGTTGGTCTCTGACGGCACCCCAAAACTTTTGAACCCCTTTTTACACCAATACACTGCGGTACAAAATTTTTGAACCATACCAGGCCTCCAGCCGTATAACAGCTCGGCGACAACCCCTTCCCGCAGTGCAACCATACCCGTACTCCAGCGGACACTATTCCACTGGAATACACCAGAGGGGCACATACCACCGATGAGCCCCCACCACTTTAATACCATCTGTTTTCTGCCACCGTCAAAGACCAAAGACACCGCCAACACACAGCCAACACACAGCTGTTATGACGACCTTCTCCTTCACAACCTGAAAGACAAGAAAACAATAGCCAGAAAAACACCAAAACAACAGGGAGGGTGGGTGGGAAAAACTTCCTCTCCTTTCTGTCCCCACACAAAATGATGCCGAGTGCACCCGCCTCCAGCTATTTAAAGTGCCCCTCCCCTCACTTTAAAATTCACCTCTGCCTCCACCCACTCACTTCTTCACCAAATGTTAACCCCGTCCTGTCTGTACTCTCCACCTCGTCATGCACGGCCCTTCATTATATTCTTTTTTGTCTCTTCATTCCGGGCCTCCCTTGACCAGTGTACTCGAGATACCTCCCCACACCTTACCCCTACCAGTTTACCCCTCTTAACCACTATCTTAACTTATCCAATCTATAGTAATTTAGACCACACCGGAGTTGGAGTATAAAATGGCCACAACAGCCTTTTTATTAAAACCATATCATGTAAAGAACTCCAATATAAAATATATATTTTCAATAACTTTATTAACACAATTTTACCATTATAACTCCCAGTCTGTTGGTCTCTGACGGCACCCCAAAACTTTTGAACCCCTTTTTACACCAATACACTGCGGTACAAAATTTTTGAACCATACCAGGCCTCCAGCCGTATAACAGCTCGGAGACAACCCCTTCCCGCAGTGCAACCATACCCGTACTTCAGCGGACACCATTCCACTGGAATACACCAGAGGGGCACATACCACCGATGAGCCCCCACCACTTTAATACCATCTGTGTTCTGCCACCGTCAAAGACCAAAGACACCGCCACAGCCTGCAAAGGGTAACCCCTTACCCTTAAGGGCCCCTCCACACCCGCAGGCACACTGGATCCCATCCTGACTCCCCAATGCCCACAAATCCATCCCACGTCAGAAAGATGCACACCATCCCTCCGTAAATACATGCCCACATTAACCTCCAACTCCATGTGCCTACCACCAGCCCCCCGTTATTGGCAACCAACCTAACCACCAGTTCGTTAAACTTGATTCCCGCCTTGTTAATCTGCGCCACTGATCTCGCCCTCCGCCACGAGGTGTACTTCATAACGTCAGACTATACTACCAACGTCCCCAGGAAGACCTCTCTAAGAAATCCGACGTTATGGCCGAGAACAGAGCCCCAATGGCTCTGATCCCCAAGTCATCCTCCCCCCACATGTAGTACCCAAACGACCGGTTGTCTATCCAACCGGGCGTACCGATCCACTCCTGGCACCACCCTACTCCACTCTATGCCCGTGAAGCCTATTCCTCCCAACGCAAGCCTCCATCCTGGGTATCCCCAACAGCCTGCCCGCCTGTCATGTATCTGCCCTCCTTTTTCCCCCAAAAGACATATGAATGCCCTACTGTCCAGATGAGGCGTGTAGAACCTCCATCTGAACTGAAAATACCACAACACAATTCAAAAACCCCAGAAAATTACCCCATCATTGCCAATAACCACACTTGCGCACCCCTTCACTTCCCACATATTTCCACTCACATCCGCTAATAAATGGGGGGCGTACCTAAGAACAAAACCACCTGGACTCCCATCTCACGATCCATTTTACCGCCGCCAAATCCAACTCGCCCCGGGCAGCCCCAGTGGCCGCCCCAATGCGGAAGGAGTGTGAAGCGATATGCTTGCAGTTGTTCCCAACCGCCCACAAGCCTTTCCGGAAACCCAGCCATGCATTAAAAACGTACTAAAAAACAGTGTTATTACCTGTTAACTACTTTTTCCAGGAATCTTCCAGGACGGCTTACAGAGAGATAGGCTCCTCCCACCTAGAACAGGAAACACATGATCCACATCATAAAAGTCTTACTCATGCATTAGCCCCTCAGTATTTAACAAATAACCGAAGGCCTCAGAATCATTAAACCTGGATCAGCGTAGCTCTATCCTTCTATATGCTTTACATTGCTACTCACCTCATAAAAAGGGAGGGAACTGACGCCGTCCTGGAAGATTCCTGGAAAAAGTAGTTAACAGGTAATAACACTGTTTTTCCAAGTCATCTTCCAGGACGGCTTACAGAGAGGACAATATAGTACTACCTGATCAGGGCGGGACCACAGCCTGCAGCACTTTCCTGCCGAAAGACTGGTCCTGGCTGGCAAGCAGGTCCAGTCTGTAATGCTTCACAAAAGTCTGGAAACTGGACCAGGTTGCGGCCTTGCAGATCTGGAGGGGAGATGCTCCTGCCCTTTCAGCCCAAGAAGTAGAAACCGCTCTTGTGGAGTGAGCATTTATACCTAATGGAGGTGTGCGGGAGACTGCCTTGTATGCCTCCGCAATTGCCGACTTCATCCACCTGGCGATGGTACCTTTGGATGCCTCTTTCCCCTTGTTAGGACCTGCGAATAAAACAAACAAGCTGGTGGAGCGCCGCCACTCCTTGGTGTGCTCTATGTAGGCAATCAGGCATCTCCTGACGTCTATTTTATTAAATCCTGCTTCCTTATCATTCTTTGGATTTCCGCAGAATGATGGTATCACGATTTCTTCTGACCTATGGAAGTTAGACGATACCTTGGGGAGAAAAGCTGGGTCCAGCGAGAGGATAATTTTGTCTTGTAAAATGGTGCAGAAAGGCTCGATCACTGAAAGTGCCTGGATCTCACTGACTCTCCTAGCCGAGACTAGGGCCACCAAAACTACTGTCTTCAGGGTTAACAGTTTTATGGGTAGTTCATCTATAGGTTCAAATGGTGCCCTACCGAGACCCTGTAATACTGTTGATAAGTCCCAGGGAGGGAACCTCCTTGCTTTGGGGACTCGTTTCCGGCTGATGGACACAAGAAATCTTTTGATCAGTGGTTCTTCTGACAGTCTTTGATTTAAAAAGTTGGACAGGGCGGCCACCTGAACCTTAAGAGTACTAACTGCAAGGTTTAGATCTGCTCCAGCTTGGAGGAAATCTAGAACCGCCGGGACCATGGCACCTGACACTCTGTTGTTGAGTCTGCGCCAGTCCCCAAATCTCTTCCAAATTTTATTATAAATTGTGTTAGTGGACGGCTTTCGGCTGCTAAGAATGGTATCGATTACCTTGGCCGATAACCCTCTCAGCTCTAACAGCTCCCTTTCAGAAGCCAAGCCGTCAGAGAAAGAGAGCTCAGTTCTGGATGATTCGCTTCTCCCTGGTATAAGAGGTCCGACCTGTAAGGTAGTCTCCAAGGTTCTGCAATGCTGAGTCTTAGAAGACCTGAGAACCAAGACCTCCTCGGCCAAAATGGCGCGATCAGGATGACCTTTGTGTTGGACCCTCTTATCTTCCGGATAATCCTCGGAATGAGGGCAAACGGTGGAAATGCGTATACCAGATCTGCCTCCCAAGACTGGGATAGGGCATCTAGGCCCCGACTGAGAAGATCTCTCTGTAGGGAATAGAACTGTTTCACCTGCCTGTTGTGTCTTGTAGCAAAAAGGTCTATCTGTGGGTCTCCCCACTTCTGCACTATTTCTTCGAACACTGTTCGATTCAAGCACCATTCTGTCGAAGACAGCGTCTCTCTGCTTAGGGCATCTGCCAGAGAATTTAATTCCCCTTTTAGGTGAATGGAAGATAGGGATAACAGGTTTTCTTCTGCCCATTGAAGGATCTCTCTTGCTATCCTCATCAGACCCGGGACTCTCGTACCCCCTTGCTTGTTGAGGTAACAAACCGTGGTAATGTTGTCCGAAAGGACCTGCACATGTCTTCCCCTTAGGGATGGGCAAAAGCCTACTAGGGCCTTTAGAACCGCCTTCATCTCCCTCGCATTGGAGGAGAGGCCGGCTTCCTGCCGGTTCCAGAGCCCCTGGGCTATCAGAGTGCCTGAATGGGCCCCCCAGCCCTGCCCGCTGGCGTCCGTGGTGACTGCCAGAGGACAGTGTTGGGACCAGAGTCGGCCAGCCGAGAGGTTTGCAGGGATCAACCACCATTCTATTGAGAGCTTTACTTCCTGCGGAATTTCCGTCTGTCTCTGAAGTGAATTTGTTTGTCCATCCCAGAGAGAAAGCACGAACGCCTGAAGCGCTCGAGTATGGAACTGAGCCCACTGGACTCCTGGGATGGCCGCTGTCATTAACCCAAGGACCCTCATTATACTCTGAATTGAGGTCCTTGAACAAGTGCAGAGGTTCCTCACCTCTGTCAAAATTGTCTCTACCTTTTCCTTTGTCAGGAATATCTTGGACTTCCTTGAGTCTATCAGGTATCCTAGGTATACAATGCTCTGAGTAGGTACTAATTGTGACTTCTCCTGATTTACCAGCCACCCTAGTTGCTGAAGGTGTCTGGTAGTTCTGCTCAGGTTCCGTCTGACTTCGTCTGCTGAGTCTGCAAAAATCAGTAGGTCGTCCAGATAGGGGATAATCTGAATTCCCTCTGATCTCAGAGTCCCTAGCGCTTCTGCCAGTATCTTCGTAAAAATGCGTGGAGCTGACGCTAGTCCGAAGGGCAGAGCATTGAATTGAAAATAGAGGGTTGTGAACCCTTTTCTTACTGCAAATCTGAGAAATTGTTGGGACTCCTCTCGAATAGGGACGTGAAGATAGGCGTCCCTTAGGTCCAATGAGACCATGAAGACCCCAGGGGTTAACAGCTCTCTGGTGGAGTAGATTGATTCCATCTTGAAACGTCTGTACTTTACGTACATGTTTACTTGTCTCAGATTTAGAATCAGTCGAAATTTTCCTGATGATTTCTTTATCAGAAAAACTTGAGAGTAGAATCCCTCTTTCCTTAGAGATGGGGGGATGAAGCTTATCACCTTCTCTTCCAGCATACTCTGCAGGAGGGAAGACATAGCTGTGGCTTTTTCTGCGTCTCTTGGGAGACTTGTTATGAACATTTTTTGAGGGGGGCAGCCTAAAAGTTCTATCCTGTACCCTGATGCGATCAGATCTAGGATACAACGGCTGCTGGAGATGGTCTGGCACTGTGGAAGGAATGACCCCAATCTCCCCCCCACAGGCCCGACTGAGTCACTGGGAAGTGTTCTTAGGCTGGGAGGGTCTAAAGAGGAAACCTCCTCTGCCCCTTCCCCTCCTGTATTGCCAACCCCCTTTCTGGTCTTTAGTGATGAGCCGAACACCCCCGGGTTCGGTTCGCACCAGAACCCGCGAACGGACCGGAAGTTCGAACGAACATTAGAACCCTATTAAATACAATGGATGCGAACGTTCGAATTCTAAAGTGCTAATTATAACAACTATTATGCATGTTATTGTCCTAAAAAGGGTTTGGGAACCCGGGTTCTGCACCAGGGGACATGTATCAATGCAAAAAGAAGTTTTAAAAACGGTCGTTTTTCGGGAGCAGTCATTTTAATGATGCATAAAGTGAAAAAAAAAAGTCAAATATTCCTTTAAATATCGTACCTGGGGGGTGTCTAAAGTATGCCTGTGAAGTGCCACGTGTTTCCCGTGTTTAGAACTGTCCCTGCACAAAATGACACTTCTAAAGGAAAAAAAAGCCATTTAAAACTGCTTGCGGCTTTAATGTAATGTCTGGTCCCGGTAATATGGATGAAATTCTTTAAGAAAAATGGCATAGCTACCCCATGACCCCCCCCCCCCCCTACCCCAGCCCATTACCAGCCCCTTTGGGTCTTGTATGGATATTAAGGGGAACCCCGCACATAAAATAAAAAAGGCCCTATATACTCTGAACAGCCGTATACAGGCGGTGCATACAAGACAGGGACTGTAGGTTTGTTCTTATGTAGAATCTGTTTGTAATTTTGAACAGGTACATTGTTGAAGTGTAGCTCCAGCCCAAAAATCTATTTTTAAACTTTTTGGAAAACATAGGTAAGGGTTATCACCCCTGTAACATTTGTTTTGCTGTCTGTGCCCCTGTTCAGAACATTTCACCTCACTTTCCGTCCCAATGACAACTGTTTTTGAAATGTGGTGTTTTTCTTGAAACAAGGATTGCTGATAAAGCATCAGTACAGAGGAGACACCTTTCTCCCATATTTATTCTTACAGGAGAGAATTTTCCTTCCTAGTGGTAGATTTCCTCTCACTTCCTGTTGTCTTCTTGCGTTTGCAAGTAGGAGTCGTTTGTAAGTTGGATGTTTGAAAGTAGGGACCTGCCGTATATACTCTGCAGAAATAGGCCCCTTAGTTGTTGGTGTTGGCACAACACTGTAAGCACTCACAGTTACTCTTGGTTGGTGCTGGAACGCCCTGCTGTCAACTATTATATCAGGAATTTTAATTACATATAATTGTTGAACAGTGGTAGTAAAAATTGGGCCTTTGATGGTGGTGCTGGTGCCACAACACTGTAAGCCCTGACAGTTACTCTTGGTGGGTGCAGCAATGGGCCCTGCTGTGAATTATTAGATCAAGAATTGTAATTACATGCCCCTGTTGAACAGGGGCTGAAAAATTGGGCCTTAGGCACTGGTGGCACAACACTGCAACCCCTCACAGATACTGTACTTGGAGCACAGCAATGAGCCCTGTTGCAAAGTATTGCTTCAAAAATTGTAATGACACGCCCCTGTTAAACAGGGGCTGAAAAATTGGGCCTTAGGCACTGGTGGCACAACACTGCAACTCCTCACAGATACTGTACTTGGAGCACAGCAATGAGCCCTGTTGCAAAGTATTGCTTCAAAAATTGTAATTACACGCCCCTGTTAAACAGGGGCTGAAAAATTGGGCGTTAGGCACTGGTGGCGGCACCCATAAACAAAAATGATCTTCCAAGCTATCATCATCAATCGTATCATTGAGGACTCGGAGGAGGAGGATAGCCAGTCAACATAACAGCACAGGCACTCAGCATCAGCATCAGTCTTGAAGGGATGTGACATTTTAAAATCAATTAGTCTGTTATATCAGCATCAGGTGTGTGGTAGCTGGTGGTGATCCAAGACTGGTTCATCTTGATGAAAGTCAGTCGATCAACCGAGTCGGTGGACAGGCGCACCCTGTGATCCGTGACAAATCCTCCAGCAGCACTGAATGTGCGTTCCGAAAGAACGCTGGATGCAGGACAGGCCAGTAGCTCAATTGCATACTGTGCAAGCTCTGGCCAGTGATCCATCCTCAAGACCCAGTAAGCCAGAGGATTTTCGGTGGGGAAGGTGTCCAAGTCTGACCTTGCCCCTAGATATTCCTGCACCATGTTTATCAGACGCTGGCGATGGTTGCTGGAACCAATCATACTTTGGGGCTGCGGACTAAAGAATTGTCTGAACGCATCGGTCAGACGGCCACCTTCCCCACCGCTCCTTCTTTGACTGGCCGAAGCCTCAGCAACTCGTTGTCCAGGACCAGGAGTTTGCAACCTCCCAGTCTCTGGGAACGCGTTGCACAGACCTTTCTGCAAGGCCTCCCGGAGTTGTCTCATCCTCTGCTCCCTCTGCGACGGTAACATAAGGTCCGCAACCTTACCCTTGTACCGTGGATCAAGGAGAGTGGCCAGCCAGTAATGGTCCCTCTCCTTGATCCGAAGAATACGAGGATCCTTCCGCAGACTTTGCAGGATCAGGGAGGCCATGCAGCGTAGGTTTGCTGAGGCATTCGCTCCGGAGTCCTCTGGGTCACTAAGGACGACATGATCCGCAGCCACCTCCTCCCAGCCACGTACAAGTCCACTGGTTTCTTGGGACTGTAAATCATCCCTAAAAGACTGCTGCTGATGATGCTGAGTGCCAGCCTCCACCTCCATGCTGACACAATCCTCCTCCTCCTCCTCCTCCTCTTCCTGTGCGATGGGTGGGACAGAAGGAACACTGTCTGGGTAAAGGGGGCCTTGAGAGGCAAGGAAGTCCTCCTCTTCCTGCCTCTGTTCTGCCTCAAGTGCCCTGTCCATTATTCCACGCAGCGTGTGCTCCAACAGGTGGACAAGAGGTACAGTGTCACTGATGCATGCACTGTCACTGCTCACCATCCTCGTGGCCTCCTCAAATGGTGCCAGGACAGTGCATGCATCCCTGATCATGCCCCACTGGCGTGGAGAAAAAAAACCAAGCTCCCCTGACCCTGTCCTGGTGCCGTAGTCGCACAGGTACTCATTGATGGCCCTCTGCTGCGTGTGCAGCCGCTGCAGCATGGCCAACGTTGAGTTCCACCTGGTGGGCATGTCACATATAAGGCGGTTCTTGGGCAGGTTCAACTCCTTTTGCAGCTCAGCCAGGCGAGCACTGGCATTATAAGATCTGCGGAAATGCACACAGACTTTCCTGGCCTGCCTCAGGACATCCTGTAAGCCCGGGTACCTGCCCAAGAACCGCTGCACCACCAGGTTAAGGACGTGAGCCACACAGGGCACATGGGTCAGTTGTCCCTGTCGGAGGGCGGAGAGGAGGTTGGTGCCATTGTCGCAAACCACCATTCCTGGCTTAAGCTGGCGTGGCGTCAACCACCTCTCGGCCTGGCCCTGCAGAGCAGACAGGACCTCTGCCCCAGTGTGGCTTCTGTCCCCCAAACACACCAGCGCAAGCACGGCATGGCATCTTTTTGCCTGCGTACTTGCGTAGCCCCGTGAACGGCTACGGAGCACCGCTGGTTCATAGGACAAACCACAGGAAGAGGCCATGGAGGAAGAAGAAGAGGAGGGGGTGGAGGAGAGAGGTGTGTCACAACCAGTAGTAGCATTTTGGAGGCGTGGCGGTGGGACAACCTCCAACACTACTGCACCTTGTCCTGAATCCTTCCCAGCTGCCAAAAGAGTGACCCAATGGGCCGTGAAAGAAAGGTAACGTCCCTGTCCATGCCTGCTGGACCATGAGTCAGCGGTAATATGCACCTTACCGCTGACCGCCCTGTCCAGCGAGGCCAAGACATTGCCTTCCACATGCCGGTAGAGAGCCGGAATAGCCTTCCGTGAGAAAAAGTGGCGTTTGGGAACCTGCCACTGAGGAACCGCACATTGCACAAACTCACGGAAGGGGGCCGAGTCTACCAACTGAAAAGGCAGCAGTTGAAGCGCTAGCAATTTAGCCAAGCTAGCATTCAACCGCTGGGCATGTGGATGGCTGGGAGTGAACTTCTTTCGACGGTCCAGCAGCTGGGGCAGGGAAATTTGCCTGCTAGAATCGGACGTCGGTGTACTGCTAGCAGAGTGGGCGCAAGTACTTGGCTGTGACACACCTAATTCTACACCTTCATTCCTCTCAGTGCATGTTTCAGAGAGGACTGAAGTTATAGTGGGGTTGGAGATCCCAGCTGATGCGGTGCAAGGAGAGGTCCGCTTTGTTCTTTGGTGTGGGTCTTTGAGGTAGGCTTGCCAACGAGCTGCATGGCAGGTCAACATATGTCTGGTCAGGCATGTGGTACCCAAGCGGCTGATGTTTTGGCCACGCGATATACGCTTGAGACATATGTTGCAAACAGCAGCTGTGCGATCTGATGCACTAGCCTCAAAAAAGGCCCACACCAAAGAACTTTTTGAATGACGGGCAGAGGCAGCGCCCTGCACAGGCGGAGCTCTGCGGTGTGATTCCGTCGGTGTACTGCCCTTACGCTGGCCACCAAAGGGCATCCTGCCTCGTTGGAGATGTGCCTCCTCCTCATCCTCCTCCTCCTCCTCTCTCCTATTAGGCACCCACGTGGAGTCATTGACCTCATCATCCCCTCCCTCCTCATCACTGGAGCCAATCTGGCAGTATGCTGCAGCTGCTGGAACATGACTGCCAGATTGGTGTCCTTCTTGAGCATCCCCTCTGTCTGCTCTCACGCTACTGCCTTCCTCTAGCTGGGTTTCATCATCAGACCCTTCGAAACGCTGGGCATCCTCCTGGAGCATGTACCCAACACTGTGCTGAAACAGTTCGGGGGACTCCTCAGGAGGAGGACATGGTGGGTCTAGGGAAGGAGTGACTGATGATTTGTCTGACATTGATACCAGGGAAGACGACGCTTTGGCAGCTGCTTTTCCAGTACCCTGAGCCTGGGTGAGAGAGGATGAGGAGGAGGAGGAGGGCTTGGTCATCCACTCTACCAAGTCTTCGGCATGATGTGGCTCAACATGTCCAGCTGCCGAAAAGAAGGACAAGCGTGTCCCATGGCCATGTGCTGATGACAATGCACCGCGTCCACGACCAGCACTGTTGCCCCCAGACACAGAGCCTGCTTGCCCTCTTTTATTGCCTCCTGACTGTCTGCCTCTCCTTGTTTGCCTTCCAGACATTCTAATAGATGGCCTGCAGGGAGATGGGAAAAAAGCAATAAGGGCTACCTTCAGGTGTCCTTCTCTGTCCCTGGAAACAAGGACTTGCAGAGTGAAAGAAAAAAAACACTCTCCCTACCTACAGTTTTCTGTCCCTAGAAAAAATGTTTTTTTTAATCACAATATAGCACAAGGAAAATTAACTCACTGTCCTTACAGGTCCCTGGAAACAAGGACTTGCAGAGTGAAAGAAAAAAAACACTCTCCCTACCTACAGTTTTCTGTCCCTAGAAAAAAATGTTTTTTTTAATCACAATATAGCAAAAGGACAATTCACTCACTGTCCTTCCAGGTCCCTGGAAACAAGGACTTGCAGAGTGAAAGAAACTGACACTGTCCCTACCTAGAGTTTTCTGTCCCTGGAATAAATGTTTTTTTCAGCACAATATAGCACAAGGACAATTAACTCACTGTCCTTACAGGTCCCTGGAAACAAGGACTTGCAGAGTGAAAGAAAAAAAATACTCTCCCTACCTACAGTTTTCTGTCCCTAGAAAAAAATGTTTTTTTTAATCACAATATAGCAAAAGGACAATTCACTCACTGTCCTTCCAGGTCCCTGGAAACAAGGACTTGCAGAGTGAAAGAAACTGACACTGTCCCTACCTAGAGTTTTCTGTCCCTAGAATAAATGTTTTTTTTAATCACAATATAGCAAAAGGACAATTCACTCACTGTCCTTCCAGGTCCCTGGAAACAAGGACTTGCAGAGTGAAAGAAACTGACACTGTCCCTACCTAGAGTTTTCTGTCCCTAGAATAAATGTTTTTTTTAATCACAATATAGCAAAAGGACAATTCACTCACTGTCCTTCCAGGTCCCTGGAAACAAGGACTTGCAGAGTGAAAGAAACTGACACTGTCCCTACCTAGAGTTTTCTGTCCCTGGAATAAATGTTTTTTTCAGCACAATATAGCACAAGGACAATTAACTCACTGTCCTTACAGGTCCCTGGAAACAAGGACTTGCAGAGTGAAAGAAAAAAAATACTCTCCCTACCTACAGTTTTCTGTCCCTAGAAAAAAATGTTTTTTTTAATCACAATATAGCAAAAGGACAATTCACTCACTGTCCTTCCAGGTCCCTGGAAACAAGGACTTGCAGAGTGAAAGAAACTGACACTGTCCCTACCTAGAGTTTTCTGTCCCTAGAATAAATGTTTTTTTTAATCACAATATAGCAAAAGGACAATTCACTCACTGTCCTTCCAGGTCCCTGGAAACAAGGACTTGCAGAGTGAAAGAAACTGACACTGTCCCTACCTAGAGTTTTCTGTCCCTAGAATAAATGTTTTTTTTAATCACAATATAGCAAAAGGACAATTCACTCACTGTCCTTCCAGGTCCCTGGAAACAAGGACTTGCAGAGTGAAAGAAACTGACACTGTCCCTACCTAGAGTTTTCTGTCCCTGGAATAAATGTTTTTTTCAGCACAATATAGCACAAGGACAATTAACTCACTGTCCTTACAGGTCCCTGGAAACAAGGACTTGCAGAGTGAAAGAAAAAAAATACTCTCCCTACCTACAGTTTTCTGTCCCTAGAAAAAAATGTTTTTTTTAATCACAATATAGCAAAAGGACAATTCACTCACTGTCCTTCCAGGTCCCTGGAAACAAGGACTTGCAGAGTGAAAGAAACTGACACTGTCCCTACCTAGAGTTTTCTGTCCCTAGAATAAATGTTTTTTTTAATCACAATATAGCAAAAGGACAATTCACTCACTGTCCTTCCAGGTCCCTGGAAACAAGGACTTGCAGAGTGAAAGAAACTGACACTGTCCCTACCTAGAGTTTTCTGTCCCTAGAATAAATGTTTTTTTTAATCACAATATAGCAAAAGGACAATTCACTCACTGTCCTTCCAGGTCCCTGGAAACAAGGACTTGCAGAGTGAAAGAAACTGACACTGTCCCTACCTAGAGTTTTCTGTCCCTGGAATAAATGTTTTTTTCAGCACAATATAGCACAAGGACAATTAACTCACTGTCCTTACAGGTCCCTGGAAACAAGGACTTGCAGAGTGAAAGAAAAAAAATACTCTCCCTACCTACAGTTTTCTGTCCCTAGAAAAAAATGTTTTTTTTAATCACAATATAGCAAAAGGACAATTCACTCACTGTCCTTCCAGGTCCCTGGAAACAAGGACTTGCAGAGTGAAAGAAACTGACACTGTCCCTACCTAGAGTTTTCTGTCCCTAGAATAAATGTTTTTTTTAATCACAATATAGCAAAAGGACAATTCACTCACTGTCCTTCCAGGTCCCTGGAAACAAGGACTTGCAGAGTGAAAGAAACTGACACTGTCCCTACCTAGAGTTTTCTGTCCCTAGAATAAATGTTTTTTTTAATCACAATATAGCAAAAGGACAATTCACTCACTGTCCTTCCAGGTCCCTGGAAACAAGGACTTGCAGAGTGAAAGAAACTGACACTGTCCCTACCTAGAGTTTTCTGTCCCTAGAATAAATGTTTTTTTTAATCACAATATAGCAAAAGGACAATTCACTCACTGTCCTTCCAGGTCCCTGGAAACAAGGACTTGCAGAGTGAAAGAAACTGACACTGTCCCTACCTAGAGTTTTCTGTCCCTGGAATAAATGTTTTTTTCAGCACAATATAGCACAAGGACAATTAACTCACTGTCCTTACAGGTCCCTGGAAACAAGGACTTGCAGAGTGAAAGAAAAAAAATACTCTCCCTACCTACAGTTTTCTGTCCCTAGAAAAAAATGTTTTTTTTAATCACAATATAGCAAAAGGACAATTCACTCACTGTCCTTCCAGGTCCCTGGAAACAAGGACTTGCAGAGTGAAAGAAACTGACACTGTCCCTACCTAGAGTTTTCTGTCCCTAGAATAAATGTTTTTTTTAATCACAATATAGCAAAAGGACAATTCACTCACTGTCCTTCCAGGTCCCTGGAAACAAGGACTTGCAGAGTGAAAGAAACTGACACTGTCCCTACCTAGAGTTTTCTGTCCCTAGAATAAATGTTTTTTTTAATCACAATATAGCAAAAGGACAATTCACTCACTGTCCTTCCAGGTCCCTGGAAACAAGGACTTGCAGAGTGAAAGAAACTGACACTGTCCCTACCTAGAGTTTTCTGTCCCTGGAATAAATGTTTTTTTCAGCACAATATAGCACAAGGACAATTAACTCACTGTCCTTACAGGTCCCTGGAAACAAGGACTTGCAGAGTGAAAGAAAAAAAATACTCTCCCTACCTACAGTTTTCTGTCCCTAGAAAAAAATGTTTTTTTTAATCACAATATAGCAAAAGGACAATTCACTCACTGTCCTTCCAGGTCCCTGGAAACAAGGACTTGCAGAGTGAAAGAAACTGACACTGTCCCTACCTAGAGTTTTCTGTCCCTAGAATAAATGTTTTTTTTAATCACAATATAGCAAAAGGACAATTCACTCACTGTCCTTCCAGGTCCCTGGAAACAA
This sequence comes from Rana muscosa, assembly GCA_029206835.1. NCBI lineage: Eukaryota > Metazoa > Chordata > Amphibia > Anura > Ranidae > Rana > Rana muscosa. The sequence goes on along the minus strand of JARGYO010005579.1, from coordinate 2,024,122 downwards.
GGACTTGCAGAGTGAAAGAAACTGACACTGTCCCTACCTAGAGTTTTCTGTCCCTAGAATAAATGTTTTTTTTAATCACAATATAGCAAAAGGACAATTCACTCACTGTCCTTCCAGGTCCCTGGAAACAAGGACTTGCAGAGTGAAAGAAACTGACACTGTCCCTACCTAGAGTTTTCTGTCCCTGGAATAAATGTTTTTTTCAGCACAATATAGCACAAGGACAATTAACTCACTGTCCTTACAGGTCCCTGGAAACAAGGACTTGCAGAGTGAAAGAAAAAAAATACTCTCCCTACCTACAGTTTTCTGTCCCTAGAAAAAAATGTTTTTTTTAATCACAATATAGCAAAAGGACAATTCACTCACTGTCCTTCCAGGTCCCTGGAAACAAGGACTTGCAGAGTGAAAGAAACTGACACTGTCCCTACCTAGAGTTTTCTGTCCCTAGAATAAATGTTTTTTTTAATCACAATATAGCAAAAGGACAATTCACTCACTGTCCTTCCAGGTCCCTGGAAACAAGGACTTGCAGAGTGAAAGAAACTGACACTGTCCCTACCTAGAGTTTTCTGTCCCTAGAATAAATGTTTTTTTTAATCACAATATAGCAAAAGGACAATTCACTCACTGTCCTTCCAGGTCCCTGGAAACAAGGACTTGCAGAGTGAAAGAAACTGACACTGTCCCTACCTAGAGTTTTCTGTCCCTAGAATAAATGTTTTTTTTAATCACAATATAGCAAAAGGACAATTCACTCACTGTCCTTCCAGGTCCCTGGAAACAAGGACTTGCAGAGTGAAAGAAACTGACACTGTCCCTACCTAGAGTTTTCTGTCCCTGGAATAAATGTTTTTTTCAGCACAATATAGCACAAGGACAATTAACTCACTGTCCTTACAGGTCCCTGGAAACAAGGACTTGCAGAGTGAAAGAAAAAAAATACTCTCCCTACCTACAGTTTTCTGTCCCTAGAAAAAAATGTTTTTTTTAATCACAATATAGCAAAAGGACAATTCACTCACTGTCCTTCCAGGTCCCTGGAAACAAGGACTTGCAGAGTGAAAGAAACTGACACTGTCCCTACCTAGAGTTTTCTGTCCCTAGAATAAATGTTTTTTTTAATCACAATATAGCAAAAGGACAATTCACTCACTGTCCTTCCAGGTCCCTGGAAACAAGGACTTGCAGAGTGAAAGAAACTGACACTGTCCCTACCTAGAGTTTTCTGTCCCTAGAATAAATGTTTTTTTTAATCACAATATAGCAAAAGGACAATTCACTCACTGTCCTTCCAGGTCCCTGGAAACAAGGACTTGCAGAGTGAAAGAAACTGACACTGTCCCTACCTAGAGTTTTCTGTCCCTGGAATAAATGTTTTTTTCAGCACAATATAGCACAAGGACAATTAACTCACTGTCCTTACAGGTCCCTGGAAACAAGGACTTGCAGAGTGAAAGAAAAAAAATACTCTCCCTACCTACAGTTTTCTGTCCCTAGAAAAAAATGTTTTTTTTAATCACAATATAGCAAAAGGACAATTCACTCACTGTCCTTCCAGGTCCCTGGAAACAAGGACTTGCAGAGTGAAAGAAACTGACACTGTCCCTACCTAGAGTTTTCTGTCCCTAGAATAAATGTTTTTTTTAATCACAATATAGCAAAAGGACAATTCACTCACTGTCCTTCCAGGTCCCTGGAAACAAGGACTTGCAGAGTGAAAGAAACTGACACTGTCCCTACCTAGAGTTTTCTGTCCCTAGAATAAATGTTTTTTTTAATCACAATATAGCAAAAGGACAATTCACTCACTGTCCTTCCAGGTCCCTGGAAACAAGGACTTGCAGAGTGAAAGAAACTGACACTGTCCCTACCTAGAGTTTTCTGTCCCTGGAATAAATGTTTTTTTCAGCACAATATAGCACAAGGACAATTAACTCACTGTCCTTACAGGTCCCTGGAAACAAGGACTTGCAGAGTGAAAGAAAAAAAATACTCTCCCTACCTACAGTTTTCTGTCCCTAGAAAAAAATGTTTTTTTTAATCACAATATAGCAAAAGGACAATTCACTCACTGTCCTTCCAGGTCCCTGGAAACAAGGACTTGCAGAGTGAAAGAAACTGACACTGTCCCTACCTAGAGTTTTCTGTCCCTAGAATAAATGTTTTTTTTAATCACAATATAGCAAAAGGACAATTCACTCACTGTCCTTCCAGGTCCCTGGAAACAAGGACTTGCAGAGTGAAAGAAACTGACACTGTCCCTACCTAGAGTTTTCTGTCCCTAGAATAAATGTTTTTTTAATCACAATATAGCAAAAGGACAATTCACTCACTGTCCTTCCAGGTCCCTGGAAACAAGGACTTGCAGAGTGAAAGAAACTGACACTGTCCCTACCTAGAGTTTTCTGTCCCTAGAATAAATGTTTTTTTTAATCACAATATAGCAAAAGGACAATTCACTCACTGTCCTTCCAGGTCCCTGGAAACAAGGACTTGCAGAGTGAAAGAAACTGACACTGTCCCTACCTAGAGTTTTCTGTCCCTAGAATAAATGTTTTTTTTAATCACAATATAGCAAAAGGACAATTCACTCACTGTCCTTCCAGGTCCCTGGAAACAAGGACTTGCAGAGTGAAAGAAACTGACACTGTCCCTACCTAGAGTTTTCTGTCCCTAGAATAAATGTTTTTTTTTAAGCACACTATAGCAGAAGCACAAAACACACTGACACTCTCCCTACCTATCCTTCTCTTTCCCTAAACTAAAGGAATCCAGGTTAAGCAAGAAAGAAATAACAGTCACTGTCCCTGCCTATGCTACTCTATCCCTGCTCCGGAACACACTACACTAGGCCGCCGTGCTGGCGGCCTTTTATAGTGTGGGGCGTGTACTAAACACCCTCAGCAATAATTGGCCACAGGCATCCTGCCTGTGGCCAATCATTGCTCTCCTCGCTGCCGGCGCTGTGATTGGCCAAGCATGCGGGGTCACAGTGCATGCTTGGCCAATCACAGCGCCTGGATGACACTGCGATGGCGTAGTGCATTGTGGGCCGTTCGCGTCACTCGAATTTGGCGCGAACGGCCCAAATCGTTCGATCTTCGTCGAACGATCGAACAGCCAATGTTCGAGTCGAACGTATGTTCGACTCGAACACGAAGCTCATCCCTACTGGTCTTGGGCTCTGTTATTCCGTCTCCTATCCCCCCGGTGAGAGTTCCTTTCACTTGACACCTGAAAGGGACGAAAACTCCTCTTTTGTTGTTGTTGTTGCCTTTTGGGAAAAGGGAACCCTTTCTTTTTATCGGCCGACCTCTCTAGGACGGATTCCAGCTCCTTTCCAAAGAGCAGATCTCCATCAAACGGTAGGGAACAGAGTCTTGTCTTTGAGACAGAGTCTCCTCCCCAGGTCTTCAGCCAGATAGCCCTCCTGGCTTCATTAACCAAGGCTGTGGATCTGGCCGAGAATGTGACCGACTCCGTGGATGCATCCGCTATATAGGCCACTGCCTTACTTAGCGTGGGTAAAGCATCCAGAATCTCTTCCCTAGGAGTGTCTGACTCCAGAAGAGTGCGGAGCTGTTTAAGCCATAAGTCAAGTGTACGCGCCACGCATGTGGTGGCTAGTGCGGGTCTAAAGTTGGCGGAGCAAGCTTCCCACGCCTTTTTTAAATAGCCCTCCGCCTTCCTGTCCATTGGGTCCTTCAGGATACCTGTATCCTCAAAGGAAAGTTCTGAAGCTCTAGAGACCATGGCTATGGAAGCGTCCAGTCTGGGACATCTATCCCACAGCTTTGTATCCTCTTCCTTAAAGGGGAACCTTCTCTTTAAATTTTTAGGGAAGAATACTGCTTTCTCCGGCTTCCTCCATTCATGAAGTATGGTCTCCCTTAGGGATCCATGCACCGGAAAGGTTCTGCCCTGTCTAGGCTGAAGGCTTTCATATAGGAGGTCATGCACTGACAACTCCTGGTTCTCTGGGGACTCCAGTTCCAGGGTGTCGTAGATTGCTTTCAGGAGCTCCTCTGTCTCCTCTGAAGGAAAAAGGAATTTTTGCATCTTTTCTGGCCCTTCCTCGCTCGGGTCTATCTCCTCAGGGTCTGAGGCTGAGCCTGAGTTGTCCTCCCCGTCCTCCAGGACTCGATGCTGGTGGACTGCCCGTACCTGGGCCCTAACCTCTGGCCTCACGGCAGTACTGGTGCCTGAAGTACCTGGGCTGGGTTCAGCAAGTGTCTCTTGCTGTGTGGGCTTAAAGGACTGAAACGTCTGTTTCATCCCTGACTTTAATGAGTCCATAAAGCCTTTGAGAACAGGGCCTGTTTCTCCCTTGATAAGTCTGTCTATGCAGTCCTGACAAGCATTCTTTTTCCACCCAATTTGCAACTTCCTGGTACATATTGGGCATCTTTTTCTAGGTGTTTCTGTTTTATCTCTGGGCTCGTGGGTCCTGTCCTGTAATACAGTAAATGACAAGCGCCTGCATATTACTTACACTGAAGTAAACACCCAAACCAGAAACACCACGTGGACTCTCTTATTCTAGTCTAAGAATTATGAGAAGTACCCACCACCAGAGCCTATGCTAGAATATGTGACGTCTGCCACCATCAGCATAGGAGAAACAAACGGTCTCTGGAATAAACAGACTCCCCCTGTGCCGCCCCCACAGGAGGGTAAGAAAAGGAAAGAAGCGGTCTGCCCCTTATTTTCTTACCTTAGGGCCCGATGCGACCGATGGCGCCTCCAGATCTGCGTCTCTGGGTCCTTCCATGTTGCGCGGCGCCATCTTTAGGTCCGGGTCCCTTAAATATGAGAGGAGTGGAAGTCCGGAGCGGCGCTGTGGATCCGACGCCGCCCCACGGCACAGCACGCCTGTTATTTTCAACTAGGCTTCCAAATGGGTGTACCAAGATGGCCGCCGCGGGACTTCCTGTCGTGTCACTTCCTGTTTTCTGCGCCGGAAGTGACACACTAGCTGTGCGCCCAGCTCCATGCTGTCCTGGAGCTAGAGACTCCCCTCTGTAGATCCATCTGTCCGGGAAGGATACCGGCTCTACGGCTGCCCGAGCCTCCGCCAGGAGGATACCCTGCTGTGCCGCGGCTGGACCCACTGGATCACCTCCTCCACCCTCACAGGTAACCTCGCTGAGGATACACCCGACTAGGGAGGTGGGGTCCCATACCATCACCCATGACCCCTGTTTCGGGTCTCCTGGGTGGCCCCAAACTGACTCATACCCCAGGGGAACTACCCCTGTTGACTGGGTATGGACGTCGGGGGGGCCCCTGCCGCCTGGCACGAAGGCCCAAAAAAAATAACAAACATCCCTTGGATAGTGCCTGTCTAGCCTGAGGAAACACAAATACTGAGGGGCTAATGCATGAGTAAGACTTTTATGATGTGGATCATGTGTTTCCTGTTCTAGGTGGGAGGAGCCTATCTCTCTGTAAGCCGTCCTGGAAGATGACTTGGAAAAACGATCCATCCTCATGCACCAAAAAAGCCCACCCCCCCGGCCGTCCTAACTTCCAGAACTTCTTACACTACCCTCACTGAACAGTCCTGATCCCCGGGCAATGAAGACAGCTGTACCATCACCCCTCACACAGGGAGGGTGGCCCATTTGATCCATCTGTAACCTCCTGAACCGCAAACTCACCCTTCCGCCCGATAACTCCACGTCCTGTACCAGTAACCCCTCCGTCCTCTGTTTTTGACAGGCCCACAAACTCCCCCACCCTAAATGCAACAAAAAACGCTGTATAGAACAACTTAACCCCTTAACAGATGAACACATCCTGGCCAATGCCCCGCAAATCACTTGTGAAAGAGAAACAGAAAACAGGCCTTCCTGCATTCCTATGAGGGTGATCCTTTTGACACCCCTTTACCGCCTCCCTTACCCAGAAAACCGTAGTGAAATCTGCATGCCCTGGAGTTCGAATAGAAAACGCCAAGCCTGCCCGCTTCTTCTCGATCCCTGCCACCGAACCCCTTGCCTCCATGCACCGAGTTACTAAGTACTACCAGCAACTCCGTCTCAGACACATCCCGCTAAGCATCCGCTAGCCGTCTGAATGCAGCCCATTCCCTCCAGATTATTTGTATATGCCACCCATGTCGACCCACTTCCTTACTTCCCAATCCGGAAAGCGGGGGCAGTGAAACAGCTAAAGTGTAGTCTAACCCCGGGATACGCCTAGCATAGAGAAAACGTTCACTTGTAAGCACTCCAGTCGATGACTTGCACCACCCCCAAATCGTCACCGTGCAATCTAAACTTCATGTCCTTACTCATTGCCTCCCACAGTTCTGTAGCCAATACCGCCGGAAACAGGTCCAGCAATACCAGGTGATGACTGAGCCCCTCTTCCCCCAAAGACTTAGTCCATGCCTCTGCACTCCATTACCCCTGGCAAATGCCCCAAAAAACCCAGTGAACTTTGAAACATCAGTGCCCCATCCTAAATAAAAAATTGGTAACCGGGTCCCACATCCACCCCCATTGCCCGTTGTAAGTTTCCAAGAACGTGTGCCCCACCTTCAAAACATCCCTAAGCTCCTCATAGAGTCAAATAAAATGCGTATTTGCCCGCACCCCCACTGCCGCAGCCGACCATCCTTTAACAAAAAACCCACCCTTGGGAACAATTTCCCAGGAATTGGATCGCCTGACCCGTCACGGACCACCCTTTAACAAAAGGAAGCAAAATTGTCAGACATGGCGCCTGAGAAGGAGCATACCATGGGCAGACACAGATTCACATAAAATTCCCCCCCCAGCAGCACCCCAACCGCCAAAGTGTCCGGATGAAACGGCAGCCGCCGGAATGCCGACTCAACGTCCGCCTTTGCATGAGTGCCCCCCACTGTGCCCACTTCATGACCTATCAAGGAATTAACTCACCCCCTGTTTGAGAACAAGAGATAGTGAATAAGCAGAAGCTTGATCGATTCCTTCTTAACCACCACCCCCATCGGTGACACCACCAGATACACGATTGGGCTCTCCCGAAATGGCCCCCCCATACGATCTAAAGCCACCTTTTTAGCCAATGTTTTCTGAAACCACCCCCGGACTAACCAGTGAGGACCCCAAAATTTGCGCAAAGGGCGGCACGACCTCTTGAGCGAACGCACTTTTAAAAAACCTTCCTAGAAACCCGCTCTCAGCAACTCTGCCGACGCCCTAACCAAATATCTACTTAGAAAAAAAAAAAACGCATCCTTACCTCCTGCACCGGTGTCATCCTTCTTGAAGCAAAATCCCGGGGACGCTTTCCGTCTTTTGAAACACTGAGACAAGGGGTGCGTCCCCCCGCATCCAGCATTCCTGTTAAAACGACAGGACCCCACCCAACTTGCCAGATTCCTTGTAAAACTGACAGTACACCCCCACCATGTTTTCGTTCAGTGGTACAGAGTCATTTGTCCCCCCCGACCGACCCCCTTGAAAATTGGCTTGGTGTCCCAGCCGAGGACAACAAACGCAGCCAAGGGCTGATATCCTTATGCACCCAACAAAGCGTCTGACGAACTGTCCCCCGCTGCCGACTGTTCGTAATAACGCAGTAAAGCAGTCCCAACATAACCCACTAGGCCTCTCCCAGCGCATCCATATAACAGCACAGTGCCGATCAATGTTCCCGGGTTTACTCACCTAACACGCTGGCCAAGCTGGCGAATGGCTGCAGCCTCTCGCCAAACCTCCTTGGGACCAATCAATGCCTCCTCATCCCCTCATCTTCCTTTCCGGAATCGTCCGGCTTACCTTTTTCCAAATAAATTTTTTCTAGGGGCAGTAATAAGAAAATCTCGACATACTCACCTTTCCAATTTTGTCTCTCACCCCTTGGTCAGGTGAGCCCCCCAAGGGGCCCTTCAAAGCAAACGCAAACCTCACACTTAGCGGTATCGGCGATACGTACTATAACTGCTATGGCCACCACAGCAGGATCCCCTGCGTTCACCCCCACGGCCATACTCACCTGATCACCTCTAACAATGTTCCGTCACGGGCCCCGTAGTGAACACAGGTGCCACCACCTTAACCGACCCCTTTACCTGCCCGCCTACCCACAGCGCCACCTGCGGGGGACCCCTTTCACCCACGAACATCGCTGCACCAAATCCCTCAATAATCAGCAATAGGGCCTCTGCCCCGGGAGAGGCAGGCTGGTTGCCCGCCACCCCCGCCACAGCATCCCTGACCCCCGGCGTGGCCCCCACACCGTTGGCAACGCCCCCCAACCCCACACCCAACAACTCACACAGTGCATTCGTCAAATCAACAGGAGAAATGATAGTGGTAGACTTACCGGGCTGACAGGGCACATCCCCCCCCCACAGCCGCAGATCTTGCCTCCCCTGGTGCTGCGACCCCTCTGCGATCCTCCTCTACCGATCCGAACAGCTCCCCTTCCGACCTCCGCTCCCAGGCTGGAAGCATGGCGTGATGAGCCCCCCAGGCGAAACTTACCTGGAGGCCGCGACTCCCCTTGGCGCCGAATTGAAGTCCCCTCCTGGGGATCCACCACCACCTCCCTGCAGCGCCTGCGCCCTCTTGACGAGCCCCGGGTAGGCCGCGACACCTGATCACTGCTGTTCTGCACGTCCCTCAGCCCACTGCTTCACCCGATACCGCCAGCCTCGTCTGGTAGAGGCCCTGCGGACGTGGCAACGCTTCTCCCCCACTGAACCTCCCCTTCCCTGCCGCCTGCACAGAAGGGAGGGGGTCCCACTTTCTGAGGTCCTCCGCCGCGAGGGCGAAGCACAGGCGCCATTACAGTCCGTAGCCCCGCCCCCTGCCGTTGCCGCGTGTACCGTCCGGCTCACCCCATGGCTGAAGCAGGCGCACGCTTTTCTAGGGGTGGGCCGACGAGTCAGCCTGTGGGCTTCTGGTGTGGCAAATTTTTTATTTATTTTTGGGGGGGCGCGAATCGCGGGGGGGCAGCCGCGAATCGCGGGGGGGGGTGCCGCGAATCGCGGGGGTGGGGGGGTGGCGCGAATCGCGGGGGGGGGTGCCGCGGGAGTGTCGCGAATCGCGGGAGGGGGGTGCCGCGAATCGCGCGGGGGGGGCGCGTCTGCTGAGGCCCCAGGCCAAATCGGGCCCCAAACAGACGTCCTGTTATGATGGCCCTGAATGAGGGCACCAACCTGGTCTCCCAGACAGTCTGGCCCCTTCGTCGCCGCAGCCGCCCGCAACCGAGCGAGGATCAAAGCCACGTCCGCCATTTTGTCTAAGGAGAGAAGTGAAAAAACTTCCTCTCCTTTCTGTCCCCACACAAAATGATGCCGAGTGCACCCGCCTCCAGCTATTTAAAGTGCCCCTCCCCTCACATTAAAATTCACCTCTGCCTCCACCCACTCACTTCTTCACCAAATGTTAACCCCGTCCTGTCTGTACTCTCCACCTCGTCATGCACGGCCCTTCATTATATTCTTTTTTGTCTCTTCATTCCGAGCCTCCCTGGACAGTGATAGCAGCAGGGGAGACCTGGACACAGTGACAGCAGGGGAGACCTGGACACAGTGACAGCAGGGGAGACCTGGACACAGTGACAGCAGGGGAGACCTGGACACAGTGACAGCAGGGGAGACCTGGACACAGTGACAGCAGGGGAGACCTGGACACAGTGACAGCAGGGGAGACCTGGACACAGTGACAGCAGGGGAAACCTGGACACAGTGACAGCAGAGGAGACCTGGACACAGTGACAGCAGAGGAGACCTGGACACAGTGACAGCAGAGGAGACCTGGACACAGTGACAGCAGAGGAGACCTGGACACAGTGACAGCAGAGGAGACCTGGACACAGTGACAGCAGAGGAGACCTGGACACAGTGACAGCAGAGGAGACCTGGACACAGTGACAGCAGAGGAGACCTGGACACAGTGACAGCAGAGGAGACCTGGACACAGTGACAGCAGAGGAGACCTGGACACAGTGACAGCAGAGGAGACCTGGACACAGTGACAGCAGAGGAGACCTGGACACAGTGACAGCAGATGAGACCTGGACACAGTGACAGCAGAGGAGTCCTGGACACAGTGACAGCAGAGGAGTCCTGGACACAGTGACAGCAGAAGAGACCTGGACACAGTGACAGCAGAGGAGACCTGGACACAGTGACAGCAGAGGAGACCTGGACACAGTGACAGCAGAGGAGACCTGGACACAGTGACAGCAGGGGAGACCTGGACACAGTGACAGCAGGGGAGACCTGGACACAGTGACAGCAGGGGAGACCTGGACACAGTGACAGCAGAGGAGACCTGGACACAGTGACAGCAGAGGAGACCTGGACACAGTGACAGCAGAGGAGACCTGGACACAGTGACAGCAGAGGAGACCTGGACACAGTGACAGCAGAGGAGACCTGGACACAGTGACAGCAGAGGAGACCTGGACACAGTGACAGCAGAGGAGACCTGGACACAGTGACAGCAGAGGAGACCTGGACACAGTGACAGCAGAGGAGACCTGGACACAGTGACAGCAGAGGAGACCTGGACACAGTGACAGCAGATGAGACCTGGACACAGTGACAGCAGAGGAGTCCTGGACACAGTGACAGCAGAGGAGTCCTGGACACAGTGACAGCAGAGGAGTCCTGGACACAGTGACAGCAGAGGAGTCCTGGACACAGTGACAGCAGAAGAGACCTGGACACAGTGACAGCAGAGGAGACCTGGACACAGTGACAGCAGAGGAGACCTGGACACAGTGACAGCAGAGGAGACCTGGACACAGTGACAGCAGAGGAGACTGTTAGAGAAATTAGAAATTATACTTTAAATGTCAACTATGAATATGCATATTAATATGACTATATCTTCTAAAGTTAAAATGTTTGCTTTATATAACTCTATTAATACTAAAATATGCTGAATAAGCTCTAATAGCCCTAATTACTGGAATAAGTCATATGACCATATTCTATTGTGCAAAGATGTGCTGACTCTTACATCTGTCAAATATGGGCTGCGAACCATGGAATAATTTATGTGTCCATTGTATGAAATTTCCTGTCATAAGGTGTTGGCTGAAAAAGGATATTCTCATCTTCCTGCTAAAACGTCAGAATAAAAGTTGAAATTATACACGTGATCAGGACGTTACGAACAGGAAGGGGGAAGGTTTAAGGGTGATAAAAGCAGCATGTAAACTTATGACAGGCAGAAATGGATCTCTGAAGCAGAAAATATACATTTAACCATTTCTCTTGCATATGCAATAAAATATCTTGACTTGTAACGAGAGTTGGTCCAAAATTACTTGACATTTTGGTCCTTCGAAAACGGAAGTCCAAATTCCTGGAAAGCACTAGCCAACAACCCAGTGAACCGATGTCCGTACGGCAAAAAACTGTAAGTCCTCCATCTTAAATTTGACGTTAACAGAGGCCGGCTCACTGAACTAGTGCCTCCCGGGCAGCGACTTACCAGATCAGCACAAGAGACCGCTCTCGGGGCAAGGTAAGATATTTTCATTTATTATATTATACTTTTAGACCTAAATGTGATTAGGGATTTAATGAATTAAGGGATTTTGTTACATACATCTAATATAGAGATTAATTGAATGTTTATCTGTTGTGTATATGTTTTGCTTTATCCGAGTTGAGGGAATATAAGAAGATACGTCCGTAGTTTAAATCCCTTTGATATAGGAGTATGGTCCCATTCTAATACCCGGGTGCAGATAAAGGAAATTTGTCGACAAAGGACCTAGGTCCTGACAGCCTTGTAAACTGCAGGAATTTCCGTGGGGGACACATAAATATTCCTACATCAAAAACATGAACCCCTGTTGATACAAAGGTATGGCCTGATAGATTTCCAGGTAACAAATAGAGGTAATTTGACGAGCCCTTGCGCTCAGCCAGCCTCGTATGTTGTGTAAAAAACCTGTACAGGCATTTATAAATACCGTTGAATCAACAAATATTAATGTTTTGATAAAGTGTGGGAACAACAGTCGAGAGAAATTAAGTCTCTTTTGTAATTCTGTTCATGCTCCCTACAGTTTACTGAAATATTAATGTTTTGATCAGGGGGGGTTGACCAGTCAGGTGAATTTACGTTCGCCTTGTAATCCTGTTCATTCTCCCTATAAATGAAAAAAAAAACATTAAGTAAGAAGACAAGACACCAGTATTATAGCCGCACACAAGATCAATAATCTAGAAGTGATATGTCACGACTAGAAAGTTTGTGAGTAGCTGCAGAAGTGATAAGATACTGTGTGCAGGTATTGTGTCAGTGTGAGAAGACCTTACAAAAAAAACTCCGTGTGCACGTTAAAATTAGTATGATCCATGGAAAGTCTGATGGTTTGAATGATGATGCAAAGTATATGTGTAGTCTAGACAAAGAGAATGTGAAACTCCTTAAGACATGGAAAACAAAGTATGATTTTGATGCATTTTTAAATAAGGATTGTTGTGTAATACTGTGTTGTGTAGAAAGCTTAAAAAATAAATAAAAATTATGCCGGCATGTATGTATGTATGTGTGTATATGTGTATGCATATGTGTATGTGTATATATATGTATGTATATATGTATATATATATATATAAAAATAAAAAAAATAAAAGAAAAATAAGGAAATAGAATAAATTAGGTCTTCCCCAGGCAAAGAAATGGCTTGAGGAGGCTAACTGTAGGTTAAAATCATAAAAAAAAATCATAAAAAGACTATGTTTTTAGACAAAGAGGAGGACAATAATATGACCGTCCTCCGAAGTTTAGTGCAGCAAGTATTGACTGAACAAAATGCGACAAACCTAATGCACCCGACAGCCCCTACACACCCTTTAGAGGACTCTCCAATCCCACCGACAGACGCTGCTCCCCCTCTGACTTCACCACCCGCTCCCAATTCCCTATTGCAGACCTGCAGTCCCCACCACCAGATGGGACAGAGGTATGCAACAAGTTACCCCGCTGACCCTCCTTACAGCAATCCCAAGGTCCACATAGCTCAATTCAGGGATGGTATCATGGGAATGGTTGCTAGCTATCATCTCAATGTGAGGGAAATAGAGCAGGTCACCAGACAGGTACTGGGACCTGACTGGCATCATGTAGTGGGAGATTGGAGTGGATTAAACAACCAGGGAGGGGTGTTGCCTCAGGATGATGCAGCACTCAAAAACAGAAGAAATGCTCTTATAGCAAAGATAGAGAGAGGATAGATGGATACGTCAAGCCGACTGGTCCATTATAAATCAGTGTATATGGGGAGAAGAGGAAACAGTGGATAATTTCATTGTTAGGATAAAGAAGAATTTTAATAACCACTCTGGGATAGAAATCCAAGTAGATCAAGTGAACGATAGCCCATATGAACAACAGCTAAAGAATGCAATCCTGAAGGGGCTGCTAGTCCTTATATCAAGTTTTGTTAACGAACACATGATTAACCATAGGATCTGCAGACTCTAGGAGCTAATCAAGTATGCGAGGCATGCTGAGGGGCACTTCCAACCAAAAAAGAAAGTAAAGAAAAGGATGAGGGGGGAGTGTTTCCTGTATGGTAAAAGTGTGTCTGCAGAGAGAGAAGCAGAAGGATGGGAAAGAATCTGATATTTTGGATGTGTGTAATGTTGAAACTTGTTTGCATGCTGAAGCCAAGCCAGAAATAACCTGGGTTGCAAAGAGTAGTTGGGTAACATTTCTCTGTGACACTGGGGCTTGTAGGACCCTGATACACCCGCTGGATATGCCACCAGGGGTAAAGGGAAAAGGTTTAGTATATGTAAAATCTGCAAATGGGTTGATGCACCAGGAGGCCGTGTCTGAAGGCCTTACTGTGGAAAATCCAGACAGGTAAAAAGGCTCAGTGTAAAATTGTAATGTCAACTAAATGTCCTGTTAATTCGTTGGGTAGAGACATGTTGCATGCTCTTGATATTTCTGTCGTACCAGTGGAGGGGGGCCTCAAAGCCCATCGGCTGTGTGAAAAACAAATCACAGCTGTGGATAATGAGCCCTGATACTGGTACAGCTTGGATTTACAAACTGAGGGATTAAAGATGCCCAAAACCCTGACAGAAATAATTGAAGAGCCTGTGAGGAAAGGTACAAGGTCCAGACGAACCTCTATTGCACTATCTACTACAAAAGGACCACTGGGCCTGATAGGTCCTATGAGAAACAGTTAATGAGTTGCACTAACACTGAAGTGCTCTTAAGATACCTGTACTGTGATAAGGAAGGAAATAACATGGCTACTTGTCTCCTACCACAGCCTATTCTGCAAATATACAGGCAGGATACTGTACCTCATGTTTCGGTCACGCGGAACTCCGAGGTATCATGGCATGAGCTAGGAGAACTTATCACAGACTGGGTCAAATTAACAGATGAGGAACTGAAATCCAGAAGGAATCAGAGGTACAGATTAGCGTGGTTTGTTGAATGTACAACCAGAACTTGCGTGATTGAAGTTTTGACAAAAGACAGTGACTGACACTTTTGACCCAAGGGGAAGGGGATGCCTTAAAAGATGTCCCCGATTTCTTGTGATCAAAAGGAAAGACAGACGTAGGGCTAATTAAGACAGACAGTCAGTTCTGGTTTGCACTTATGTACAAGGGAAAACTCACAAGAAATGTTCAATGCTTTGTCTCGAGTTGTACCTCCCAGTGGGAGTCAAATTCTCTTGTATGTGGATGACATTCTGGTAGCGGCTCCTCTGGAGCAACAATGTAAAATTGACACCTTGGCTCTGATGCATTTCCTCGCAGAACAAGGTCACAAGGTTAGCAAAATAAAATACAACTTTTGAAAAACAAGGTGAAATACCAGGGTTACATTATATCTCAAAAAGGCAGACATCCAGATGAGATCCGAAAAGAGGCCATCCTTCAAGCCCCCAAACCACGTAAAAATAAAGAAATGATGTAATTTCTTGGCATGGCAAATTTTTGTAGAGCATGGATAGCTAATTATGCTACGGAGGTGGTGCCTCTTTCTGATCTCATCTATGGTACACAAATGTCTGCAAAAAGTTCCATCCAGTGGAATGTGCAAGCAGAGGATGCATTTACATAGGTGAAGCACCTCATTGTGGGTTCTACTGTGCTTAGCCTACCCAATTACAGTAGAAACCCTTTAGCAGACTGTAGATTGTAAAGAGGGGTACATGACTTCTGCTCTCACTCAGGTTTATGAGAACGAACACAAACTAGTTGCATTTTACTTAACTAATTTGCCCCACTGTGTACAAGCTGTAGTAGCAGCCTCATTGGCCATACGGTCATCTGCATTGATAGTATTGTTCCACCCCTGGTACTTAAAGGTCTCACATGTTATTTAGGTGATCTTACTATAAGACAGAATCTCCTATTTATCTCCAGTCAGGCATTTATCATGTATGACTACACTTCTGGGACAACCACACGTTACAATCAAGAAGTGTACTACATTGAATCCTGCTACACTAATGCCAACACCTGGTGATGGGGATCCACATGATTGTGCAGCTCAAATTGATGAACGGGTACTCCCTAGGAAGGATCTCACTGATGTTCCCTTTCTAGATGCTGACATTACCTTTTTTGTTGATGGGTCGTGTAGAAAAAACGATAAATCAAACAGCTTATGCTATAGTAACACATGACCAGGTCATTGAAGCTAGACCCTTTCCTAGTTCCTATTCTGCACAACAAGCTGACATTATAGCCCTATCAAGGGCCTGCAGTCTAGGGGAAGGGAAAAATAAATAGATATTTATACTGACAGCCAATACGCTTTCTCTACACATATTTGCCCAGCAATGGAAAAAAGGGGTATGATTACGTTGCCATGGGAAACCGATCACACAGAGATCTCATTCTTGCCCTTCTAGAATATGTACAAAAACCAGCACAAGTGGCTATTTGTAAATGTGCGGCACATAGAAAGGGAACAGATCCAATTACCCTAGGGAATGCACTAGCAAACAAGGCAGCAAAGGAAGCTTCTGAAGGACAGCAATGACAAACATATACAGTTTCCCAAGTAAATGATGAGGTACAGAGAGCTATTGATGAAACATGGTTATCAGAAATGCAGAAAACATCACCGGCAGGTGAAAATCAAAGTGGTTATATACAGGGTCAACACTGGTCAATGGTATATACACATGTACAGAAGGTAAACCTAACTTATCTACATCACTATTCACGTATGCTGTGTTATTGAGTCATGGGTAGGCCCATACCTCAAAAGGAGGGATGGTACTGGGTGTACACAACATATGGGTTTACAAAACTACTCTGAAAATTTTGTCTCACATATCCGATTTGTAACAGATACCATGCACAAGGTGCCCTAAGAGCCTTAAGGGGTCATTTCCCACAACCCCCTTATCCCTTTCACACAATATGCATGGATTTTATTGAATTGAACAAATGTGAGAATAAGTACTGTCTGGTTATTGTGTACAGGTTTATAAAGTGGGTGGAAACTTTTCCTATGACGCACACGGATGGACAGTCAGTAGCCAAAGTACTAATCAAAGAGGTGATTCCACGACAAGGGATCCCCGCGCTGATTTACAGTAACAATGGCTCCAATTTTGTAAACTAAACAATACAACTAATTGGTATATGGTACAATATCTGACCTACTAGGGAGAATCACTATTTAGGTTGTAACCCCTGGTCAGAACACCCCAGCCCCCGAGCCAACTCAGTTTCAACTTAATACCTCTTTGTTTAAAACAGATTTTACTTACAAGGAACAATTAAGTATAGAAACAGGATTTGGAGACAAAAATTAGTGGATAGAATGGGTCAGATACACAACTCAATCTAAGGGGTTAAGTGATTGTATTTCTTGTGCAAACCCAAGACCACAACTAGCTACCATTCCTCTCCCTGAAGAGGAAACAGATTTAGCTTGCATAATAAGACTGTTTTCAGAAAATATTACTGGGTCTGAATGTGCAAATGAGAAAAAGAGATACCCTAAAACTAAAATGCAAAGTACACCCCCTTCACTACAAGCATTACCAGGACATTTTTCTAGTTTCTCTAACAAAGATAAGGATGGTACAAAGGTTGGCACTCTATCTCCTGAATACTGTGCGACCACAACATCAACTACAGACATTAAGTATCAACTAAAATGGTTTCAGGAACAGAAACGGCAACTAGCTGATGTTTGGTGGCTGACAAGAAACTAAGGCTCAGACTGCCACCTAGATGGGAGGGTAGTTGTGCCCTTACCCGCCTGTTGCTTCCCTTTTATATTGTTCCTATGACTAATAAATTGATGAGACTAACAGGTAAACACTATTTTAAGAGACTTAAGTGTCCAGAATCATTTTGACAACCAGGTATATATAGACTCAATAGGTGTTCCACGAGGAGTTCCGGATGAATTTAAAGCACAGAATCAAGTAACAGCAGGACTCACCTCACTCTTCCTATGGGTACAGCCCAATAAGAATGTCGACTGGATAAACTACATTTACTACAACCAGCAGAGGTTTGTGAATTACACCAGAGATGCTATCAAAGGTATAGCTTTGACAGCGTGGCAGAACCGTATAGCATTGGATATGTTGCTGGCAGAAAGGGGCGGGGTATGCGAAATGTTCGGCACCTTCTGCTGCACTTTTATTCCAAATAATACGGCACCTGATGGAAGTATCACCAAGGCTTTGCAAGGCCTACAAATGTTATCCCAGGAACTAACTGAGAACTCTGGTGTAGAGAACCCCTTAACAGGACTCTTTGAAAAATGGTTTGGTAAATGGGGTGATCTTGCAAAAGGTTTGCTCATCTCTGTTGTCATGGCAGCCACGGTCCTTACGCTGTGTGGATGTTGCTGCATTCCTTGTATTAGAGGAATTTTTCAAAGACTGATTGACACATCACTAACAAAGACTATGTTTTTTCAGAACAACACTGAACTATACCCGGAACCTGATGAAGATGAACTTACAGTCCTTTCAAAAGACTTATTTGTCTAAATGATAATACCTGGTAAAATAAAGAACCTGGATATTTGAATTATTGACATTATAAGTATAAAAGGGAGCAGCTGTTAGAGAAATTAGAAATTATACTTTAAATGTCAACTATGAATATGCATATTAATATGACTATATCTTCTAAAGTTAAAATGTTTGCTTTATATAACTCTATTAATACTTAAATATGCTGAATAAGCTCTAATAGCCCTAATTACTGGAATAAGTCATATGACCATATTCTATTGTGCAAAGATGTGCTGACTCTTACATCTGTCAAATATGGGCTGCGAACCATGGAATAATTTATGTGTCCATTGTATGAAATTTCCTGTCATAAGGTGTTGGCTGAAAAAGGATATTCTCATCTTCCTGCTAAAACGTCAGAATAAAAGTTGAAATTATACACGTGATCAGGACGTTACGAACAGGAAGTGGGAAGGTTTAAGGGTGATAAAAGCAGCATGTAAACTTATGACAGGCAGAAATGGATCTCTGAAGCAGAAAATATACATTTAACTATTTCTCTTGCATATGCAATAAAATATCTTGACTTGTAACGAGAGTTGGTCCAAAATTACTTGACAGAGACCTGGACACAGTGACAGCAGAGGAGACCTGGACACAGTGACAGCAGAGGAGACCTGGACACAGTGACAGCAGAGGAGACCTGGACACAGTGACAGCAGAGGAGACCTGGACACAGTGACAGCAGAGGAGACCTGGACACAGTGACAGCAGAGGAGACCTGGACAGTGATAGCAGCAGAGGAGACCTGGACAGTGATAGCAGCAGAGGAGACCTGGACAGTGATAGCAGCAGAGGAGACCTGGACAGTGATACCAGCAGAGGAGACCTGGACAGTGATAGCAGCAGAGGAGACCTGGACAGTGATAGCAGCAGAGGAGACCTGGACAGTGACAGCAGCAGAGGAGACCTGGACAGTGACAGCAGCAGAGGAGACCTGGACACAGTGACAGCAGCAGAGGAGACCTGGACACAGTGACAGCAGCAGAGGAGACCTGGACACAGTGACAGCAGCAGAGGAGACCTGGACACAGTGACAGTAGCAGAGGAGACCTGGACACAGTGACAGCAGAGGAGATCTGGACACAGTGACAGCAGAGGAGACCTGGACACAGTGACAGCAGAGGAGACCTGGACACAGTGACAGCAGAGGAGACCTGGACACAGTGACAGCAGAGGAGACCTGGACACAGTGACAGCAGAGGAGACCTGGACACAGTGACAGCAGAGGAGACCTGGACACAGTGACAGCAGAGGAGACCTGGACACAGTGACAGCAGAGGAGACCTGGACACAGTGACAGCAGAGGAGACCTGGACAGTGACAGCCGAGGAGACCTGGACAGTGACAGCAGAGGAGACCTGGACAGTGACAGCAGAGGAGACCTGGACAGTGACAGCAGAGGAGACCTGGACAGTGACAGCAGAGGAGACCTGGACAGTGACAGCAGAGGAGACCTGGACAGTGACAGCAGAGGAGACCTGGACAGTGACAGCAGAGGAGACCTGGACAGTGACAGCAGAGGAGACCTGGACACAGTGACAGCAGAGGAGACCTGGACACAGTGACAGCAGAGGAGACCTGGACACAGTGACAGCAGAGGAGACCTGGACACAGTGACAGCAGAGGAGACCTGGACACAGTGACAGCAGAGGAGACCTGGACAGTGACAGCAGAGGAGACCTGGACAGTGACAGCAGAGGAGACCTGGACAGTGAAAGCAGAGGAGACCAGGACAGTGAAAGCAGAGGAGACCAGGACAGTGACAGCAGAGGAGACCTGGACACAGTGACAGCAGAGGAGACCTGGACACAGTGACAGCAGAGGAGACCTGGACACAGTGACAGCAGAGGAGACCTGGACACAGTGACAGCAGAGGAGACCTGGACACAGTGACAGCAGAGGAGACCTGGACACAGTGACAGCAGAGGAGACCTGGACACAGTGACAGCAGAGGAGACCTGGACACAGTGACAGCAGTGGAGACCTGTAAAGTGGCAGCAGAGGAGACCTGGACAGTGACAGCAGAGGAGACCTGGACAGTGACAGCAGAGGAGACCTGGACAGTGACAGCAGAGGAGACCTGGACAGTGATAGCAGAAGAGACCTGGACAGTGACAGCAGAGGAGACCTGGACAGTGACAGCAGAGGAGACCTGGACAGTGACAGCAGAGGAGACCTGGACAGTGACAGCAGAGGAGACCTGG
This sequence comes from Rana muscosa, assembly GCA_029206835.1. Taxonomy (NCBI): domain Eukaryota; kingdom Metazoa; phylum Chordata; class Amphibia; order Anura; family Ranidae; genus Rana; species Rana muscosa. Next base: position 2,003,912 of record JARGYO010005579.1, on the reverse strand, counting down.
ACAGTGACAGCAGAGGAGACCTGGACAGTGACAGCAGAGGAGACCTGGACATTGACAGCAGAGGAGACCTGGACAGTGATAGCAGCAGAGGAGACCTGGACAGTGATAGCAGAGGAGACCTGGACAGTGACAGCAGAGGAGACCTGGACACAGTGACAGCAGAGGAGACCTGGACACAGTGACAGCAGAGGAGACCTGGACACAGTGACAGCAGAGGAGACCTGGACACAGTGACAGCAGAGGAGACCTGGACACAGTGACAGCAGAGGAGACCTGGACACAGTGACAGCAGAGGAGACCTGGACACAGTGACAGCAGAGGAGACCTGGACACAGTGACAGCAGAGGAGACCTGGACACAGTGACAGCAAAGGGGACCTGGACACAGTGACAGCAGAGGGGACCTGGACACAGTGACAGCAGAGGGGACCTGGACACAGTGACAGCAGAGGGGACCTGGACACAGTGACAGCAGAGGAGACCTGGACACAGTGACAGCAGAGGAGACCTGGACACAGTGACAGCAGAGGAGACCTGGACACAGTGACAGCAGAGGAGACCTGGACACAGTGACAGCAGAGGAGACCTGGACACAGTGACAGCAGAGGAGACCTGGACACAGTGACAGCAGAGGAGACCTGGACACAGTGACAGCAGAGGAGACCTGGACACAGTGACAGCAGCAGAGGAGACCTGGACAGTGATAGCAGCAGAGGAGACCTGGACAGTGATAGCAGCAGAGGAGACCTGGACAGTGATAGCAGCAGAGGAGACCTGGACACAGTGACAGCAGAGGAGACCTGGACACAGTGACAGCAGAGGAGACCTGGACACAGTGACAGCAGAGGAGACCTGGACACAGTGACAGCAGAGGAGACCTGGACACAGTGACAGCAGAGGAGACCTGGACACAGTGACAGCAGAGGAGACCTGGACACAGTGACAGCAGAGGAGAACTGGACAGTGACAGCCGAGGAGACCTGGACAGTGACAGCCGAGGAGACCTGGACAGTGACAGCCGAGGAGACCTGGACAGTGACAGCCGAGGAGACCTGGACAGTGACAGCCGAGGAGACCTGGACAGTGATAGCCGAGGAGACCTGGACAGTGACAGCAGAGGAGACCTGGACAGTGACAGCAGCAGAGGAGACCTGGACAGTGACAGCAGAGGAGACCTGGACAGTGACAGCAGAGGAGACCTGGACAGTGACAACAGAGGAGACCTGGACACAGTGACAGCAGAGGAGACCTGGACACAGTGACAACAGAGGAGACCTGGACACAGTGACAACAGAGGAGACCTGGACACAGTGACAACAGAGGAGACCTGGACACAGTGACAGCAGAGGAGACCTGGACACAGTGACAGCAGAGGAGACCTGGACACAGTGACAGCAGAGGAGACCTGGACACAGTGACAGCAGAGGAGACCTGGACACAGTGACAGCAGAGGAGACCTGGACACAGTGACAGCAGAGGAGACCTGGACACAGTGACAGCAGAGGAGACCTGGACACAGTGACAGCAGAGGAGACCTGGACACAGTGACAGCAGAGGAGACCTGGACAGTGACAGCCAAGGAGACCTGGACAGTGACAGCCGAGGAGACCTGGACAGTGACAGCCGAGGAGACCTGGACAGTGACAGCAGAGGAGACCTGGACAGTGACAGCAGAGGAGACCTGGACAGTGACAGCAGAGGAGACCTGGACAGTGACAGCAGAGGAGACCTGGACAGTGACAGTAGAGGAGACCTGGACACAGTGACAGCAGAGGAGACCTGGACAGTGACAGCAGAGGAGACCTGGACAGTGACAGCAGAGGAGACCTGGACAGTGACAGCAGAGGAGACCTGGACAGTGAAATCAGAGGAGACCAGGACAGTGACAGCAGAGGAGACCTGGACACAGTGACAGCAGAGGAGACCTGGACACAGTGACAGCAGAGGAGACCTGGACACAGTGACAGCAGAGGAGACCTGGACACAGTGACAGCAGAGGAGACCTGGACACAGTGACAGCAGTGGAGACATGGACAGTGACAGCAGAGGAGACCTGGACAGTGACAGCAGAGGAGACCTGGACAGTGACAGCAGAGGAGACCTGGACAGTGACAGCAGAGGAGACCTGGACAGTGACAGCAGAGGAGACCTGGACAGTGATAGCAGAAGAGACCTGGACATTGACAGCAGAGGAGACCTGGACAGTGACAGCAGAGGAGACCTGGACAGTGACAGCAGAGGAGACCTGGACAGTGACAGCAGAGGAGACCTGGACAGTGACAGCAGAATAGACCTGGACAGTGACAGCAGAGGAGACCTGGACAGTGATAGCAGCAGAGGAGACCTGGACAGCGGGAGCAGAGGAGACCTGGACACAGTGACAGCAGAGGAGACCTGGACACAGTGACAGCAGAGGAGACCTGGACACAGTGACAGCAGAGGAGACCTGGACACAGTGACAGCAGAGGAGACCTGGACACAGTGACAGCAGAGGAGACCTGGACACAGTGACAGCAGAGGAGACCTGGACACAGTGACAGCAGAGGAGACCTGGACACAGTGACAGCAGAGGGGACCTGGACAGTGACAGCAGAGGGGACCTGGACACAGTGACAGCAGAGGGGACCTGGACACAGTGACAGCAGAGGGGACCTGGACACAGTGACAGCAGAGGGGACCTGGACACAGTGACAGCAGAGGAGACCTGGACACAGTGACAGCAGAGGAGACCTGGACACAGTGACAGCAGAGGAGACCTGGACACAGTGACAGCAGAGGAGACCTGGACACAGTGACAGCAGAGGAGACCTGGACACAGTGACAGCAGAGGAGACCTGGACACAGTGACAGCAGAGGAGACCTGGACAGTGATAGCAGCAGAGGAGACCTGGACAGTGATAGCAGCAGAGGAGACCTGGACAGTGATAGCAGCAGAGGAGACCTGGACAGTGATAGCAGCAGAGGAGACCTGGACAGTGATAGCAGCAGAGGAGACCTGGACACAGTGACAGCAGAGGAGACCTGGACACAGTGACAGCAGAGGAGACCTGGACACAGTGACAGCAGAGGAGACCTGGACACAGTGACAGCAGAGGAGACCTGGACACAGTGACAGCAGAGGAGACCTGGACACAGTGACAGCAGAGGAGACCTGGACACAGTGACAGCAGAGGAGACCTGGACACAGTGACAGCAGAGGAGACCTGGACACAGTGACAGCAGAGGAGACCTGGACACAGTGACAGCCGAGGAGACCTGGACAGTGACAGCCGAGGAGACCTGGACAGTGACAGCCGAGGAGACCTGGACAGTGACAGCCGAGGAGACCTGGACAGTGACAGCCGAGGAGACCTGGACAGTGACAGCCGAGGAGACCTGGACAGTGATAGCCGAGGAGACCTGGACAGTGACAGCAGAGGAGACCTGGACAGTGACAGCAGCAGAGGAGACCTGGACAGTGACAGCAGAGGAGACCTGGACAGTGACAGCAGAGGAGACCTGGACACAGTGACAACAGAGGAGACCTGGACACAGTGACAGCAGAGGAGACCTGGACACAGTGACAGCAGAGGAGACCTGGACACAGTGACAGCAGAGGAGACCTGGACACAGTGACAACAGAGGAGACCTGGACACAGTGACAGCAGAGGAGACCTGGACACAGTGACAGCAGAGGAGACCTGGACACAGTGACAGCAGAGGAGACCTGGACACAGTGACAGCAGAGGAGACCTGGACACAGTGACAGCAGAGGAGACCTGGACACAGTGACAGCAGAGGAGACCTGGACACAGTGACAGCAGAGGAGACCTGGACACAGTGACAGCAGAGGAGACCTGGACACAGTGACAGCAGAGGAGACCTGGACACAGTGACAGCAGAGGAGACCTGGACACAGTGACAGCAGAGGAGACCTGGACAGTGACAGCCGAGGAGACCTGGACAGTGACAGCCGAGGAGACCTGGACAGTGACAGCCGAGGAGACCTGGACAGTGACAGCAGAGGAGACCTGGACAGTGACAGCAGAGGAGACCTGGACAGTGACAGCAGAGGAGACCTGGACAGTGACAGCAGAGGAGACGTGGACAGTGACAGCAGAGGATACCTGGACACAGTGACAGCAGAGGAGACCTGGACAGTGACAGCAGAGGAGACCTGGACAGTGATAGCAGCAGAGGAGACCTGGACAGCGGGAGCAGAGGAGACCTGGACACAGTGACAGCAGAGGAGACCTGGACACAGTGACAGCAGAGGAGACCTGGACACAGTGACAGCAGAGGAGACCTGGACACAGTGACAGCAGAGGAGACCTGGACACAGTGACAGCAGAGGGGACCTGGACAGTGACAGCAGAGGGGACCTGGACACAGTGACAGCAGAGGGGACCTGGACACAGTGACAGCAGAGGGGACCTGGACACAGTGACAGCAGAGGGGACCTGGACACAGTGACAGCAGAGGAGACCTGGACACAGTGACAGCAGAGGAGACCTGGACACAGTGACAGCAGAGGAGACCTGGACACAGTGACAGCAGAGGAGACCTGGACACAGTGACAGCAGAGGAGACCTGGACACAGTGACAGCAGAGGAGACCTGGACACAGTGACAGCAGAGGAGACCTGGACACAGTGACAGCAGAGGAGACCTGGACAGTGATAGCAGAAGAGGAGACCTGGACAGTGATAGCAGCAGAGGAGACCTGGACAGTGATAGCAGCAGAGGAGACCTGGACAGTGATAGCAGCAGAGGAGACCTGGACACAGTGACAGCAGAGGAGACCTGGACACAGTGACAGCAGAGGAGACCTGGACACAGTGACAGCAGAGGAGACCTGGACACAGTGACAGCAGAGGAGACCTGGACACAGTGACAGCAGAGGAGACCTGGACACAGTGACAGCAGAGGAGACCTGGACACAGTGACAGCCGAGGAGACCTGGACAGTGACAGCCGAGGAGACCTGGACAGTGACAGCCGAGGAGACCTGGACAGTGACAGCCGAGGAGACCTGGACAGTGACAGCCGAGGAGACCTGGACAGTGACAGCCGAGGAGACCTGGACAGTGACAGCCGAGGAGACCTGGACAGTGACAGCCGAGGAGACCTGGACAGTGACAGCAGAGGAGACCTGGACAGTGACAGCAGAGGAGACCTGGACAGTGACAGCAGAGGAGACCTGGACAGTGACAGCAGAGGAGACCTGGACACAGTGACAACAGAGGAGACCTGGACACAGTGACAACAGAGGAGACCTGGACACAGTGACAGCAGAGGAGACCTGGACACAGTGACAGCAGAGGAGACCTGGACACAGTGACAACAGAGGAGACCTGGACACAGTGACAGCAGAGGAGACCTGGACACAGTGACAGCAGAGGAGACCTGGACACAGTGACAGCAGAGGAGACCTGGACACAGTGACAGCAGAGGAGACCTGGACACAGTGACAGCAGAGGAGACCTGGACACAGTGACAGCAGAGGAGACCTGGACACAGTGACAGCAGAGGAGACCTGGACACAGTGACAGCAGAGGAGACCTGGACACAGTGACAGCAGAGGAGACCTGGACACAGTGACAGCAGAGGAGACCTGGACACAGTGACAGCAGAGGAGACCTGGACACAGTGACAGCAGAGGAGGCCTGGACACAGTGACAGCAGAGGAGACCTGGACACAGTGACAGCAGAGGAGACCTGGACACAGTGACAGCAGAGGAGACCTGGACACAGTGACAGCAGAGGAGACCTGGACAGTGACAGCCGAGGAGACCTGGACAGTGACAGCCGAGGAGACCTGGACAGTGACAGCCGAGGAGACCTGGACAGTGACAGCAGAGGAGACCTGGACAGTGACAGCAGAGGAGACCTGGACAGTGACAGCAGAGGAGACGTGGACAGTGACAGCAGAGGATACCTGGACACAGTGACAGCAGAGGAGACCTGGACAGTGACAGCAGAGGAGACCTGGACAGTGACAGCAGAGGAGACCTGGACAGTGACAGCAGAGGAGACCTGGACAGTGACAGCAGAGGAGACCTGGACAGTGAAATCAGAGGAGACCAGGACAGTGACAGCAGAGGAGACCTGGACACAGTGACAGCAGAGGAGACCTGGACACAGTGACAGCAGAGGAGACCTGGACACAGTGACAGCAGAGGAGACCTGGACACAGTGACAGCAGAGGAGACCTGGACACAGTGACAGCAGAGGAGACCTGGACACAGTGACAGCAGAGGAGACCTGGACACAGTGACAGCAGTGGAGACCTGGACAGTGACAGCAGAGGAGACCTGGACAGTGACAGCAGAGGAGACCTGGACAGTGACAGCAGAGGAGACCTGGACAGTGACAGCAGAGGAGACCTGGACAGTGACAGCAGAGGAGACCTGGACAGTGATAGCAGAAGAGACCTGGACATTGACAGCAGAGGAGACCTGGACAGTGACAGCAGAGGAGACCTGGACAGTGACAGCAGAGGAGACCTGGACAGTGACAGCAGAGGAGACCTGGACAGTGACAGCAGAATAGACCTGGACAGTGACAGCAGAGGAGACCTGGACAGTGATAGCAGCAGAGGAGACCTGGACAGCGGGAGCAGAGGAGACCTGGACACAGTGACAGCAGAGGAGACCTGGACACAGTGACAGCAGAGGAGACCTGGACACAGTGACAGCAGAGGAGACCTGGACACAGTGACAGCAGAGGAGACCTGGACACAGTGACAGCAGAGGAGACCTGGACACAGTGACAGCAGAGGAGACCTGGACACAGTGACAGCAGAGGGGACCTGGACAGTGACAGCAGAGGGGACCTGGACACAGTGACAGCAGAGGGGACCTGGACACAGTGACAGCAGAGGGGACCTGGACACAGTGACAGCAGAGGGGACCTGGACACAGTGACAGCAGAGGAGACCTGGACACAGTGACAGCAGAGGAGACCTGGACACAGTGACAGCAGAGGGGACCTGGACACAGTGACAGCAGAGGAGACCTGGACACAGTGACAGCAGAGGAGACCTGGACACAGTGACAGCAGAGGAGACCTGGACACAGTGACAGCAGAGGAGACCTGGACACAGTGACAGCAGAGGAGACCTGGACACAGTGACAGCAGAGGAGACCTGGACACAGTGACAGCAGAGGAGACCTGGACACAGTGACAGCAGAGGAGACCTGGACACAGTGACAGCAGAGGAGACCTGGACACAGTGACAGCAGAGGAGACCTGGACACAGTGACAGCAGAGGAGACCTGGACACAGTGACAGCAGAGGAGACCTGGACACAGTGACAGCAGAGGAGACCTGGACACAGTGACAGCAGAGGAGACCTGGACACAGTGACAGCCGAGGAGACCTGGACACAGTGACAGCCGAGGAGACCTGGACACAGTGACAGCCGAGGAGACCTGGACAGTGACAGCCGAGGAGACCTGGACAGTGACAGCTGAGGAGACCTGGACAGTGACAGCCGAGGAGACCTGGACAGTGACAGCCGAGGAGACCTGGACAGTGACAGCAGAGGAGACCTGGACAGTGACAGCAGAGGAGACCTGGACAGTGACAGCCGAGGAGACCTGGACAGTGACAGCAGAGGAGACCTGGACAGTGATAGCAGAGGAGACCTGGACAGTGATAGCAGAGGAGACCTGGACAGTGATAGCAGAGGAAACCTGGACAGTGACAGCAGAGGAGACCTGGACAGTGACAGCAGAGGAGACCTGGACAGTGACAGCAGAGGAGACCTGGACACAGTGACAGCAGAGGAGACCTGGACACAGTGACAGCAGAGGAGACCTGGACACAGTGACAGCAGAGGAGACCTGGACACAGTGACAGCAGAGGAGACCTGGACACAGTGACAGCAGAGGAGACCTGGACACAGTGACAGCAGAGGAGACCTGGACACAGTGACAGCAGAGGAGACCTGGACAGTGACAGCAGAGGAGACCTGGACAGTGACAGCAGAGGAGACCTGGACAGTGAAAGCAGAGGAGACCAGGACAGTGACAGCAGAGGAGACCTGGACACAGTGACAGCAGAGGAGACCTGGACAGTGACAGCAGAGGAGACCTGGACAGTGACAGCAGAGGAGACCTGGACAGTGACAGCAGAGGATACCTGGACACAGTGACAGCAGAGGAGACCTTGACCAGTGTACTCGAGATACCTCCCCACACCTTACCCCTACCAGTTTACCCCTCTTAACCACTATCTTAACTTATCCAATCTATAGTAATTTAGACCACACCGGAGTTGGAGTATAAAATGGCCACAACAGCCTTTTTATTAAAACCATATCATGTAAAGAACTCCAATATAAAATATATATTTTCAATAACTTTATTAACACAATTTTACCATTATAACTCCCAGTCTGTTGGTCTCTGACGGCACCCCAAAACTTTTGAACCCCTTTTTACACCAATACACTGCGGTACAAAATTTTTGAACCATACCAGGCCTCCAGCCGTATAACAGCTCGGCGACAACCCCTTCCCGCAGTGCAACCATACCCGTACTCCAGCGGACACTATTCCACTGGAATACACCAGAGGGGCACATACCACCGATGAGCCCCCACCACTTTAATACCATCTGTTTTCTGCCACCGTCAAAGACCAAAGACACCGCCAACACACAGCCAACACACAGCTGTTATGACGACCTTCTCCTTCACAACCTGAAAGACAAGAAAACAATAGCCAGAAAAACACCAAAACAACAGGGAGGGTGGGTGGGAAAAACTTCCTCTCCTTTCTGTCCCCACACAAAATGATGCCGAGTGCACCCGCCTCCAGCTATTTAAAGTGCCCCTCCCCTCACATTAAAATTCACCTCTGCCTCCACCCACTCACTTCTTCACCAAATGTTAACCCCGTCCTGTCTGTACTCTCCACCTCGTCATGCACGGCCCTTCATTATATTCTTTTTTGTCTCTTCATTCCGGGCCTCCCTTGACCAGTGTACTCGGGATACCTCCCCACACCTTACCCCTACCAGTTTACCCCTCTTAACCACTATCTTAACTTATCCAATCTATAGTAATTTAGACCACACCGGAGTTGGAGTCTAAAATGGCCACAACAGCCTTTTTATTAAAACCATATCATGTAAAGAACTCCAATATAAAATATATATTTTCAATAACTTTATTAACACAATTTTACCATTATAACTCCCAGTCTGTTGGTCTCTGACGGCACCCCAAAACTTTTGAACCCCTTTTTACACCAATACACTGCGGTACAAAATTTTTGAACCATACCAGGCCTCCAGCCGTATAACAGCTCGGAGACAACCCCTTCCCGCAGTGCAACCATACCCGTACTCCAGCGGACACCATTCCACTGGAATACACCAGAGGGGCACATACCACCGATGAGCCCCCACCACTTTAATACCATCTGTGTTCTGCCACCGTCAAAGACCAAAGACACCGCCACAGCCTGCAAAGGGTAACCCCTTACCCTTAACGGCCCCTCCACACCCGCAGGCACACTGGATCCCATCCTGACTCCCCAATGCCCACAAATCCATCCCACGTCAGAAAGATGCACACCATCCCTCCGTAAATACATGCCCACATTAACCTCCAACTCCATGTGCCTACCACCAGCCCCCCGTTATTGGCAACCAACCTAACCACCAGTTCGTTAAACTTGATTCCCGCCTTGTTAATCTGCGCCACTGATCTCGCCCTCCGCCACGAGGTGTACTTCATAACGTCAGACTATACTACCAACGTCCCCAGGAAGACCTCTCTAAGAAATCCGACGTTATGGCCGAGAACAGAGCCCCAATGGCTCTGATACCCAAGTCATCCTCCCCCCACATGTAGTACCCAAACGACCGGTTGTCTATCCAACCGGGCGTACCGATCCACTCCTGGCACCACCCTACTCCATTCTATGCCCGTGAATCCTATTCCTCCCAACGCAAGCCTCCATCCTGGGTATCCCCAACAGCCTGCCCGCCTGTCATGTATCTGCCCTCCTTTTTCCCCCAAAAGACATATGAATGCCCTACCGTCCAGATGAGGCGTGTAGAACCTCCATCTGAACTGAAAATACCACAACACAATTCAAAAACCCCAGAAAATTACCCCATCATTGCCAATAACCACACTTGCGCACCCCTTCACTTCCCACATATTTCCACTCACATCCGCTAATAAATGGGGGGCGTACCTAAGAACAAAACCACCTGGACTCCCATCTCACGATCCATTTTACCGCCGCCAAATCCAACTCGCCCCGGGCAGCCCCAGTGGCCGCCCCAATGCGGAAGGAGTGTGAAGCGATATGCTTGCAGTTGTTCCCAACCGCCCACAAGCCTTTCCGGAAACCCAGCCATGCATTAAAAACGTACTAGAAAACAGTGTTATTACCTGTTAACTACTTTTTCCAGGAATCTTCCAGGACGGCTTACAGAGAGATAGGCTCCTCCCACCTAGAACAGGAAACACATGATCCACATCATAAAAGTCTTACTCATGCATTAGCCCCTCAGTATTTAACAAATAACCGAAGGCCTCAGAATCATTAAACCTGGATCAGCGTAGCTCTATCCTTCTATATGCTTTACATTGCTACTCACCTCATAAAAAGGGAGGGAACTGACGCCGTCCTGGAAGATTCCTGGAAAAAGTAGTTAACAGGTAATAACACTGTTTTTCCAAGTCATCTTCCAGGACGGCTTACAGAGAGGACAATATAGTACTACCTGATCAGGGCGGGACCACAGCCTGCAGCACTTTCCTGCCGAAAGACTGGTCCTGGCTGGCAAGCAGGTCCAGTCTGTAATGCTTCACAAAAGTCTGGAAACTGGACCAGGTTGCGGCCTTGCAGATCTGGAGGGGAGATGCTCCTGCCCTTTCAGCCCAAGAAGTAGAAACCGCTCTTGTGGAGTGAGCATTTATACCTAATGGAGGTGTGCGGGAGACTGCCTTGTATGCCTCCGCAATTGCCGACTTCATCCACCTGGCGATGGTACCTTTGGATGCCTCTTTCCCCTTGTTAGGACCTGCGAATAAAACAAACAAGCTGGTGGAGCGCCGCCACTCCTTGGTGTGCTCTATGTAGGCAATCAGGCATTCCTGACGTCTATTTTATTAAATCCTGCTTCCTTATCATTCTTTGGATTTCCGCAGAATGATGGTATCACGATTTCTTCTGACCTATGGAAGTTAGACGATACCTTGGGGAGAAAAGCTGGGTCCAGCGAGAGGATAATTTTGTCTTGTAAAATGGTGCAGAAAGGCTCGATCACTGAAAGTGCCTGGATCTCACTGACTCTCCTAGCCGAGACTAGGGCCACCAAAACTACTGTCTTCAGGGTTAACAGTTTTATGGGTAGTTCATCTATAGGCTCAAATGGTGCCCTACCGAGACCCTGTAATACTGTTGATAAGTCCCAGGGAGGGAACCTCCTTGCTTTGGGGACTCGTTTCCGGCTGATGGACACAAGAAATCTTTTGATCAGTGGTTCTTCTGACAGTCTTTGATTTAAAAAGTTGGACAGGGCGGCCACCTGAACCTTAAGAGTACTAACTGCAAGGTTTAGATCTGCTCCAGCTTGGAGGAAATCTAGAACCGCCGGGACCATGGCACCTGACACTCTGTTGTTGAGTCTGCGCCAGTCCCCAAATCTCTTCCAAATTTTATTATAAATTGTGTTAGTGGACGGCTTTCGGCTGCTAAGAATGGTATCGATTACCTTGGCCGATAACCCTCTCAGCTCTAACAGCTCCCTTTCAGAAGCCAAGCCGTCAGAGAAAGAGAGCTCAGTTCTGGATGATTCGCTTCTCCCTGGTATAAGAGGTCCGACCTGTAAGGTAGTCTCCAAGGTTCTGCAATGCTGAGTCTTAGAAGACCTGAGAACCAAGACCTCCTCGGCCAAAATGGCGCGATCAGGATGACCTTTGTGTTGGACCCTCTTATCTTCCGGATAATCCTCGGAATGAGGGCAAACGGTGGAAATGCGTATACCAGATCTGCCTCCCAAGACTGGGATAGGGCATCTAGGCCCCGACTGAGAAGATCTCTCTGTAGGGAATAGAACTGTTTCACCTGCCTGTTGTGTCTTGTAGCAAAAAGGTCTATCTGTGGGTCTCCCCACTTCTGCACTATTTCTTCGAACACTGTTCGATTCAAGCACCATTCTGTCAAAGACAGCGTCTCTCTGCTTAGGGCATCTGCCAGAGAATTTAATTCCCCTTTTAGGTGAATGGAAGATAGGGATAACAGGTTTTCTTCTGCCCATTGAAGGATCTCTCTTGCTATCCTCATCAGACCTGGGACTCTCGTACCCCCTTGCTTGTTGAGGTAACAAACCGTGGTAATGTTGTCCGAAAGGACCTGCACATGTCTTCCCCTTAGGGATGGGCAAAAGGCTACTAGGGCCTTTAGAACCACCTTCATCTTCCTCGCATTGGAGGAGAGGCCGGCTTCCTGCCGGTTCCAGAGCCCCTGGGCTATCAGAGTGCCTGAATGGGCCCCCCAGCCCTGCCCGCTGGCGTCCGTGGTGACTGCCAGAGGACAGTGTTGGGACCAGAGTCGGCCAGCCGAGAGGTTTGCAGGGATCAACCACCATTCTATTGAGAGCTTTACTTCCTGCGGAATTTCCGTCTGTCTCTGAAGTGAATTTGTTTGTCCATCCCAGAGAGAAAGCATGAACGCCTGAAGCGCTCGAGTATGGAACTGAGCCCACTGGACTCCTGGGATGGCCGCTGTCATTAACCCAAGGACCCTCATTATACTCTGAATTTAGGTCCTTGAACAAGTGCAGAGGTTCCTCACCTCTGTCAAAATTGTCTCTACCTTTTCCTTTGTCAAGAATATCTTGGACTTCCTTGAGTCTATCAGGTATCCTAGGTATACAATGCTCTGAGTAGGTACTAATTGTGACTTCTCCTGATTTACCAGCCACCCTAGTTGCTGAAGGTGTCTGGTAGTTCTGCTCAGGTTCCGTCTGACTTCGTCTGCTGAGTCTGCAAAAATCAGTAGGTCGTCCAGATAGGGGATAATCTGAATTCCCTCTGATCTCAGAGTCCCTAGCGCTTCTGCCAGTATCTTCGTAAAAATGCGTGGAGCTGACGCTAGTCCGAAGGGCAGAGCATTGAATTGAAAATAGAGGGTTGTGAACCCTTTTCTTACTGCAAATCTGAGAAATTGTTGGGACTCCTCTCGAATAGGGACGTGAAGATAGGCGTCCCTTAGGTCCAATGAGACCATGAAGACCCCAGGGGTTAACAGCTCTCTGGTGGAGTAGATTGATTCCATCTTGAAACGTCTGTACTTTACGTACATGTTTACTTGTCTCAGATTTAGAATCAGTCGAAATTTTCCTGATGATTTCTTTATCAGAAAAACTTGAGAGTAGAATCCCTCTTTCCTTAGAGATGGGGGGATGAAGCTTATCACCTTCTCTTCCAGCATACTCTGCAGGAGGGAAGACATAGCTGTGGCTTTTTCTGCGTCTCTTGGGAGACTTGTTATGAAAAATTTTTGAGGGGGGCAGCCTAAAAGTTCTATCCTGTACCCTGATGCGATCAGATCTAGGATAAAACGGCTGCTGGAGATGGTCTGCCACTGTGGAAGGAATGACCCCAATCTCCCCCCCACAGGCCCGACTGAGTCACTGGGAAGTGTTCTTAGGCTGGGAGGGTCTAAAGAGGAAACCTCCTCTGCCCCTTCCCCTCCTGTATTGCCAACCCCCTTTCTGGTCTTGGGCTCTGTTATTCCGTCTCCTATCCCCCCGGTGAGAGTTCCTTTCACTTGACACCTGAAAGGGACGAAAACTCCTCTTTTGTTGTTGTTGTTGTTGCCTCTTGGGAAAAGGGAACCCTTTCTTTTTATCGGCCGACCTCTCTAGGATGGATTCCAGCTCCTTTCCAAAGAGCAGATCTCCATCAAACGGGAGGGAACAGAGTCTTGTCTTTGAGACAGAGTCTCCTCCCCAGGTCTTCAGCCAGATAGCCCTCCTGGCTTCATTAACCAAGGCTGTGGATCTGGCCGAGAATGTGACCGACTCTGTGGATGCATCCGCTATATAGGCCACTGCCTTACTTAGCGTGGGTAAAGCATCCAGAATCTCTTCCCTAGGAGTGTCTGACTCCAGAAGAGTGCGGAGCTGTTTAAGCCATAAGTCAAGTGTACGCGCCACGCATGTGGTGGCTAGTGCGGGTCTAAAGTTGGCGGAGCAAGCTTCCCACGCCTTTTTTAAATAGCCCTCCGCCTTCCTGTCCATTGGGTCCTTCAGGATACCTGTATCATCAAAGGAAAGTTCTGAAGCTCTAGAGACCTTGGCTATGGAAGCGTCCAGTCTGGGACATCTATCCCACAGCTTTGTATCCTCTTCCTTAAAGGGGAACCTTCTCTTTAAATTTTTAGGGAAGAATACTGCTTTCTCCGGCTTCCTCCATTCATGAAGTATGGTCTCCCTTAGGGATCCATGCACCGGAAAGGTTCTGCCCTGTCTAGGCTGAAGGCTTTCATATAGGAGGTCATGCACTGACAACTCCTGGTTCTCTGGGGACTCCAGTTCCAGGGTGTCGTAGATTGCTTTCAGGAGCTCCTCTGTCTCCTCTGAAGGAAAAAGGAATTTTTGCATCTTTTCTGGCCCTTCCTCGCTCGGGTCTATCTCCTCAGGGTCTTAGGCTGAGCCTGAGTTGTCCTCCCCGTCCTCCAGGACTCGATGCTGGTGGACTGCCCGTACCTGGGCCCTAACCTCTGGCCTCACGGCAGTACTGGTGCCTGAAGTACCTGGGCTGGGTTCAGCAAGTGTCTCTTGCTGTGTGGGCTTAAAGGACTGAAACGTCTGTTTCATCCCTGACTTTAATGAGTCCATAAAGCCTTTGAGAACAGGGCCTGTTTCTCCCTTGATAAGTCTGTCTATGCAGTCCTGACAAGCATTCTTTTTCCACCCAATTTGCAACTTCCTGGTACATATTGGGCATCTTTTTCTAGGTGTTTCTGTTTTATCTCTGGGCTTGTGGGTCCTGTCCTGTAATACAGTAAATGACAAGCGCCTGCATATTACTTACACTGAAGTAAACACCCAAACCAGAAACACCACGTGGACTCTCTTATTCTAGTCTAAGAATTATGAGAAGTACCCACCACCAGAGCCTATGCTAGAATATGTGACGTCTGCCACCATCAGCATAGGAGAAACAAACGGTCTCTGGAATAAACAGACCCCCCCTGTGCCGCCCCCACAGGAGGGTAAGAAAAGGAAAGAAGCGGTCTGCCCATTATTTTCTTACCTTAGGGCCCGATGCGACCGATGGCGCCTCCAGATCTGCGTCTCTGGGTCCTTCCATGTTGCGCGGCGCCATCTTTAGGTCCGGGTCCCTTAAATATGAGAGGAGTGGAGGTCCGGAGCGGCGCTGTGGATCCGACGCCGCCCCACGGCACAGCACAACTGTTATTTTCAACTAGGCTTCCAAATGGGTGTACCAAGATGGCCGCCGCGGGACTTCCTGTCGTGTCACTTCCTGTTTTCTGCGCCGGAAGTGACACACTAGCTGTGCGCCCAGCTCCATGCTGTCCTGGAGCTAGAGACTCCCCTCTGTAGATCCATCTGTCCGGGAAGGATACCGGCTCTACGGCTGCCCGAGCCTCCGCCAGGAGGATACCCTGCTGTGCCGCGGCTGGACCCACTGGATCACCTCCTCCACCCTCACAGGTAACCTCGCTGAGGATACACCCGACTTGGGAGGTGGGGTCCCATACCATCACCCATGACCCCTGTTTCGGGTCTCCTGGGTGGCCCCAAACTGACTCATACCCCAGGGGAACTACCCCTGTTGACTGGGTATGGACGTCGGGGGGGCCCCTGCCGCCTGGCACGAAGGCCCAAAAAAAATAACAAACATCCCTTGGATAGTGCCTGTCTAGCCTGAGGAAACACAAATACTGAGGGGCTAATGCATGAGTAAGACTTTTATGATGTGGATCATGTGTTTCCTGTTCTAGGTGGGAGGAGCCTATCTCTCTGTAAGCCGTCCTGGAAGATGACTTGGAAAAACGATCCATCCTCATGCACCAAAAAAGCCCACCCCCCCGGCCGTCCTAACTTCCAGAACTTCTTACACTACCCTCACTGAACAGTCCTGATCCCCGGGCAATGAAGACAGCTGTACCATCACCCCTCACACAGGGAGGGTGGCCCATTTGATCCATCTGTAACCTCCTGAACCGCAAACTCACCCTTCCGCCCGATAACTCCACGTCCTGTACCAGTAACCCCTCCGTCCTCTGTTTTTGACAGGCCCACAAACTCCCCCACCCTAAATGCAACAAAAAACGCTGTATAGAACAACTTAACCCCTTAACAGATGAACACATCCTGGCCAATGCCCCGCAAATCACTTGTGAAAGAGAAACAGAAAACAGGCCTTCCTGCATTCCTATGAGGGTGATCCTTTTGACACCCCTTTACCGCCTCCCTTACCCAGAAAACCGTAGTGAAATCTGCATGCCCTGGAGTTCGAATAGAAAACGCCAAGCCTGCCCGCTTCTTCTCGATCCCTGCCACCGAACCCCTTGCCTCCATGCACTGAGTTACTAAGTACTACCAGCAACTCCGTCTCAGACACATCCCGCTAAGCATCCGCTAGCCGTCTGAATGCAGCCCATTCCCTCCAGATTATTTGTATATGCCACCCATGTCGACCCACTTCCTTACTTCCCAATCCGGAAAACGGGGACAGTGAAACAGCTAAAGTGTAGTCTAACCCCGGGATACGCCTAGCATAGAGAAAACGTTCACTTGTAAGCACTCCAGTCGATGACTTGCACCACCCCCAAATCGTCACCGTGCAATCTAAACTTCATGTCCTTACTCATTGCCTCCCACAGTTCTGTAGCCAATACCGCCGGAAACAGGTCCAGCAATACCAGGTGATGACTGAGCCCCTCTTCCCCCAAAGACTTAGGCCTCGTACACACGGCCGAGATTCTCGTCGTAAAAAACACGTTGTTTTTTTCGACGAGATTCTTGGACAAGAAACTTGTCCCGGCTGAGTGTACACACGCTCGTTTCAAAGAACCCGCGGTTCTTTGAAAGGAGTGTACGCGGTGACGTCATCGACTACGTCGAGCATGCGCTCGTCACATTCGATGCCGTCGCCGCCATCTTGGTATACCCTACGTATGCCTAGGAAGCTACCGCGCATGCGTCGAATTCATTTCGAACATGCGCGGGCTTCCGGGAGGACAGGTAAGTGTACACACACTCACTTTTCTCGTCGAGAAACACGCCGAGGAGAATCTCGACGAGAAAATAGAGAGCAGGTTCTCTATTTTCTCGTCGAGGTTTCTTGTCGGTTTTCTCGACGAGAAACACGCTAGCAGTGTACACACGACCGATTTACTCGGCAAGACCTCTCTGCCAGCAAGTTTCTTGCTGGTTCTTGCCGAGAAAATCGGTCGTGTGTACGAGGCCTCAGTCCATGCCTCTGCACTCCATTACCCCTGGCAAATGCCCCAAAAAACCCAGTGAACTTTGCAACATCAGTGCCCCATCCTAAATAAAAAATTGGTAACCGGGTCCCACATCCACCCCATTGCCCGTTGTAAGTTTCCAAGAACGTGTGCCCCACCTTCAAAACATCCCTAAGCTCCTCATAGAGTCAAATAAAATGCGTATTGGCCCGCACCCCCACTGCCGCAGCCGACCATCCTTTAACAAAAAACCCACCCTTGGGAACAATTTCCCAGGAATTGGATCGCCTGACCCGTCACGGACCACCCTTTAACAAAAGGAAGCAAAATTGTCAGACATGGCGCCTGAGAAGGAGCATACCATGGGCAGACACAGATTCACATAAAATTCCCCCCCCCCAGCAGCACCCCAACCGCCAAACTGTCCGGATGAAACGGCAGCCGCCGGAATGCCGACTCAACGTCCGCCTTTGCATGAGTGCCCCCCACTGTGCCCACTTCATGACCTATCAAGGAATTAACTCACCCCCTGTTTGAGAACAAGAGATAGTGAATAAGCAGAAGCTTGATCGATTCCTTCTTAACCACCACCCCCATCGGTGACACCACCAGATACACGATTGGGCTCTCCCGAAATGGCCCCCCCATACGATCTAAAGCCACCTTTTTAGCCAATGTTTTCTGAAACCACCCCCGGACTAACCAGTGAGGACCCCAAAATTTGCGCAAAGGGCGGCACGACCTCTTGAGCGAACGCACTTTTAAAAAACCTTCCTAGAAACCCGCTCTCAGCAACTCTGCCGACGCCCTAACCAATTATCTACTTAGAAAAAAAAAAACGCATCCTTACCTCCTGCACCGGTGTCATCCTTCTTGAAGCAAAATCCCGGGGACGCTTTCCGTCTTTTGAAACACTGAGACAAGGGGTGCGTCCCCCCGCATCCAGCATTCCTGTTAAAACGACAGGACCCCACCCAACTTGCCAGATTCCTTGTTAAACTGACAGTACACCCCCACCATGTTTTCGTTCAGTGGTACAGAGTCATTTGTCCCCCCCGACCGACCCCCTTGAAAATTGGCTTGGTGTCCCAGCCGAGGACAACAAACGCAGCCAAAGGCTGATATCCTTATGCACCCAACAAAGCGTCTGACGAACTGCCCCCCGCTGCCGACTGTTCGTAATAACGCAGTAAAGCAGTCCCAACTTAACCCACTAGGCCTCTCCCAGCGCATCCATATAACAGCACAGTGCCGATCAATGTTCCCGGGTTTACTCACCTAAGACGCTGGCCAAGCTGGCGAATGGCTGCAGCCTCTCGCCAAACCTCCTTGGGACCAATCGACGCCTCCTCATCCCCTCATCTTCCTTTCCGGAATCATCCGGCTTACCTTTTTCCAAATAAAATTTTTCTAGGGGCAGTAATAAGAAAATCTCGACATACTCACCTTTCCAATTTTGTCTCTCACCCCTTGGTCAGGTGAGCCCCCCAAGGGGCCCTTCAAAGCAAATGCAAACCTCACACTTAGCGGCATCGGCGATACGTACTATAACCGCTATGGCCACCACAGCAGGATCCCCTGCGTTCACCCCCACGGCCATACTCACCTGATCACCTCTAACAATGTTCCGTCACGGGCCCCGTAGTGAACACGGGTGCCACCACCTTAACCGACCCCTTTACCTGCCCGCCTACCCATAGCGCCACCTGCGGGGGACCCCTTTCACCCACGAACATCGCTGCACCAAATCCCTCAATAATCAGCAATAGGGCCCCTGCCCCGGGAGAGGCAGGCTGGTTGCCCGCCACCCCCGCCACAGCATCCCTGACCCCCGGCGTGGCCCCCACACCATTGGCAACGCCCCCCAACCCCACACCCAACAACTCACACAGTGCATTCGTCAAATCAACAGGAGAAATGATAGTGGTAGACTTACCGGGCTGACAGGGCACATCCCCCCCACAGCCGCAGATCTTGCCTCCCCTGGTGCTGCGACCCCTCTGCGATCCTCCTCTACCGATCCGAACAGCTCCCCTTCCGACCTCCGCTCCCAGGCTGGAAGCATGGCGTGATGAGCCCCCCAGGTGAAACTTACCTGGAGGCCGCGACTCCCCTTGGCGCCGAATTGAAGTCCCCTCCTGGGGATCCACCACCACCTCCCTGCAGCGCCTGCGCCCTCTTGACGAGCCCCGGGTAGGCCGCGACACCTGATCACTGCTGTTCTGCACATCCCTCAGCCCACTGCTTCACCCGATACCGCCAGCCTCGTCTGGTAGAGGCCCTGCGGACGTGGCACCGCTTCTCCCCCGCTGAACCTCCCCTTCCCTGCCGCCTGCACAGAAGGGAGGGGGTCCCACTTTCTGAGGTCCTCCGCCGCGAGGGCGAAGCACGGGCGCCAGTACAGTCCGTAGCCCCGCCCTCTGCCGTTGCCGCGTGTACCGTCCGGCTCACCCCACGGCTTAAGCAGGCGCACGCTTTTCTAGGGGTGGGCCGACGAGTCAGCCTGTGGGCTCCTGGTGTGGCAAATTTTTTATTTATTTTTGGGGGGGGGCGCGAATCGCGGGGGGGCAGCCGCGAATCGCGGGGGGTGCCGCGAATCGCGGGGGGGGGTGCCGCGAATCGCGGGAGGGGGGGTGCCGCGAATCGCAGGGGGGGGATGCCGCGAATCGTGGGAGGAGGGGTGCCGCGAATCGCGGGAGGGGGGGTGCCGTGGGGGTGTCGCGAATCGCGGGAGGGGGGTGCCGCGAATCGCGGGGGGCGCGTCTGCTGAGGCCCCAGGCCAAATCGGGCCCCAAACAGACGTCCTGTTATGATGGCCCTGAATGAGGGCACCAACCTGGTCTCCCAGACAGTCTGGCCCCTTCGTCGCCGCAGCCGCCCGCAACTGAGCGAGGATCAAAGCCACGTCCGCCATTTTGTCTAAGGAGAGAAGTGAAAAAACTTCCTCTCCTTTCTGTCCCCACACAAAATGATGCCGAGTGCACCCGCCTCCAGCTATTTAAAGTGCCCCTCCCCTCACATTAAAATTCACCTCTGCCTCCACCCACTCACTTCTTCACCAAATGTTAACCCCGTCCTGTCTGTACTCTCCACCTCATCATGCACGGCCCTTCATTATATTCTTTTTTGTCTCTTCATTCCGGGCCTCCCTGGACAGTGATAGCAGCAGAGGAGACCTGGACAGTGACAGCAGAGGAGACCTGGACACAGTGACAGCAGAGGAGACCTGGACAGTGACAGCAGAGGAGACCTGGACAGTGACAGCAGAGGAGACCTGGACAGTGACAGCAGAGGAGACCTGGACAATGACAGCAGAGGAGACCTGGACAGTGACAGCAGAGGAGACCTGGACAGTGATAGCAGAGGAGACCTGGACAGTGATAGCATAGGAGACCTGGACAGTGATAGCAGAGGAGACCTGGACAGTGATAGCAGAGGAGACCTGGACAGTGATAGCAGCAGAGGAGACCTGGACAGTGACAGCAGAGGAGACCTGGACAGTGACAGCAGAGGAGACCTGGACACAGTGACAGCAGAGGAGACCTGGACAGTGACAGCAGAGGAGACCTGGACACAGTGACAGCAGAGGAGACCTGGACACAGTGACAGCAGTGGAGACCTGGACAGTGACAGCAGAGGAGACCTGGACAGTGACAGCAGAGGAGACCTGGACAGTGACAGCAGAGGAGACCTGGACACAGTGACAGCAGAGGAGACCTGGACAGTGACAGCAGAGGAGACCTGGACAGTGACAGCAGAGGAGACATGGACAGTGACAGCAGAGGAGACCGGGACAGTGAAAGCAGAGGAGACCTGGACAGTGATAGCAGAGGAGACCTGGACAGTGACAGCAGAGGAGACCTGGACAGTGATAGCAGAGGAGACCTGGACAGTGACAGCAGAGGAGACCGGGACAGTGATAGCAGCAGAGGAGACCTGGACAGTGACAGCAGACGAGACCTGGACAGTGACAGCAGAGGAGACCTGGACAGTGACAGCAGAGGAGACCTGGACACAGTGACAGCAGAGGAGACCTGGACAGTGACAGCAGAGGAGACCTGGACACAGTCACAGCAGAGGAGACCTGGACAGTGACAGCAGAGGAGACCTGGACAGTGACAGCAGAGGAGACCTGGACAGTGACTGCAGAGGAGACCTGGACAGTGACAGCAGAGGAGACCTGGACAGTGACAGCAGAGGAGACCTGGACACAGTGACAGCAGAGGAGACCTGGACAGTGACAGCAGAGGAGACCTGGACAGTGACAGCAGAGGAGACATGGACAGTGACAGCAGAGGAGACCGGGACAGTGAAAGCAGAGGAGACCTGGACAGTGATAGCAGAGGAGACCTGGACAGTGACAGCAGAGGAGACCTGGACAGTGATAGCAGAGGAGACCTGGACAGTGACAGCAGAGGAGACCGGGACAGTGATAGCAGCAGAGGAGACCTGGACAGTGACAGCAGACGAGACCTGGACAGTGACAGCAGAGGAGACCTGGACAGTGACAGCAGAGGAGACCTGGACACAGTGACAGCAGAGGAGACCTGGACAGTGATAGCAGAGGAGACCTGGACAGTGATAGCAGCAGTGGAGACCTGGACAGTGAAAGCAGAGGAGACCTGGACAGTGACAGCACAGGAGACTTGGACACAGTGACAGCAGAGGAGACCTGGACACAGTGACAGCAGAGGAGACCTGGACAGTGACAGCAGAGGAGACCTGGACACAGTGACAGCAGAGGAGACCTGGACACAGTGACAGCAGAGGAGACCTGGACACAGTGACAGCAGAGGAGACCTGGACAGTGACAGCAGAGGAGACCTGGACACAGTGACAGCAGAGGAGACCTGGACAGTGACAGCAGAGGAGACCTGGACAGTGAAAGCAGAGGAGACCTGGACAGTGATAGCAGAAGAGACCTGGACAGTGACAGCAGAGGAGACCTGGACACAGTGACAGCAGAGGAGACCTGGACACAGTGACAGCAGAGGAGAAATGGACACAGTGACAGCAGAGGAGACCTGGACACAGTGACAGCAGAGGAGACCTGGACAGTGACAGCAGAGGAGACCTGGACAGTGACAGCAGAGGAGACCTGGACAGTGACAGCAGAGGAGACCTGGACACAGTGACAGCAGAGGAGACCTGGACACAGTGACAGCAGAGGAGACCTGGACACAGTGACAACAGAGGAGACCTGGACAGTGACAGCAGAGGAGACCTGGACAGTGACAGCCGAGGAGACCTGGACAGTGACAACCGAGGAGACCTGGACAGTGACAGCAGAGGAGACCTGGACAGTGATAGCAGAGGAGACCTGGACAGTGACAGCAGAGGAGACCTTGACAGTGATGGCAGAGGAGACCTGGACAGTGACAGCAGAGGAGACCTGGACAGTGATAGCAGCAGAGGAGACCTGGACAGTGATAGCAGCAGTGGAGACCTGGACAGTGACAGCAGAGGAGACCTGGACAGTGACAGCAGAGGAGACCTGGACACAGTGACAGCAGAGGAGACCTGGACACAGTGACAGCAGAGGAGACCTGGACACAGTGACAGCAGAGGAGACCAGGACAGTGACAGCAGAGGAGACCTGGATAGTGACAGCAGAGGAGACTTGGACAGTGACAGCAGAGGAGACCTGGACACAGTGACAGCAGAGGAGACCTGGACAGTGATAGCAGCAGAGGAGACCTGGACAGTGACGGCAGAGGAGACCTGGACAGTGACAGCAGAGGAGACCTGGACAGTGATAGCAGCAGAGGAGACCTGGACAGTGACGGCAGATGAGACCTGGACAGTGACAGCAGAGGAGACCTGGACACAGTGACAGCAGAGGAGACCTGGACACAGTGACAGCAGAGGAGACCTGGACAGTGACAGCAGAGGAGACCTGGACAGTGACAGCAGAGGAGACCTGGACACAGTGACAGCAGAGGAGACCTGGACACAGTGACAGCAGAGGAGACCTGGACAGTGACAGCAGAGGAGACCTGGACAGTGACAGCAGAGGAGACCTGGACAGTGACAGCAGAGGAGACCTGGACACAGTGACAGCAGAGGAGACCTGGACACAGTGACAGCAGAGGAGACCTGGACAGTGACAGCAGAGGAGACCTGGACAGTGACAGCAGAGGAGACCTGGACACAGTGACAGCAGAGGAGACCTGGACACAGTGACAGCAGAGGAGACCTGGACAGTGACAGCAGAGGAGACCTGGACAGTGACAGCAGAGGAGACCTGGACAGTGACAGCAGAGGAGACCTGGACACAGTGACAGCAGAGGAGACCTGGACACAGTGACAGCAGAGGAGACCTGGACACAGTGACAACAGAGGAGACCTGGACAGTGACAGCAGAGGAGACCTGGACAGTAACAACCAAGGAGACCTGGACAGTGACAGCAGAGGAGACCTGGACAGTGATAGCAGAGGAGACCTGGACAGTGACAGCAGAGGAGACCTGGACAGTGATAGCAGAGGAGACCTGGATAGTGACAGCAGAGGAGACCTGGACAGTGATAGCAGCAGAGGAGACCTGGACAGTGATAGCAGCAGAGGAGACCTGGACAGTGACAGCAGAGGAGACCTGGACAGTGACAGCAGAGGAGACCTGGATAGTGACAGCAGAGGAGACCTGGACACAGTGACAGCAGAGGAGACCTGGACACAGTGACAGCAGAGGAGACCTGGACACAGTGACAGCAGAGGAGACCAGGACAGTGACAGCAGAGGAGATCTGGATAGTGACAGCAGAGGAGACTTGGACAGTGACAGCAGAGGAGACCTGGACACAGTGACAGCAGAGGAGACCTGGACACAGTGACAGCAGAGGAGACCTGGACACAGTGACAGCAGAGGAGACCTGGACAGTGACAGCAGAGGAGACCTGGACAGTGACAGCAGAGGAGACCTGGACAGTGACAGCAGAGGAGACCTGGACAGTGACAGCAGAGGAGACATGGACAGTGACAGCAGAGGAGACCGGGACAGTGAAAGCAGAGGAGACCTGGACAGTGATAGCAGAGGAGACCTGGACAGTGACAGCAGAGGAGACCTGGACAGTGATAGCAGAGGAGACCTGGACAGTGACAGCAGAGGAGACCGGGACAGTGATAGCAGCAGAGGAGACCTGGACAGTGACAGCAGACGAGACCTGGACAGTGACAGCAGAGGAGACCTGGACAGTGACAGCAGAGGAGACCTGGACACAGTGACAGCAGAGGAGACCTGGACAGTGACAGCAGAGGAGACCTGGACACAGTCACAGCAGAGGAGACCTGGACAGTGACAGCAGAGGAGACCTGGACAGTGACAGCAGAGGAGACCTGGACAGTGACTGCAGAGGAGACCTGGACAGTGACAGCAGAGGAGACCTGGACAGTGAAAGCAGAGGAGACCTGGACAGTGACAGCAGAGTAGACCTGGACAGTGATAGCAGAGGAGACCTGGACAGTGATAGCAGCAGTGGAGACCTGGACAGTGACAGCAGAGGAGACCTGGACAGTGACAGCACAGGGGACTTGGACACAGTGACAGCAGAGGAGACCTGGACACAGTGACAGCAGAGGAGACCTGGACAGTGACAGCAGAGGAGACATGGACACAGTGACAGCAGAGGAGACCTGGACACAGTGACAGCAGAGGAGACCTGGACAGTGACAGCAGAGGAGACCTGGACAGTGACAGCAGAGGAGACCTGGACACAGTGACAGCAGAGGAGACCTGGACAGTGACAGCAGAGGAGACCTGGACAGTGAAAGCAGAGGAGACCTGGACAGTGATAGCAGAAGAGACCTGGACAGTGACAGCAGAGGAGACCTGGACACAGTGACAGCAGAGGAGACCTGGACACAGTGACAGCAGAGGAGACCTGGACACAGTGACAGCAGAGGAGACCTGGACACAGTGACAGCAGAGGAGACCTGGACAGTGACAGCAGAGGAGACCTGGACAGTGACAGCAGAGGAGACCTGGACAGTGACAGCAGAGGAGACCTGGACACAGTGACAGCAGAGGAGACCTGGACACAGTGACAGCAGAGGAGACCTGGACACAGTGACAACAGAGGAGACCTGGACAGTGACAGCAGAGGAGACCTGGACAGTGACAGCCGAGGAGACCTGGACAGTGACAACCGAGGAGACCTGGACAGTGACAGCAGAGGAGACCTGGACAGTGATAGCAGAGGAGACCTGGACAGTGACAGCAGAGGAGACCTTGACAGTGATGGCAGAGGAGACCTGGACAGTGACAGCAGAGGAGACCTGGACAGTGATAGCAGCAGAGGAGACCTGGACAGTGATAGCAGCAGTGGAGACCTGGACAGTGACAGCAGAGGAGACCTGGACAGTGACAGCAGAGGAGACCTGGACACAGTGACAGCAGAGGAGACCTGGACACAGTGACAGCAGAGGAGACCTGGACACAGTGACAGCAGAGGAGACCAGGACAGTGACAGCAGAGGAGACCTGGATAGTGACAGCAGAGGAGACTTGGACAGTGACAGCAGAGGAGACCTGGACACAGTGACAGCAGAGGAGACCTGGACAGTGATAGCAGCAGAGGAGACCTGGACAGTGACGGCAGAGGAGACCTGGACAGTGACAGCAGAGGAGACCTGGACAGTGATAGCAGCAGAGGAGACCTGGACAGTGACGGCAGAGGAGACCTGGACAGTGACAGCAGAGGAGACCTGGACACAGTGACAGCAGAGGAGACCTGGACACAGTGACAGCAGAGGAGACCTGGACAGTGACAGCAGAGGAGACCTGGACAGTGACAGCAGAGGAGACCTGGACACAGTGACAGCAGAGGAGACCTGGACACAGTGACAGTAGAGGAGACCTGGACAGTGACAGCAGAGGAGACCTGGACAGTGACAGCAGAGGAGACCTGGACAGTGACAGCAGAGGAGACCTGGACACAGTGACAGCAGAGGAGACCTGGACACAGTGACAGCAGAGGAGACCTGGACACAGTGACAACAGAGGAGACCTGGACAGTGACAGCAGAGGAGACCTGGACAGTAACAACCAAGGAGACCTGGACAGTGACAGCAGAGCAGACCTGGACAGTGATAGCAGAGGAGACCTGGACAGTGACAGCAGAGGAGACCTGGACAGTGATAGCAGAGGAGACCTGGATAGTGACAGCAGAGGAGACCTGGACAGTGATAGCAGCAGAGGAGACCTGGACAGTGATAGCAGCAGAGGAGACCTGGACAGTGACAGCAGAGGAGACCTGGACAGTGACAGCAGAGGAGACCTGGATAGTGACAGCAGAGGAGACCTGGACACAGTGACAGCAGAGGAGACCTGGACACAGTGACAGCAGAGGAGACCTGGACACAGTGACAGCAGAGGAGACCAGGACAGTGACAGCAGAGGAGATCTGGATAGTGACAGCAGAGGAGACTTGGACAGTGACAGCAGAGGAGACCTGGACACAGTGACAGCAGAGGAGACCTGGACACAGTGACAGCAGAGGAGACCTGGACACAGTGACAGCAGAGGAGACCTGGACAGTGACAGCAGAGGAGACCTGGACAGTGACAGCAGAGGAGACCTGGACACAGTGACAGCAGAGGAGACCTGGACAGTGACAGCAGAGGAGACCGGGACAGTGACAGCCGAGGAGACCTGGACAGTGACAGCAGAGGAGACCTGGACAGTGACAGCAGAGGAGACCTGGACACTGACAGCAGAGGAGACCTGGACAGTGATAGCAGAGGAGACCTGGACAGTGATAGCAGCAGAGGAGACCTGGACAGTGACAGCAGAGGAGACCTGGACAGTGACAGCAGAGGAGACCTGGACAGTGACAACAGAGGAGACCTGGACAGTGACAGCAGAGGAGACCTGGACAGTGACAGCAGAGGAGACCTGGACAGTGATAGCAGAAGAGACCTGGACAGTGACAGCAGAGGAGACCTGGACAGTGACAGCAGAGGAGACCTGGACAGTGATAGCAGCAGAGGAGACCTGGACAGTGACGGCAGAGGAGACCTGGACAGTGACAGCAGAGGAGACCTGGACACAGTGACAGCAGAGGAGACCTGGACACAGTGACAGCAGAGGAGACTTGGACAGTGACAGCAGAGGAGACCTGGGCAGTGACAGCAGAGGAGACCTGGACACAGTGACAGCAGAGGAGACCTGGACAGTGATAGCAGAGGAGACCTGGACAGTGACAGCAGAGGAGACCTGGACAGTGACAGCAGAGGAGACCTGGACAGTGACAGCAGAGGAGACCTGGACATTGACAGCAGAGGAGACCTGGACACAGTGACAGCAGAGGAGACCTGGACACAGTGACAGCAGAGGAGACCTGGACAGTGACAGCAGAGGAGACCTGGACAGTGACAGCAGAGGAGACCTGGACAGTGAAAGCAGAGGAGACCTGGACAGTGATAGCAGAGGAGACCTGGACAGTGACAGCAGAGGAGACCTGGACAGTGATAGCAGAGGAGACCTGGACAGTGACAGCAGAGAAGACCTGGACAGTGATAGCAGCAGAGGAGACCTGGACACAGTGACAGCAGAGGAGACCTGGACACAGTGACAGCAGAGGAGACCTGGACACAGTGACAGTAGAGGAGACCTGGACACAGTGACAGCAGAGGAGACCTGGACAGTGACAGCAGAGGAGACCTGGACAGTGACAGCAGAGGAGACCTGGACAGTGACAGCAGAGGAGACCTGGACACAGTGACAGCAGAGGAGACCTGGACAGTGACAGCAGAGGAGACCTGGACAGTGACAGCAGAGGAGACCTGGACAGTGAAAGCAGAGGAGACCTGGACAGTGATAGCAGAAGAGACCTGGACAGTGACAGCAGCAGAGGAGACCTGAACAGTGACAGC
The DNA here is from genome assembly GCA_029206835.1 of Rana muscosa. Lineage (NCBI taxonomy): Eukaryota > Metazoa > Chordata > Amphibia > Anura > Ranidae > Rana > Rana muscosa. The sequence goes on along the minus strand of JARGYO010005579.1, from coordinate 1,975,595 downwards.
AGAGGAGACCTGGACAGTGATAGTAGCAGAGGAGACCTGGACAGTGACAGCAGAGGAGACCTGGACAGTGACAGCAGAGGAGACCTGGACACAGTGACAGCAGAGGAGACCTGGACAGTGACAGCAGAGGAGACCTGGACACAGTGACAGCAGAGGAGACCTGGACACAGTGACAGCAGTGGAGACCTGGACACAGTGACAGCAGTGGAGACCTGGACAGTGACAGCAGAGGAGACCTGGACAGTGACAGCAGAGGAGACCTGGACAGTGACAGCAGAGGAGACCTGGACAGTGACAGCAGAGGAGACCTGAACCAAGTGACAGCAGAGGAGACCTGGACAGTGACAGCAGAGGAGACCTGGACAGTGACAGCAGAGGAGACCGGGACAGTGAAAGCAGAGGAGACCTGGACAGTGATAGCAGAGGAGACCTGGACAGTGACAGCAGAGGAGACCTGGACAGTGATAGCAGAGGAGACCTGGACAGTGACAGCAGAGGAGACCGGGACAGTGATAGCAGCAGAGGAGACCTGGACAGTGACCGCAGACGAGACCTGGACAGTGACAGCAGAGGAGACCTGGACAGTGACAGCAGAGGAGACCTGGACACAGTGACAGCAGAGGAGACCTGGACAGTGACAGCAGAGGAGACCTGGACACAGTCACAGCAGAGGAGACCTGGACAGTGACAGCAGAGGAGACCTGGACAGTGACAGCAGAGGAGACAAGGACAGTGACAGCAGAGGAGACCTGGACAGTGACAGCAGAGGAGACCTGGACAGTGAAAGCAGAGGAGACCTGGACAGTGATAGCAGAGGAGACCTGGACAGTGACAGCAGAGGAGACCTGGACAGTGACAGCAGTTGAGACCTGGAGTGATAGCAGCAGAGGAGACCTGGACAGTGACAGCAGAGGAGAGCTGGACAGTGACAGCACAGGAGACTTGGACACAGTGATAGCAGAGGAGACCTGGACACAGTGACAGCAGAGGAGACCTGGACACAGTGACAGCAGAGGAGACCTGGACACAGTGACAGCAGAGGAGACCTGGACACAGTGACAACAGAGGAGACCTGGACAGTGACAGCAGAGGAGACCTGGACAGTGACAGCCGAGGAGACCTGGACAGTGACAACCGAGAAGACCTGGACAGTGACAGCATAGGAGACCTGGACAGTGATAGCAGAGGAGACCTGGACAGTGACAGCAGAGGAGACCTGGACAGTGACAGCAGAGGAGACCTGGACAGTGATAGCAGAGGAGACCTGGACAGTGATAGCAGCAGAGGAGACCTGGACAGTGATAGCAGCAGAGGAGACCTGGACAGTGACAGCAGAGGAGACCTGGACAGTCACAGCAGAGGAGACCTGGATAGTGACAGCAGAGGAGACCTGGACAGTGACAGCAGAGGAGACCTGGACAGTGATAGCAGCAGAGGAGACCTGGACAGTGATAGCAGCAGAGGAGACCTGGACAGTGACAGCAGAGGAGACCTGGACAGTGACAGCAGAGGAGACCAGGACACAGTGACAGCAGAGGAGACCTGGACACAGTGACAGCAGAGGAGACCTGGACAGTGACAGCAGAGGAGACCTGGACAGTAATAGCAGAAGAGACCTGGACAGTGACAGCAGAGGAGACCTGGACAGTAACAGCAGAGGAGACCTGGACAGTGATAGCAGAGGAGACCTGGACAGTGACAGCAGCAGAGGAGACCTGGACAGTGATAGCAGCAGAGGAGACCTGGACAGTGACAGCAGAGGAGACCTGGACAGTGACAGCAGAGGAGACCTGGACACAGTGACAGCTGGGGAGACCTGGACACAGACAGCAGAGGAGACCTGGACAGTGACAGCAGAGGAGACCTGGACAGTGACAGCAGAGGAGACCTGGACAGTGACAGCAGAGGAGACCGGGACAGTGACAGCCGAGGAGACCTGGACAGTGACAGCAGAGGAGACCTGGACAGTGACAGCAGAGGAGACCTGGACAGTGACAGCAGAGGAGACCTGGACAGTGATAGCAGAGGAGACCTGGACAGTGACAGCAGAGGAGACCTGGACAGTGATAGCAGCAGAGGAGACCTGGACAGTGACAGCAGAGGAGACCTGGACAGTGTCAGCAGAGGAGACCTGGACAGTGACAGCAGAGGAGACCTGGACAGTGACAGCAGAGGAGACCTGGACAATGACAGCAGAGGAGACCTGGACAGTGATAGCAGAGGAGACCTGGACAGTGATAGCAGCAGAGGAGACCTGGACAGTGACAGCAGAGGAGACCTGGACAGTGACAGCAGAGGAGACCTGGACAGTGACAGCAGAGGAGAACTGGACAGTGATAGCAGCAGAGGAGACCTGGACAGTGACAGCAGAGGAGACCTGGACAGTGATAGCAGAGGAGACCTGGACAGTGACAGCAGAGGAGACCTGGACAGTGACAGCAGAGGAGACCTGGACAGTGATAGCAGAAGAGACCTGGACAGTGACAGCAGAGGAGACCTGGACAGTGACAGCAGAGGAGACCTGGACAGTGACAGCAGAGGAGACCTGGACACAGTGACAGCAGAGGAGACCTGGACAGTGACAGCAGAGGAGACCTGGACACCATGACAGCAGAGGAGACCTGGACAGTGACAGCAGAGGAGACCTGGACAGTGACAGCAGAGGAAACCTGGACAGTGATAGCAGCAGAGGAGACCTGGACAGTGACAGCAGAGGAGACCTGGACAGTCACAGCAGAGGAGACCTGGATAGTGACAGCAGAGGAGACCTGGACAGTGACAGCAGAGGAGACCTGGACAGTGATAGCAGCAGAGGAGACCTGGACAGTGATAGCAGCAGAGGAGACCTGGACAGTGACAGCAGAGGAGACCTGGACAGTGACAGCAGAGGAGACCTGGACAGTGACAGCAGAGGAGACCTGGACACAGTGACAGCAGAGGAGACCTGGACAGTGACAGCAGAGGAGACCTGGACACAGTGACAGCAGAGGAGACCTGGACACAGTGACAGCAGTGGAGACCTGGACACAGTGACAGCAGTGGAGACCTGGACAGTGACAGCAGAGGAGACCTGGACAGTGACAGCAGAGGAGACCTGGACAGTGACAGCAGAGGAGACCTGGACAGTGACAGCAGAGGAGACCTGGACCAAGTGACAGCAGAGGAGACCTGGACAGTGACAGCAGAGGAGACCTGGACAGTGACAGCAGAGGAGACCGGGACAGTGAAAGCAGAGGAGACCTGGACAGTGATAGCAGAGGAGACCTGGACAGTGACAGCAGAGGAGACCTGGACAGTGATAGCAGAGGAGACCTGGACAGTGACAGCAGAGGAGACCGGGACAGTGATAGCAGCAGAGGAGACCTGGACAGTGACCGCAGACGAGACCTGGACAGTGACAGCAGAGGAGACCTGGACAGTGACAGCAGAGGAGACCTGGACACAGTGACAGCAGAGGAGACCTGGACAGTGACAGCAGAGGAGACCTGGACACAGTCACAGCAGAGGAGACCTGGACAGTGACAGCAGAGGAGACCTGGACAGTGACAGCAGAGGAGACAAGGACAGTGACAGCAGAGGAGACCTGGACAGTGACAGCAGAGGAGACCTGGACAGTGAAAGCAGAGGAGACCTGGACAGTGATAGCAGAGGAGACCTGGACAGTGACAGCAGAGGAGACCTGGACAGTGACAGCAGAGGAGACCTGGAGTGATAGCAGCAGAGGAGACCTGGACAGTGACAGCAGAGGAGAGCTGGACAGTGACAGCACAGGAGACTTGGACACAGTGACAGCAGAGGAGACCTGGACACAGTGACAGCAGAGGAGACCTGGACACAGTGACAGCAGAGGAGACCTGGACACAGTGACAGCAGAGGAGACCTGGACACAGTGACAACAGAGGAGACCTGGACAGTGACAGCAGAGGAGACCTGGACAGTGACAGCCGAGGAGACCTGGACAGTGACAACCGAGAAGACCTGGACAGTGACAGCATAGGAGACCTGGACAGTGATAGCAGAGGAGACCTGGACAGTGATAGCAGCAGAGGAGACCTGGACAGTGATAGCAGCAGAGGAGACCTGGACAGTGACAGCAGAGGAGACCTGGACAGTCACAGCAGAGGAGACCTGGATAGTGACAGCAGAGGAGACCTGGACAGTGACAGCAGAGGAGACCTGGACAGTGATAGCAGCAGAGGAGACCTGGACAGTGATAGCAGCAGAGGAGACCTGACAGTGACAGCAGAGGAGACCTGGACAGTGACAGCAGAGGAGACCAGGACACAGTGACAGCAGAGGAGACCTGGACACAGTGACAGCAGAGGAGACCTGGACAGTGACAGCAGAGGAGACCTGGACAGTAATAGCAGAAGAGACCTGGACAGTGACAGCAGAGGAGACCTGGACAGTGACAGCAGAGGAGACCTGGACAGTGATAGCAGAGGAGACCTGGACAGTGACAGCAGCAGAGGAGACCTGGACAGTGATAGCAGCAGAGGAGACCTGGACAGTGACAGCAGAGGAGACCTGGACAGTGACAGCAGAGGAGACCTGGACACAGTGACAGCTGGGGAGACCTGGACACAGACAGCAGAGGAGACCTGGACAGTGACAGCAGAGGAGACCTGGACAGTGACAGCAGAGGAGACCTGGACAGTGACAGCAGAGGAGACCGGGACAGTGACAGCCGAGGAGACCTGGACAGTGACAGCAGAGGAGACCTGGACAGTGACAGCAGAGGAGACCTGGACAGTGTCAGCAGAGGAGACCTGGACAGTGATAGCAGAGGAGACCTGGACAGTGACAGCAGAGGAGACCTGGACAGTGATAGCAGCAGAGGAGACCTGGACAGTGACAGCAGAGGAGACCTGGACAGTGTCAGCAGAGGAGACCTGGACAGTGACAGCAGAGGAGACCTGGACAGTGACAGCAGAGGAGACCTGGACAATGACAGCAGAGGAGACCTGGACAGTGATAGCAGAGGAGACCTGGACAGTGATAGCAGCAGAGGAGACCTGGACAGTGACAGCAGAGGAGACCTGGACAGTGACAGCAGAGGAGACCTGGACAGTGACAGCAGAGGAGACCTGGACAGTGATAGCAGCAGAGGAGACCTGGACAGTGACAGCAGAGGAGACCTGGACAGTGATAGCAGAGGAGACCTGGACAGTGACAGCAGAGGAGACCTGGACAGTGACAGCAGAGGAGACCTGGACAGTGATAGCAGAAGAGACCTGGACAGTGACAGCAGAGGAGACCTGGACAGTGACAGCAGAGGAGACCTGGACAGTGACAGCAGAGGAGACCTGGACACAGTGACAGCAGAGGAGACCTGGACAGTGACAGCAGAGGAGACCTGGACACCGTGACAGCAGAGGAGACCTGGACAGTGACAGCAGAGGAGACCTGGACAGTGACAGCAGAGGAGACCTGGACAGTGACAGCAGAGGAAACCTGGACACAGTGACAGCAGAGGAGACCTGGACAGTGACAGCAGAGGAGACCTGGACAGTGACAGCAGAGGAGACCTGGACAGTGACAGCAGCAGAGGAGACCTGGACAGTGATAGCAGCAGAGGAGACCTGGACAGTGACAGCAGAGGAGACCTGGACAGTGACAGCAGCAGAGGAGACCTGGACAGTGATAGCAGCAGAGGAGACCTGGACAGTGACAGCAGAGGAGACCTGGACACAGTGACAGCAGAGGAGACCTGGACACAGTGACAGCAGAGGAGACCTGGACACAGTGACAGCAGAGGAGACCTGGACAGTGACAGCAGAGGAGACCTGGACAGTGACAGCAGAGGAGACCTGGACAGTGACAGCAGAGGAGACCTGGACAGTGACAGCAGAGGAGACCGGGACAGTGACAGCCGAGGAGACCTGGACAGTGACAGCAGAGGAGACCTGGACAGTGACAGCAGAGGAGACCTGGACAGTGACAGCAGAGGAGACCTGGACAGTGACAGCAGAGGAGACCTGGACAGTGATAGCAGCAGAGGAGACCTGGACAGTGACAGCAGAGGAGACCTGGACAGTGTCAGCAGAGGAGACCTGGACAGTGTCAGCAGAGGAGACCTGGACAGTGACAGCAGAGGAGACCTGGACAGTGACAGCAGAGGAGACCTGGACAATGACAGCAGAGGAGACCTGGACAGTGATAGCAGAGGAGACCTGGACAGTGATAGCAGCAGAGGAGACCTGGACAGTGACAGCAGAGGAGACCTGGAGAGTGACAGCAGAGGAGACCTGGACAGTGACAGCAGAGGAGACCTGGACAGTGATAGCAGCAGAGGAGACCTGGACAGTGACAGCAGAGGAGACCTGGACAGTGACAGCAGAGGAGACCTGGACAGTGACAGCAGAGGAGACCTGGACACAGTGACAGCAGAGGAGACCTGGACAGTGAAAGCAGAGGAGACCTGGACAGTGATAGCAGAGGAGACCTGGACAGTGACAGCAGAGGAGACCTGGACAGTGACAGCAGAGGAGACCTGGAGTGATAGCAGCAGAGGAGACCTGGACAGTGACAGCAGAGGAGAGCTGGACAGTGACAGCACAGGAGACTTGGACACAGTGACAGCAGAGGAGACCTGGACACAGTGACAGCAGAGGAGACCTGGACACAGTGACAGCAGAGGAGACCTGGACACAGTGACAGCAGAGGAGACCTGGACACAGTGACAACAGAGGAGACCTGGACAGTGACAGCAGAGGAGACCTGGACAGTGACAGCCGAGGAGACCTGGACAGTGACAACCGAGAAGACCTGGACAGTGACAGCATAGGAGACCTGGACAGTGATAGCAGAGGAGACCTGGACAGTGACAGCAGAGGAGACCTGGACAGTGATAGCAGAGGAGACCTGGACAGTGATAGCAGCAGAGGAGACCTGGATAGTGATAGCAGCAGAGGAGACCTGGACAGTGACAGCAGAGGAGACCTGGACAGTCACAGCAGAGGAGACCTGGATAGTGACAGCAGAGGAGACCTGGACAGTGACAGCAGAGGAGACCTGGACAGTGATAGCAGCAGAGGAGACCTGGACAGTGATAGCAGCAGAGGAGACCTGGACAGTGACAGCAGAGGAGACCTGGACAGTGACAGCAGAGGAGACCTGGACACAGTGACAGCAGAGGAGACCTGGACAGTGACAGCAGAGGAGACCTGGACAGTAATAGCAGAAGAGACCTGGACAGTGACAGCAGAGGAGACCTGGACAGTGACAGCAGAGGAGACCTGGACAGTGATAGCAGAGGAGACCTGGACAGTGACAGCAGCAGAGGAGACCTGGACAGTGATAGCAGCAGAGGAGACCTGGACAGTGACAGCAGAGGAGACCTGGACAGTGACAGCAGAGGAGACCTGGACACAGTGACAGCAGAGGAGACCTGGACACAGACAGCAGAGGAGACCTGGACAGTGACAGCAGAGGAGACCTGGACAGTGACAGCAGAGGAGACCTGGACAGTGACAGCAGAGGAGACCGGGACAGTGACAGCCGAGGAGACCTGGACAGTGACAGCAGAGGAGACCTGGACAGTGACAGCAGAGGAGACCTGGACAGTGACAGCAGAGGAGACCTGGACAGTGACAGCAGAGGAGACCTGGACAGTGATAGCAGCAGAGGAGACCTGGACAGTGACAGCAGAGGAGACCTGGACAGTGACAGCAGAGGAGACCTGGACACTGTGACAGCAGAGGAGACCTGGACACAGTGACAGCAGAGGAGACCTGGACAGTGACAGCAGAGGAGACCTGGACAGTGATAGGAGAGGAGACCTGGACAGTGATAGGAGAGGAGACCTGGACAGTGACAGCAGAGGAGACCTGGACAATAACAGCAGAGGAGACCTGGACAGTGATAGCAGAGGAGACCTGGACAGTGATAGCAGCAAAGGAGACCTGGACAGTGACAGCAGAGGAGACCTGGAGAGTGACAGCAGAGGAGACCTGGACAGTGACAGCAGAGGAGACCTGGACAGTGATAGCAGCAGAGGAGACCTGGACAGTGACAGCAGAGGAGACCTGGACAGTGATAGCAGAAGAGACCTGGATAGTGACAGCAGAGGAGACCTGGACAGTGACAGCAGAGGAGACCTGGACAGTGACAGCAGAGGAGACCTGGACACAGTGACAGCAGAGGAGACCTGGACAGTGACAGCAGAGGAGACCTGGACACCGTGACAGCAGAGGAGATCTGGACAGTGACAGCAGAGGAGACCTGGACAGTGACAGCAGAGGAGACCTGGACAGTGACAGCAGACGAGACCTGGACAGTGACAGCAGAGGAAAACTGGACACAGTGACAGCAGAGGATACCTGGACAGTGACAGCAGAGGAGACCTGGACAGTGACAGCAGAGGAGACCTGGACAGTGACAGTAGCAGAGGAGACCTGGACAGTGATAGCAGCAGAGGAGACCTGGACAGTGACAGCAGAGGAGACCTGAACAGTGACAGCAGCAGAGGAGACCTGGACAGTGATAGCAGCAGAGGAGACCTGGACAGTGACAGCAGAGGAGACCTGGACACAGTGACAGCAGAGGAGACCTGGACACAGTGACAGCAGAGGAGACCTGGACACAGTGACAGCAGAGGAGACCTGGACAGTGACAGCAGAGGAGACCTGGACAGTGACAGCAGAGGAGACCTGGACAGTGACAGCAGAGGAGACCTGGACAGTGACAGCAGAGGAGACCTGGACAGTGACAGCAGAGGAGACCTGGACACCGTGACAGCAGAGGAGACCTGGACAGTGACAGCAGAGGAGACCTGGACAGTGACAGCAGAGGAGACCTGGACAGTGACAGCAGACGAGACCTGGACAGTGACAGCAGAGGAAAACTGGACACAGTGACAGCAGAGGAGACCTGGACAGTGACAGCAGAGGAGACCTGGACAGTGACAGCAGAGGAGACCTGGACAGTGACAGTAGCAGAGGAGACCTGGACAGTGATAGCAGCAGAGGAAACCTGGACAGTGACAGCAGAGGAGACCTGAACAGTGACAGCAGCAGAGGAGACCTGGACAGTGATAGCAGCAGAGGAGACCTGGACAGTGATAGCAGAGGAGACCTGGACAGTGACAGCAGCAGAGGAGACCTGGACAGTGATAGCAGCAGAGGAGACCTGGACAGTGACAGCAGAGGAGACCTGGACAGTGACAGCAGAGGAGACCTGGACACAGTGACAGCTGGGGAGACCTGGACACAGACAGCAGAGGAGACCTGGACAGTGACAGCAGAGGAGACCTGGACAGTGACAGCAGAGGAGACCTGGACAGTGACAGCAGAGGAGACCGGGACAGTGACAGCCGAGGAGACCTGGACAGTGACAGCAGAGGAGACCTGGACAGTGACAGCAGAGGAGACCTGGACAGTGTCAGCAGAGGAGACCTGGACAGTGATAGCAGAGGAGACCTGGACAGTGACAGCAGAGGAGACCTGGACAGTGATAGCAGCAGAGGAGACCTGGACAGTGACAGCAGAGGAGACCTGGACAGTGTCAGCAGAGGAGACCTGGACAGTGACAGCAGAGGAGACCTGGACAGTGACAGCAGAGGAGACCTGGACAATGACAGCAGAGGAGACCTGGACAGTGATAGCAGAGGAGACCTGGACAGTGATAGCAGCAGAGGAGACCTGGACAGTGACAGCAGAGGAGACCTGGACAGTGACAGCAGAGGAGACCTGGACAGTGACAGCAGAGGAGACCTGGACAGTGATAGCAGCAGAGGAGACCTGGACAGTGACAGCAGAGGAGACCTGGACAGTGATAGCAGAGGAGACCTGGACAGTGACAGCAGAGGAGACCTGGACAGTGACAGCAGAGGAGACCTGGACAGTGATAGCAGAAGAGACCTGGACAGTGACAGCAGAGGAGACCTGGACACAGTGACAGCAGAGGAGACCTGGACAGTGACAGCAGAGGAGACCTGGACACCGTGACAGCAGAGGAGACCTGGACAGTGACAGCAGAGGAGACCTGGACAGTGACAGCAGAGGAGACCTGGACAGTGACAGCAGAGGAAACCTGGACACAGTGACAGCAGAGGAGACCTGGACAGTGACAGCAGAGGAGACCTGGACAGTGACAGCAGAGGAGACCTGGACAGTGACAGCAGCAGAGGAGACCTGGACAGTGATAGCAGCAGAGGAGACCTGGACAGTGACAGCAGAGGAGACCTGGACAGTGACAGCAGCAGAGGAGACCTGGACAGTGATAGCAGCAGAGGAGACCTGGACAGTGACAGCAGAGGAGACCTGGACACAGTGACAGCAGAGGAGACCTGGACACAGTGACAGCAGAGGAGACCTGGACACAGTGACAGCAGAGGAGACCTGGACAGTGACAGCAGAGGAGACCTGGACAGTGACAGCAGAGGAGACCTGGACAGTGACAGCAGAGGAGACCTGGACAGTGACAGCAGAGGAGACCGGGACAGTGACAGCCGAGGAGACCTGGACAGTGACAGCAGAGGAGACCTGGACAGTGACAGCAGAGGAGACCTGGACAGTGACAGCAGAGGAGACCTGGACAGTGACAGCAGAGGAGACCTGGACAGTGATAGCAGCAGAGGAGACCTGGACAGTGACAGCAGAGGAGACCTGGACAGTGTCAGCAGAGGAGACCTGGACAGTGTCAGCAGAGGAGACCTGGACAGTGACAGCAGAGGAGACCTGGACAGTGACAGCAGAGGAGACCTGGACAATGACAGCAGAGGAGACCTGGACAGTGATAGCAGAGGAGACCTGGACAGTGATAGCAGCAGAGGAGACCTGGACAGTGACAGCAGAGGAGACCTGGAGAGTGACAGCAGAGGAGACCTGGACAGTGACAGCAGAGGAGACCTGGACAGTGATAGCAGCAGAGGAGACCTGGACAGTGACAGCAGAGGAGACCTGGACAGTGACAGCAGAGGAGACCTGGACAGTGACAGCAGAGGAGACCTGGACACAGTGACAGCAGAGGAGACCTGGACAGTGAAAGCAGAGGAGACCTGGACAGTGATAGCAGAGGAGACCTGGACAGTGACAGCAGAGGAGACCTGGACAGTGACAGCAGAGGAGACCTGGAGTGATAGCAGCAGAGGAGACCTGGACAGTGACAGCAGAGGAGAGCTGGACAGTGACAGCACAGGAGACTTGGACACAGTGACAGCAGAGGAGACCTGGACACAGTGACAGCAGAGGAGGCCTGGACACAGTGACAGCAGAGGAGACCTGGACACAGTGACAGCAGAGGAGACCTGGACACAGTGACAACAGAGGAGACCTGGACAGTGACAGCAGAGGAGACCTGGACAGTGACAGCCGAGGAGACCTGGACAGTGACAACCGAGAAGACCTGGACAGTGACAGCATAGGAGACCTGGACAGTGATAGCAGAGGAGACCTGGACAGTGACAGCAGAGGAGACCTGGACAGTGATAGCAGAGGAGACCTGGACAGTGATAGCAGCAGAGGAGACCTGGATAGTGATAGCAGCAGAGGAGACCTGGACAGTGACAGCAGAGGAGACCTGGACAGTCACAGCAGAGGAGACCTGGATAGTGACAGCAGAGGAGACCTGGACAGTGACAGCAGAGGAGACCTGGACAGTGATAGCAGCAGAGGAGACCTGGACAGTGATAGCAGCAGAGGAGACCTGGACAGTGACAGCAAAGGAGACCTGGACAGTGACAGCAGAGGAGACCTGGACACAGTGACAGCAGAGGAGACCTGGACAGTGACAGCAGAGGAGACCTGGACAGTAATAGCAGAAGAGACCTGGACAGTGACAGCAGAGGAGACCTGGACAGTGACAGCAGAGGAGACCTGGACAGTGATAGCAGAGGAGACCTGGACAGTGACAGCAGCAGAGGAGACCTGGACAGTGATAGCAGCAGAGGAGACCTGGACAGTGACAGCAGAGGAGACCTGGACAGTGACAGCAGAGGAGACCTGGACACAGTGACAGCAGAGGAGACCTGGACACAGACAGCAGAGGAGACCTGGACAGTGACAGCAGAGGAGACCTGGACAGTGACAGCAGAGGAGACCTGGACAGTGACAGCAGAGGAGACCGGGACAGTGACAGCCGAGGAGACCTGGACAGTGACAGCAGAGGAGACCTGGACAGTGACAGCAGAGGAGACCTGGACAGTGACAGCAGAGGAGACCTGGACAGTGACAGCAGAGGAGACCTGGACAGTGATAGCAGCAGAGGAGACCTGGACAGTGACAGCAGAGGAGACCTGGACAGTGACAGCAGAGGAGACCTGGACACTGTGACAGCAGAGGAGACCTGGACACAGTGACAGCAGAGGAGACCTGGACAGTGACAGCAGAGGAGACCTGGACAGTGATAGGAGAGGAGACCTGGACAGTGACAGCAGAGGAGACCTGGACAATAACAGCAGAGGAGACCTGGACAGTGATAGCAGAGGAGACCTGGACAGTGATAGCAGCAAAGGAGACCTGGACAGTGACAGCAGAGGAGACCTGGAGAGTGACAGCAGAGGAGACCTGGACAGTGACAGCAGAGGAGACCTGGACAGTGATAGCAGCAGAGGAGACCTGGACAGTGACAGCAGAGGAGACCTGGACAGTGATAGCAGAAGAGACCTGGATAGTGACAGCAGAGGAGACCTGGACAGTGACAGCAGAGGAGACCTGGACAGTGACAGCAGAGGAGACCTGGACACAGTGACAGCAGAGGAGACCTGGACAGTGACAGCAGAGGAGACCTGGACACCGTGACAGCAGAGGAGACCTGGACAGTGACAGCAGAGGAGACCTGGACAGTGACAGCAGAGGAGACCTGGACAGTGACAGCAGACGAGACCTGGACAGTGACAGCAGAGGAAAACTGGACACAGTGACAGCAGAGGATACCTGGACAGTGACAGCAGAGGAGACCTGGACAGTGACAGCAGAGGAGACCTGGACAGTGACAGTAGCAGAGGAGACCTGGACAGTGATAGCAGCAGAGGAGACCTGGACAGTGACAGCAGAGGAGACCTGAACAGTGACAGCAGCAGAGGAGACCTGGACAGTGATAGCAGCAGAGGAGACCTGGACAGTGACAGCAGAGGAGACCTGGACACAGTGACAGCAGAGGAGACCTGGACACAGTGACAGCAGAGGAGACCTGGACACAGTGACAGCAGAGGAGACCTGGACAGTGACAGCAGAGGAGACCTGGACAGTGACAGCAGAGGAGACCTGGACAGTGACAGCAGAGGAGACCTGGACAGTGACAGCAGAGGAGACCTGGACACCGTGACAGCAGAGGAGACCTGGACAGTGACAGCAGAGGAGACCTGGACAGTGACAGCAGAGGAGACCTGGACAGTGACAGCAGACGAGACCTGGACAGTGACAGCAGAGGAAAACTGGACACAGTGACAGCAGAGGAGACCTGGACAGTGACAGCAGAGGAGACCTGGACAGTGACAGCAGAGGAGACCTGGACAGTGACAGTAGCAGAGGAGACCTGGACAGTGATAGCAGCAGAGGAAACCTGGACAGTGACAGCAGAGGAGACCTGAACAGTGACAGCAGCAGAGGAGACCTGGACAGTGATAGCAGCAGAGGAGACCTGGACAGTGACAGCAGAGGAGACCTGGACACAGTGACAGCAGAGGAGACCTGGACACAGTGACAGCAGAGGAGACCTGGACACAGTGACAGCAGAGGAGACCTGGACAGTGACAGCAGAGGAGACCTGGACAGTGACAGCAGAGGAGACCTGGACAGTGACAGCAGAGGAGACCGGGACAGTGACAGCCGAGGAGACCTGGACAGTGACAGCAGAGGAGACCTGGACAGTGACAGCAGAGGAGACCTGGACAGTGACAGCAGAGGAGACCTGGACAGTGACAGCAGAGGAGACCTGGACAGTGATAGCAGCAGAGGAGACCTGGACAGTGACAGCAGAGGAGACCTGGACAGTGACAGCAGAGGAGACCTGGACAGTGTCAGCAGAGGAGACCTGGACAGTGACAGCAGAGGAGACCTGGACAGTGACAGCAGAGGAGACCTGGACAATAACAGCAGAGGAGACCTGGACAGTGATAGCAGAGGAGACCTGGACAGTGATAGCAGCAGAGGAGACCTGGACAGTGACAGCAGAGGAGACCTGGAGAGTGACAGCAGAGGAGACCTGGACAGTGACAGCAGAGGAGACCTGGACAGTGATAGCACCAGAGGAGACCTGGACAGTGACAGCAGAGGAGACCTGGACAGTGACAGCAGAGGAGACCTGGACAGTGACAGCAGAGGAGACCTGGACACAGTGACAGCAGAGGAGACCTGGACACAGTGACAGCAGAGGAGACCTGGACACAGTGACAGCAGAGGAGACCTGGACACAGTGACAGCAGAGGAGACCTGGACAGTGACAGCAGAGGAGACCTGGACAGTGATAGCAGAGGAGACTTGGACAGTGACAGCAGAGGAGACCAGGACAGTGACAGCAGAGGAGACCTGGACAGTGATAGCAGAAGAGACCTGGACAGTGACAGCAGAGGAGACCTGGACAGTGACAGCAGAGGAGACCTGGACAGTGATAGCAGAAGAGACCTGGACAGTGACAGCAGAGGAGACCTGGACAGTGATAGCAGCAGAGGAGACCTGGACAGTGACAGCAGAGGAGACCTGGACAGTGACAGCAGAGGAGACCTGGACACAGTGACAGCAGAGGAGACCTGGACAGTGACAGCAGAGGAGACTTGAACAGTGACAGCAGAGGAGACCTGGACACAGTGACAGCAGAGGAGACCTGGACAGTGATAGCAGAGGAGACCTGGACAGTGACAGCAGAGGAGACCTGGACAGTGAAAGCAGAGGAGACCTGGACAGTGATAGAAGAGGAGACCTGGACAGTGATAGCAGAGGAGACCTGGACAGTGACAGCAGAGGAGACCTGGACAGTGATAGCAGAGGAGACCTGGACAGTGATAGCAGAGGAGACCTGGACAGTGACAGCAGAGGAGACCTGGAAAGTGATAGCAGAGGAGACCTGGACAGTGATAGCAGAGGAGACCTGGACAGTGACAGCAGAGGAGACCTGGACACAGTGACAGCAGAGGAGACCTGGACAGTGACAGCAGAGGAGACCTGGACACCGTGACAGCAGAGGAGACCTGGACAGTGACAGCAGAGGAGACCTGGACAGTGACCGCAGAGGAGACCTCAACAGTGACAGCAGAGGAGACCTGGACAGTGACAGCAGAGGAGACCTGGACACAGTGACAGCAGAGGAGACCTGGACAGTGACAGCAGAGGAGACCTGGACACAGTGACAGCAGAGGAGACATGGACACAGTGACAGCAGAGGAGACCTGAACAGTGATAGCAGAGGAGACCTGGACAGTGATAGCAGAGGAGACCTGGACAGTGACAGCAGAGGAGACCTGGACAGTGATAGCAGCAGAGGAGACCTGGACAGTGACAGCAGAGGAGACCTGGACAGTGACAGCAGAGGAGACGAAGACACAGTGACAGCAGAGGAGACCTGGACAGTGACAGCAGAGGAGACCTGGACACAGTGACAGCAGAGGAGACCTGGTCACAGTGACAGCAGAGGAGACATGGACACAGTGACAGCAGAGGAGACCTGGACAGTGATAGCAGAGGAGACCTGGACAGTGACAGCAGAGGAGACCTGGACAGTGAAAGCAGAGGAGACCTGGACAGTGATAGCAGAGGAGACCTGGACAGTGACAGCAGAGGAGACCTGGACAGTGAAAGCAGAGGAGACCTGGACAGTGATAGCAGAGGAGACCTGGACAGTGATAGCAGAGGAGACCTGGACAGTGACAGCAGAGGAGACCTGGACAGTGATAGCAGAGGAGACCTGGACAGTGACAGCAGAGGAGACCTGGACAGTGACAGCAGAGGAGACCTGGACACAGTGACAGCAGAGGAGACCTGGACAGTGACAGCAGAGGAGACCTGGACACCGTGACAGCAGAGGAGACCTGGACAGTGACAGCAGAGGAGACCTGGACAGTGACAGCTGAGGAGACCTGGACAGTGACAGCAGAGGAGACCTGGACAGTGACAGAAGAGGAGACCTGGACAGTGATAGCAGAAGAGACCTGGACAGTGACAGCAGAGGAGACCTGGACAGTGATAGCAGAGGAGACCTGGACAGTGACAGCAGAGGAGACCTGGACAGTGATAGCAGCAGAGGAGACCTGGACAGTGACAGCAGAGGAGACCTGGACAGTGACAGCAGAGGAGACCTGGACAGTGACAGCAGAGGAGACCTGGACACAGTGACAGCAGAGGAGACCTGGACACAGTGACAGCAGAGGAGACCTGGACAGTGACAGCAGAGGAGACCTGGACACAGTGACAGCAGAGGAGACCTGGACACAGTGACAGCAGAGGAGACCTGGACAGTGACAGCAGAGGAGACCTGGACACAGTGACAGCAGAGGAGACCTGGACAGTGATAGCAGAGGAGACCTGGACAGTGACAGCAGAGGAGACCTGGACAGTGATAGCAGAGGAGACCTGGACAGTGACAGCAGAGGAGACCTGGACAGTGATAGCAGCAAAGGAGACCTGGACAGTGACAGCAGAGGAGACCTGGACAGTGACAGCAGAGGAGACCTGGACACAGTGACAGCAGAGGAGACCTGGACACAGTGACAGCAGAGGAGACCTGGACACAGTGACAGAAGAGGAGACCTGGACACAGTGACAGCAGAGGAGACCTGGACACAGTGACAGC
Organism: Rana muscosa; assembly: GCA_029206835.1. Lineage (NCBI taxonomy): Eukaryota > Metazoa > Chordata > Amphibia > Anura > Ranidae > Rana > Rana muscosa. The sequence continues at coordinate 1,958,870 of JARGYO010005579.1, read as the reverse complement.
AGAGGAGACCTGGACAGTGACAGCAGAGGAGACCTGGACAGTGACAGCAGAGGAGACCTGGACAGTGACAGCAGAGTAGACCGGGACAGTGACAGCCTAGGAGACCTGGACAGTGACAGCAGAGGAGACCTGGACAGTGACAGCAGAGGAGACCTGGACAGTGATAGCAGAGGAGACCTGGACAGTGACAGCAGAGGAGACCTGGACAGTGATAGTAGCAGAGGAGACCTGGACAGTGACAGCAGAGGAGACCTGGACAGTGTCAGCAGAGGAGACCTGGACAGTGTCAGCAGAGGAGACCTGGACAGTGACAGCAGAGGAGACCTGGACAGTGACAGCAGAGGAGACCTGGAAAGTGATATCAGAAGAGACCTGGACAATGACAGCAGAGGAGACCTGGACAGTGATAGCAGAGGAGACCAGGACAGTGATAGCAGCAGAAGAGACCTGGACAGTGACAACAGAGGAGACCTGGACAGTGATAGCAGCAGAGGAGACCTGGACAGTGATAGCAGCAGAGGAGACCTGGACAGTGACAGTAGAGGAGACCTGGACAGTGACAGCAGAGGAGACCTGGACACAGAGACAGCAGAGGAGGCCTGGACACAGTGACAGCAGAGGAGACCTGGACAGTGACAGCAGAGGAGACCTGGACAGTGATAGCAGAGGAGACCTGGACAGTGATAGCAGAGGAGACCTGGACAGGGATAGCAGAGGAGACCTGGACAGTGATAGCAGCAGAGGAGACCTGGAAAGTGACAGCAGAGGAGACCTGGACAGTGACAGCAGAGGAGACCTGGACAGTGACAGCAGAGGAGACCTGGACAGTGATAGCAGCAGAGGAGACCTGGACAGTGATAGCAGAGGAGACTTGGACAATGACAGCAGAGGAGACCTGGACACAGTGACAGCAGAGGAGACCTGGACACAGTGACAGCAGAGGAGACCTGGACACAGTGACAGCAGAGGAGACCTGGACACAGTGACAGCAGAGGAGACCTGGACAGTGACAGCAGAGGAGACCTGGACAGTGACAGCAGAGGAGACCTGGACAGTGACAGCAGAGGAGACCTGGACAGTGACAGCAGAGGAGACCTGGACATTGACAGCAGAGGAGACCTGGACAGTGATAGCAGCAGAGGAGACCTGGACAGTGATAGCAGAAAAGACCTGGACAGTGACAGCAGAGGAGACCTGGACACAGTGACAGCAGAGGAGACCTGGACACAGTGACAGCAGAGGAGACCTGGACAGTGATAGCAGAGGAGACCTGGACAGTGACAGCAGAGGAGACCTGGACAGTGAAAGCAGAGGAGACCTGGACAGTGATAGCAGAGGAGACCTGGACAGTGATAGCAGAGGAGACCTGGACAGTGACAGCAGAGGAGACCTGGACAGTGATAGCAGCAGAGGAGACCTGGACAGTGACAGCAGAGGAGACCTGGACAGTGATAGCAGAGGAGACCTGGACAGTGATAGCAGAGGAGACCTGGACAGTGACAGCAGAGGAGACCTGGACAGTGACAGCAGAGGAGACCTGGACCGTGACAGCAGAGGAGACCTGGACAGTGACAGCAGAGGAGACCTGGACAGTGACAGCAGAGGAGACCTGGACAGTGACAGCAGAGGAGACCTGGACACAGTGACAGCAGAGGAGACCTAGACAGTGACAGCAGAGGAGACCTGGACAGTGACAGCAGAGGAGACCTGGACAGTGAAAGCAGAGGAGACCTGGACAGTGATAGCAGAGGAGACCTGGACAGTGAAAGCAGAGGAGACCTGGACAGTGATAGCAGAGGAGACCTGGACAGTGATAGCAGAGGAGACCTGGACAGTGACAGCAGAGGAGACCTGGACAGTGATAGCAGAGGAGACCTGGACAGTGACAGCAGAGGAGACCTGGACAGTGACAGCAGAGGAGACCTGGAAACAGTGACAGCAGAGGAGACCTGGACAGTGACAGCAGAGGAGACCTGGACACCGTGACAGCAGAGGAGACCTGGACAGTGACAGCAGAGGAGACCTGGACAGTGACAGCAGAGGAGACCTGGACAGTGACAGAAGAGGAGACCTGGACAGTGATAGCAGAAGAGACCTAGACAGTGATAGCAGCAGAGGAGACCTGGACAGTGACAGCAGAGGAGACCTGGACAGTGACAGCAGAGGAGACCTGGACAGTGACAGCAGAGGAGACCTGGACACAGTGACAGCAGAGGAGACCTGGACACAGTGACAGCAGAGGAGACCTGGATAGTGACAGCAGAGGAGACCTGGACACAGTGACAGCAGAGGAGACCTGGACACAGTGACAGCAGAGGAGACCTGGACAGTGACAGCAGAGGAGACCTGGACACAGTGACAGCAGAGGAGACCTGGACAGTGATAGCAGAGGAGACCTGGACAGTGACAGCAGAGGAGACCTGGACAGTGATAGCAGAGGAGACCTGGACAGTGACAGCAGAGGAGACCTGGACAGTGATAGCAGCAGAGGAGACCTGGACAGTGACAGCAGAGGAGACCTGGACAGTGACAGCAGAGGAGACCTGGACACAGTGACAGCAGAGGAGACCTGGACACAGTGACAGCAGAGGAGACCTGGACACAGTGACAGAAGAGGAGACCTGGACACAGTGACAGCAGAGGAGACCTGGACACAGTGACAGCAGAGGAGACCTGGACAGTGACAGCAGAGGAGACCTGGACAGTGACAGCAGAGGAGACCTGGACAGTGACAGCAGAGGAGACCGGGACAGTGACAGCGTAGGAGACCTGGACAGTGACAGCAGAGGAGACCTGGACAGTGACAGCAGAGGAGACCTGGACAGTGATAGCAGAGGAGACCTGGACAGTGACAGCAGAGGAGACCTGGACAGTGATAGCAGCAGAGGAGACCTGGACAGTGACAGCAGAGGAGACCTGGACAGTGTCAGCAGAGGAGACCTGGACAGTGACAGCAGAGGAGACCTGGACAGTGACAGCAGAGGAGACCTGGACAGTGATAGCAGAAGAGACCTGGACAATGACAGCAGAGGAGACCTGGACAGTGATAGCAAAGGAGACCTGGACAGTGATAGCAGCAGAGGAGACCTGGACAGTGACAACAGAGGAGACCTGGACAGTGATAGCAGCAGAGGAGACCTGGACAGTGAAAGCAGCAGAGGAGACCTGGACAGTGACAGCAGAGGAGACCTTTACACAGTGACAGCAGAGGAGACCTGGACACAGTGACAGCAGAGGAGACCTGGACAGTGACAGCAGAGGAGACCTGGACAGTGATAGCAGAGGAGACCTGGACAGTGATAGCAGAGGAGACCTGGACAGTGATAGCAGCAGAGGAGACCTGGAAAGTGACAGCAGAGGAGACCTGGACAGTGACAGCAGAGGAGACCTGGACAGTGACAGCAGAGGAGACCTGGACAGTGATAGCAGCAGAGGAGACCTGGACAGTGATAGCAGAGGAGACTTGGACAGTGACAGCAGAGGAGACCTGGACACAGTGACAGCAGAGGAGACCTGGACACAGTGACAGCAGAGGAGACCTGGACACAGTGACAGCAGAGGAGACCTGGACAGTGACAGCAGAGGAGACCTGGACAGTGACAGCAGAGGAGACCTGGACAGTGACAGCAGAGGAGACCTGGACAGTGATAGCAGCAGAGGAGACCTGAACAGTGATAGCAGAGGAGACCTGGACAGTGACAGCAGAGGAGACCTGGACACAGTGACAGCAGAGGAGACCTGGACACAGTGACAGCAGAGGAGACCTGGACAGTGATAGCAGAGGAGACCTGGACAGTGACAGCAGAGGAGACCTGGACAGTGAAAGCAGAGGAGACCTGGACAGTGATAGCAGAGGAGACCTGGACAGTGATAGCAGAGGAGACCTGGACAGTGACAACAGAGGAGACCTGGACAGTGATAGCAGCAGAGGAGACCTGGACAGTGACAGCAGAGGAGACCTGGACAGTGATAGCAGAGGAGACCTGGACAGTGATAGCAGAGGAGACCTGGACAGTGACAGCAGAGGAGACCTGGACAGTGACAGCAGAGGAGACCTGGACCGTGACAGCAGAGGAGACCTGGACAGTGACAGCAGAGGAGACCTGGACAGTGACAGCAGAGGAGACCTGGACAGTGACAGCAGAGGAGACCTGGACACAGTGACAGCAGAGGAGACCTAGACAGTGACAGCAGAGGAGACCTGGACAGTGACAGCAGAGGAGACCTGGACAGTGAAAGCAGAGGAGACCTGGACAGTGATAGCAGAGGAGACCTGGACAGTGATAGCAGAGGATACCTGGACAGTGATAGCAGCAGAGGAGACCTGGACAGTGACAGCAGAGGAGACCTGGACAGTGACAGCAGAGGAGACCTGGACACAGTGACAGCAGAGGAGACCTGGACACAGTGACAGCAGAGGAGACCTGGACACAGTGACAGCAGAGGAGACCTGGACAGTGATAGCAGAAGAGACCTGGACAATGACAGCAGAGGAGACCTGGACAGTGATAGCAGAGGAGACCAGGACAGTGATAGCAGCAGAGGAGACCTGGACAGTGACAGCAGAGGAGACCTGGACAGTGACAGCAGAGGAGACCTGGACAGTGACAGAAGAGGAGACCTGGACAGTGATAGCAGAAGAGACCTGGACAGTGACAGCAGAGGAGACCTGGACAGTAATAGCAGAGGAGACCTGGACAGTGATAGCAGAGGAGACCTGGACAGTGACAGCAGAGGAGACCTGGACAGTGATAGCAGAGGAGACCTGGACAGTGACAGCAGAGGAGACCTGGACAGTGACAGCAGAGGAGACCTGGACACCGTGACAGCAGAGGAGACCTGGACAGTGACAGCAGAGGAGACCTGGACACCATGACAGCAGAGGAGACCTGGACAGTGACAGCAGAGGAGACCTGGACAGTGACAGCAGAGGAGACCTTGGCAGTGACAGAAGAGGAGACCTGGACAGTGATAGCAGAAGAGACCTGGACAGTGACAGCAGAGGAGACCTGGACAGTGATAGCAGAGGAGACCTGGACAGTGACAGCAGAGGAGACCTGGACAGTGATAGCAGCAGAGGAGACCTGGACAGTGACAGCAGAGGAGACCTGGACAGTGACAGCAGAGGAGACCTGGACAGTGACAGCAGAGGAGACCTGGACACAGTGACAGCAGAGGAGACCTGGACACAGTGACAGCAGAGGAGACCTGGACAGTGACAGCAGAGGAGACCTGGACACAGTGACAGCAGAGGAGACCTGGACACAGTGACAGCAGAGGAGACCTGGACAGTGACAGCAGAGGAGACCTGGACACAGTGACAGCAGAGGAGACCTGGACAGTGATAGCAGAGGAGACCTGGACAGTGACAGCAGAGGAGACCTGGACAGTGATAGCAGAGGAGACCTGGACAGTGACAGCAGAGGAGACCTGGACAGTGATAGCAGCAGAGGAGACCTGGACAGTGACAGCAGAGGAGACCTGGACAGTGACAGCAGAGGAGACCTGGACACAGTGACAGCAGAGGAGACATGGACACAGTGACAGCAGAGGAGACCTGGACACAGTGACAGAAGAGGAGACCTGGACACAGTGACAGCAGAGGAGACCTGGACACAGTGACAGCAGAGGAGACCTGGACAGTGACAGCAGAGGAGACCTGGACAGTGACAGCAGAGGAGACCTGGACAGTGACAGCAGAGGAGACCGGGACAGTGACAGCCTAGGAGACCTGGACAGTGACAGCAGAGGAGACCTGGACAGTGACAGCAGAGGAGACCTGGACAGTGATAGCAGAGGAGACCTGGACAGTGACAGCAGAGGAGACCTGGACAGTGATAGCAGCAGAGGAGACCTGGACAGTGACAGCAGAGGAGACCTGGACAGTGATAGCAGAGGAGACCTGGACAGTGACAGCAGAGGAGACCTGGACAGTGATAGCAGCAGAGGAGACCTGGACAGTGACAGCAGAGGAGACCTGGACAGTGATAGCAGCAGAGGAGACCTGGACAGTGACAACAGAGGAGACCTGGACAGTGATAGCAGCAGAGGAGACCTGGACAGTGATAGCAGCAGAGGAGACCTGGACAGTGACAGCAGAGGAGACCTGGACAGTGACAGCAGAGGAGACCTGGACACAGTGACAGCAGAGGAGACCTGGACACAGTGACAGCAGAGGAGACCAGGACAGTGACAGCAGAGGAGACCTGGACAGTGATAGCAGAGGAGACCTGGACAGTGATAGCAGAGGAGACCTGGACAGTGATAGCAGAGGAGACCTGGACAGTGACAGCAGAGGAGACCTGGACAGTGATAGCAGAGGAGACCTGGACAGTGACAGCAGAGGAGACCTGGACAGTGATAGCAGAGGAGACCTGGACAGTGACAGCAGAGGAGACCTGGACAGTGACAGCAGAGGAGACCTGGACACAGTGACAGCAGAGGAGACCTGGACAGTGACAGCAGAGGAGACCTGGACACCGTGACAGCAGAGGAGACCTGGACAGTGACAGCAGAGGAGACCTGGACAGTGACAGAAGAGGAGACCTGGACAGTGATAGCAGAGGAGACCTGGACAGTGACAGCAGAGGAGACCTGGACATTGATAGCAGAGGAGACCTGGACAGTGACAGCAGAGGAGACCTGGACAGTGATAGCAGCAGAGGAGACCTGGACAGTGACAGCAGAGGAGACCTGGACAGTGACAGCAGAGGAGACCTGGACAGTGACAGCAGAGGAGACCTGGACACAGTGACAGCAGAGGAGACCTGGACACAGTGACAGCAGAGGAGACCTGGACAGTGACAGCAGAGGAGACCTGGACACAGTGACAGCAGAGGAGACCTGGACACAGTGACAGCAGAGGAGACCTGGACAGTGACAGCAGAGGAGACCTGGACACAGTGACAGCAGAGGAGACCTGGACAGTGATAGCAGAGGAGACCTGGACAGTGACAGCAGAGGAGACCTGGACAGTGATAGCAGAGGAGACCTGGACAGTGACAGCAGAGGAGACCTGGACAGTGATAGCAGCAGAGGAGACCTGGACAGTGACAGCAGAGGAGACCTGGACAGTGACAGCAGAGGAGACCTGGACACAGTGACAGCAGAGGAGACATGGACACAGTGACAGCAGAGGAGACCTGGACACAGTGACAGAAGAGGAGACCTGGACACAGTGACAGCAGAGGAGACCTGGACACAGTGACAGCAGAGGAGACCTGGACAGTGACAGCAGAGGAGACCTGGACAGTGACAGCAGAGGAGACCTGGACAGTGACAGCAGAGGAGACCGGGACAGTGACAGCCTAGGAGACCTGGACAGTGACAGCAGAGGAGACCTGGACAGTGACAGCAGAGGAGACCTGGACAGTGATAGCAGAGGAGACCTGGACAGTGACAGCAGAGGAGACCTGGACAGTGATAGCAGCAGAGGAGACCTGGACAGTGACAGCAGAGGAGACCTGGACAGTGTCAGCAGAGGAGACCTGGACAGTGACAGCAGAGGAGACCTGGACAGTGACAGCAGAGGAGACCTGGACAGTGATAGCAGAAGAGACCTGGACAATGACAGCAGAGGAGACCTGGACAGTGATAGCAGAGGAGACCTGGACAGTGATAGCAGCAGAGGAGACCTGGACAGTGACAACAGAGGAGACCTGGACAGTGATAGCAGCAGAGGAGACCTGGACAGTGATAGCAGCAGAGGAGACCTGGACAGTGACAGCAGAGGAGACCTGGACAGTGACAGCAGAGGAGACCTGGACACAGTGACAGCAGAGGAGACCTGGACACAGTGACAGCAGAGGAGACCTGGACAGTGACAGCAGAGGAGACCTGGACAGTGATAGCAGAGGAGACCTGGACAGTGATAGCAGAGGAGACCTGGACAGTGATAGCAGAGGAGACCTGGACAGTGACAGCAGAGGAGACCTGGACAGTGACAGCAGAGGAGACCTGGACAGTGATAGCAGAGGAGACCTGGACAGTGACAGCAGAGGAGACCTGGACAGTGATAGCAGAGGAGACCTGGACAGTGACAGCAGAGGAGACCTGGACAGTGACAGCAGAGGAGACCTGGACACAGTGACAGCAGAGGAGACCTGGACAGTGACAGCAGAGGAGACCTGGACACCATGACAGCAGAGGAGACCTGGACAGTGACAGCAGAGGAGACCTGGACAGTGACAGCAGAGGAGACCTGGACAGTGACAGAAGAGGAGACCTGGACAGTGATAGCAGAAGAGACCTGGACAGTGACAGCAGAGGAGACCTGGACAGTAATAGCAGAGGAGACCTGGACAGTGATAGCAGAGGAGACCTGGACAGTGACAGCAGAGGAGACCTGGACAGTGATAGCAGAGGAGACCTGGACAGTGACAGCAGAGGAGACCTGGACAGTGACAGCAGAGGAGACCTGGACACCGTGACAGCAGAGGAGACCTGGACAGTGACAGCAGAGGAGACCTGGACACCATGACAGCAGAGGAGACCTGGACAGTGACAGCAGAGGAGACCTGGACAGTGACAGCAGAGGAGACCTGGACAGTGACAGAAGAGGAGACCTGGACAGTGATAGCAGAAGAGACCTGGACAGTGACAGCAGAGGAGACCTGGACAGTGATAGCAGAGGAGACCTGGACAGTGACAGCAGAGGAGACCTGGACAGTGATAGCAGCAGAGGAGACCTGGACAGTGACAGCAGAGGAGACCTGGACAATGACAGCAGAGGAGACCTGGACAGTGACAGCAGAGGAGACCTGGACACAGTGACAGCAGAGGAGACCTGGACACAGTGACAGCAGAGGAGACCTGGACAGTGACAGCAGAGGAGACCTGGACACAGTGACAGCAGAGGAGACCTGGACACAGTGACAGCAGAGGAGACCTGGACAGTGACAGCAGAGGAGACCTGGACACAGTGACAGCAGAGGAGACCTGGACAGTGATAGCAGAGGAGACCTGGACAGTGACAGCAGAGGAGACCTGGACAGTGATAGCAGAGGAGACCTGGACAGTGACAGCAGAGGAGACCTGGACAGTGATAGCAGCAGAGGAGACCTGGACAGTGACAGCAGAGGAGACCTGGACAGTGACAGCAGAGGAGACCTGGACACAGTGACAGCAGAGGAGACATGGACACAGTGACAGCAGAGGAGACCTGGACACAGTGACAGAAGAGGAGACCTGGACACAGTGACAGCAGAGGAGACCTGGACACAGTGACAGCAGAGGAGACCTGGACAGTGACAGCAGAGGAGACCTGGACAGTGACAGCAGAGGAGACCTGGACAGTGACAGCAGAGGAGACCGGGACAGTGACAGCCTAGGAGACCTGGACAGTGACAGCAGAGGAGACCTGGACAGTGACAGCAGAGGAGACCTGGACAGTGATAGCAGAGGAGACCTGGACAGTGACAGCAGAGGAGACCTGGACAGTGATAGCAGCAGAGGAGACCTGGACAGTGACAGCAGAGGAGACCTGGACAGTGTCAGCAGAGGAGACCTGGACAGTGACAGCAGAGGAGACCTGGACAGTGACAGCAGAGGAGACCTGGACAGTGATAGCAGAAGAGACCTGGACAATGACAGCAGAGGAGACCTGGACAGTGATAGCAGAGGATACCTGGACAGTGATAGCAGCAGAGGAGACCTGGAAAGTGACAGCAGAGGAGACCTGGACAGTGACAGCAGAGGAGACCTGGACAGTGACAGCAGAGGAGACCTGGACAGTGATAGCAGCAGAGGAGACCTGGACAGTGATAGCAGAGGAGACTTGGACAGTGACAGCAGAGGAGACCTGGACACAGTGACAGCAGAGGAGACCTGGACACAGTGACAGCAGAGGAGACCTGGACACAGTGACAGCAGAGGAGACCTGGACAGTGACAGCAGAGGAGACCTGGACAGTGACAGCAGAGGAGACCTGGACAGTGACAGCAGAGGAGACCTGGACATTGACAGCAGAGGAGACCTGGACAGTGATAGCAGCAGAGGAGACCTGGACAGTGATAGCAGAGGAGACCTGGACAGTGACAGCAGAGGAGACCTTGACACAGTGACAGCAGAGGAGACCTGGACACAGTGACAGCAGAGGAGACCTGGACAGTGATAGCAGAGGAGACCTGGACAGTGACAGCAGAGGAGACCTGGACAGTGAAAGCAGAGGAGACCTGGACAGTGATAGCAGAGGAGACCTGGACAGTGATAGCAGAGGAGACCTGGACAGTGACAGCAGAGGAGACCTGGACAGTGATAGCAGCAGAGGAGACCTGGACAGTGACAGCAGAGGAGACCTGGACAGTGATAGCAGAAGAGACCTGGACAATGACAGCAGAGGAGACCTGGACAGTGATAGCAGAGGAGACCAGGACAGTGATAGCAGCAGAGGAGACCTGGACAGTGACAACAGAGGAGACCTGGACAGTGATAGCAGCAGAGGAGACCTGGACAGTGATAGCAGCAGAGGAGACCTGGACAGTGACAGTAGAGGAGACCTGGACAGTGATAGCAGAGGAGACCTGGACACAGTGACAGCAGAGGAGACCTGGACACAGTGACAGCAGAGGAGACCTGGACAGTGACAGCAGAGGAGACCTGGACAGTGATAGCAGAGGAGACCTGGACAGTGATAGCAGAGGAGACCTGGACAGTGATAGCAGAGGAGACCTGGACAGTGATAGCAGCAGAGGAGACCTGGAAAGTGACAGCAGAGGAGACCTGGACAGTGACAGCAGAGGAGACCTGGACAGTGACAGCAGAGGAGACCTGGACAGTGATAGCAGCAGAGGAGACCTGGACAGTGATAGCAGAGGAGACTTGGACAATGACAGCAGAGGAGACCTGGACACAGTGACAGCAGAGGAGACCTGGACACAGTGACAGCAGAGGAGACCTGGACACAGTGACAGCAGAGGAGACCTGGACACAGTGACAGCAGAGGAGACCTGGACAGTGACAGCAGAGGAGACCTGGACAGTGACAGCAGAGGAGACCTGGACAGTGACAGCAGAGGAGACCTGGACATTGACAGCAGAGGAGACCTGGACAGTGATAGCAGCAGAGGAGACCTGGACAGTGATAGCAGAGGAGACCTGGACAGTGACAGCAGAGGAGACCTGGACACAGTGTCAGCAGAGGAGACCTGGACACAGTGACAGCAGAGGAGACCTGGACAGTGATAGCAGAGGAGACCTGGACAGTGACAGCAGAGGAGACCTGGACAGTGAAAGCAGAGGAGACCTGGACAGTGATAGCAGAGGAGACCTGGACAGTGATAGCAGAGGAGACCTGGACAGTGACAGCAGAGGAGACCTGGACAGTGATAGCAGCAGAGGAGACCTGGACAGTGACAGCAGAGGAGACCTGGACAGTGATAGCAGAGGAGACCTGGACAGTGATAGCAGAGGAGACCTGGACAGTGACAGCAGAGGAGACCTGGACAGTGACAGCAGAGGAGACCTGGACCGTGACAGCAGAGGAGACCTGGACCGTGACAGCAGAGGAGACCTGGACAGTGACAGCAGAGGAGACCTGGACAGTGACAGCAGAGGAGACCTGGACAGTGACAGCAGAGGAGACCTGGACAGTGACAGCAGAGGAGACCTGGACAGTGATAGCAGCAGAGGAGACCTGGCCAGTGACAGCAGAGGAGACCTGGACAGTGACAGCAGAGGAGACCTGGACAGTGATAGCAGAGGAGACCTGGACAGTGATAGCAGAGGAGACCTGGACAGTGATAGCAGCAGAGGAGACCTGGAAAGTGACAGCAGAGGAGACCTGGACAGTGACAGCAGAGGAGACCTGGACAGTGACAGCAGAGGAGACCTGGACAGTGACAGCAGAGGAGACCTGGACAGTGATAGCAGCAGAGGAGACCTGGACAGTGATAGCAGAGGAGACTTGGACAGTGACAGCAGAGGAGACCTGGACACAGTGACAGCAGAGGAGACCTGGACACAGTGACAGCAGAGGAGACCTGGACACAGTGACAGCAGAGGAGACCTGGACAGTGACAGCAGAGGAGACCTGGACAGTGACAGCAGAGGAGACCTGGACAGTGACAGCAGAGGAGACCTGGACAGTGACAGCAGAGGAGACCTGGACAGTGATAGCAGCAGAGGAGACCTGGACAGTGATAGCAGAGGAGACCTGGACAGTGACAGCAGAGGAGACCTGGACACAGTGACAGCAGAGGAGACCTGGACGCAGTGACAGCAGAGGAGACCTGGACACAGTGACAGCAGAGGAGACCTGGACAGTGATAGCAGAGGAGACCTGGACAGTGACAGCAGAGGAGACCTGGACAGTGAAAGCAGAGGAGACCTGGACAGTGATAGCAGAGGAGACCTGGACAGTGATAGCAGAGGAGACCTGGACAGTGACAGCAGAGGAGACCTGGACAGTGATAGCAGCAGAGGAGACCTGGACAGTGACAGCAGAGGAGACCTGGACAGTGATAGCAGAGGAGACCTGGACAGTGATAGCAGAGGAGACCTGGACAGTGACAGCAGAGGAGACCTGGACAGTGACAGCAGAGGAGACCTGGACCGTGACAGCAGAGGAGACCTGGACAGTGACAGCAGAGGATACCTGGACAGTGACAGCAGAGGAGACCTGGACAGTGACAGCAGAGGAGACCTGGACACAGTGACAGCAGAGGAGACCTAGACAGTGACAGCAGAGGAGACCTGGACAGTGACAGCAGAGGAGACCTGGACAGTGAAAGCAGAGGAGACCTGGACAGTGATAGCAGAGCAGACCTGGACAGTGATAGCAGAGGATACCTGGACAGTGATAGCAGCAGAGGAGACCTGGACAGTGACAGCAGAGGAGACCTGGACAGTGACAGCAGAGGAGACCTGGACACAGTGACAGCAGAGGAGACCTGGACACAGTGACAGCAGAGGAGACCTGGACACAGTGACAGCAGAGGAGACCTGGACACAGTGACAGCAGAGGAGACCTGGACAGAGTGACAGCAGAGGAGACCTGGACAGTGACAGCAGAGGAGACCTGGACAGTGACAGCAGAGGAGACCTGGACAGTGACAGCAGAGGAGACCTGGACAGTGACAGCAGAGGAGACCTGGACAGTGATAGCAGAGGAGACCTGGACAGTGACAGCAGAGGAGACCTGGACAGTGATAGCAGCAGAGGAGACCTGGACAGTGACAGCAGAGGAGACCTGGACAGTGATAGCAGCAGAGGAGACCTGGACAGTGACAGCAGAGGAGACCTGGACAGTGACAGCAGAGGAGACCTGGACAGTGACAGCAGAGGAGACCTGGACAGTGATAGCAGAGGAGACCTGGACAGTGACAGCAGAGGAGACCTGGACAGTGACAGCAGAGGAGACCTGGACACAGTGACAGCAGAGGAGACCTGGACACAGTGACAGCAGAGGAGACCTGGACAGTGACAGCAGAGGAGACCGGGACAGTGACAGCCGAGGAGACCTGGACAGTGACAGCAGAGGAGACCTGGACAGTGACAGCAGAGGAGACCTGGACAGTGACAGCAGAGGAGACCTGGACACAGTGACAGCAGAGGAGACCTGGACACAGTGACAGCAGAGGAGACCTGGACAGTGACAGCAGAGGAGACCGGGACAGTGACAGCCGAGGAGACCTGGACAGTGACAGCAGAGGAGACCTGGACAGTGACAGCTGAGGAGACCTGGACAGTGATAGCAGAGGAGACCTGGACAGTGATAGCAGCAGAGGAGACCTGGACAGTGATAGCAGCAGAGGAGACCTGGACAGTGACAGCAGAGGAGACCTGGACAGTGTCAGCAGAGGAGACCTGGACAGTGACAGCAGAGGAGACCTGGACCGTGACAGCAGAGGAGACCTGGACAGTGATAGCAGAAGAGACCTGGACAGTGACAGCAGAGGAGACCTGGACAGTGATAGCAGAGGAGACCTGGACAGTGATAGCAGCAGAGGAGACCTGGACAGTGACAGCAGAGGAGCCCTGGACAGTGACAGCAGAGGAGACCTGGACAGTGATAGCAGCAGAGGAGACCTGGACAGTGACAGCAGAGGAGACCTGGACAGTGACAGCAGAGGAGACCTGGACAGTGACAGCAGAGGAGACCTGGACACAGTGACAGCAGAGGAGACCTGGACAGTGACAGCAGAGGAGACCTGGACAGTGACAGCAGAGGAGACCTGGACAGTGACAGCAGAGGAGACCTGGACAGTGACAGCAGAGGAGACCTGGACAGTGACAGCAGAGGAGACCTGGACACAGCGACAGCAGAGGAGACCTGGACACAGTGACAGCAGAGGAGACCTGGACAGTGATAGCAGCAGAGGAGACCTGGACAGTGACAGCAGAGGAGACCTGGACAGTGATAGCAGCAGAGGAGACCTGGACAGTGACAGCAGAGGAGACCTGGACAGTGACAGCAGAGGAGACCTGGACAGTGATAGCAGAGGAGACCTGGACAGTGATAGCAGAGGAGACCTGGACAGTGATAGCAGCAGAGGAGACCTGGAAAGTGACAGCAGAGGAGACCTGGACAGTGACAGCAGAGGAGACCTGGACAGTGACAGCAGAGGAGACCTGGACAGTGACAGCAGAGGAGACCTGGACAGTGATAGCAGCAGAGGAGACCTGGACAGTGATAGCAGAGGAGACTTGGACAGTGACAGCAGAGGAGACCTGGACACAGTGACAGCAGAGGAGACCTGGACACAGTGACAGCAGAGGAGACCTGGACACAGTGACAGCAGAGGAGACCTGGACAGTGACAGCAGAGGAGACCTGGACAGTGACAGCAGAGGAGACCTGGACAGTGACAGCAGAGGAGACCTGGACAGTGACAGCAGAGGAGACCTGGACAGTGATAGCAGCAGAGGAGACCTGGACAGTGATAGCAGAGGAGACCTGGACAGTGACAGCAGAGGAGACCTGGACACAGTGACAGCAGAGGAGACCTGGACACAGTGACAGCAGAGGAGACCTGGACACAGTGACAGCAGAGGAGACCTGGACAGTGATAGCAGAGGAGACCTGGACAGTGACAGCAGAGGAGACCTGGACAGTGAAAGCAGAGGAGACCTGGACAGTGATAGCAGAGGAGACCTGGACAGTGATAGCAGAGGAGACCTGGACAGTGACAGCAGAGGAGACCTGGACAGTGATAGCAGCAGAGGAGACCTGGACAGTGACAGCAGAGGAGACCTGGACAGTGATAGCAGAGGAGACCTGGACAGTGATAGCAGAGGAGACCTGGACAGTGACAGCAGAGGAGACCTGGACAGTGACAGCAGAGGAGACCTGGACCGTGACAGCAGAGGAGACCTGGACAGTGACAGCAGAGGATACCTGGACAGTGACAGCAGAGGAGACCTGGACAGTGACAGCAGAGGAGACCTGGACACAGTGACAGCAGAGGAGACCTAGACAGTGACAGCAGAGGAGACCTGGACAGTGACAGCAGAGGAGACCTGGACAGTGAAAGCAGAGGAGACCTGGACAGTGATAGCAGAGCAGACCTGGACAGTGATAGCAGAGGATACCTGGACAGTGATAGCAGCAGAGGAGACCTGGACAGTGACAGCAGAGGAGACCTGGACAGTGACAGCAGAGGAGACCTGGACACAGTGACAGCAGAGGAGACCTGGACACAGTGACAGCAGAGGAGACCTGGACACAGTGACAGCAGAGGAGACCTGGACAGAGTGACAGCAGAGGAGACCTGGACAGTGACAGCAGAGGAGACCTGGACAGTGACAGCAGAGGAGACCTGGACAGTGACAGCAGAGGAGACCTGGACAGTGACAGCAGAGGAGACCTGGACAGTGATAGCAGAGGAGACCTGGACAGTGACAGCAGAGGAGACCTGGACAGTGATAGCAGCAGAGGAGACCTGGACAGTGACAGCAGAGGAGACCTGGACAGTGATAGCAGCAGAGGAGACCTGGACAGTGACAGCAGAGGAGACCTGGACAGTGACAGCAGAGGAGACCTGGACAGTGACAGCAGAGGAGACCTGGACAGTGATAGCAGAGGAGACCTGGACAGTGACAGCAGAGGAGACCTGGACAGTGACAGCAGAGGAGACCTGGACACAGTGACAGCAGAGGAGACCTGGACACAGTGACAGCAGAGGAGACCTGGACAGTGACAGCAGAGGAGACCGGGACAGTGACAGCCGAGGAGACCTGGACAGTGACAGCAGAGGAGACCTGGACAGTGACAGCAGAGGAGACCTGGACAGTGACAGCAGAGGAGACCTGGACACAGTGACAGCAGAGGAGACCTGGACACAGTGACAGCAGAGGAGACCTGGACAGTGACAGCAGAGGAGACCGGGACAGTGACAGCCGAGGAGACCTGGACAGTGACAGCAGAGGAGACCTGGACAGTGACAGCTGAGGAGACCTGGACAGTGATAGCAGAGGAGACCTGGACAGTGATAGCAGCAGAGGAGACCTGGACAGTGATAGCAGCAGAGGAGACCTGGACAGTGACAGCAGAGGAGACCTGGACAGTGTCAGCAGAGGAGACCTGGACAGTGACAGCAGAGGAGACCTGGACCGTGACAGCAGAGGAGACCTGGACAGTGATAGCAGAAGAGACCTGGACAGTGACAGCAGAGGAGACCTGGACAGTGATAGCAGAGGAGACCTGGACAGTGATAGCAGCAGAGGAGACCTGGACAGTGACAGCAGAGGAGCCCTGGACAGTGACAGCAGAGGAGACCTGGACAGTGATAGCAGCAGAGGAGACCTGGACAGTGACAGCAGAGGAGACCTGGACAGTGACAGCAGAGGAGACCTGGACAGTGACAGCAGAGGAGACCTGGACACAGTGACAGCAGAGGAGACCTGGACAGTGACAGCAGAGGAGACCTGGACAGTGACAGCAGAGGAGACCTGGACAGTGACAGCAGAGGAGACCTGGACAGTGACAGCAGAGGAGACCTGGACAGTGACAGCAGAGGAGACCTGGACACAGCGACAGCAGAGGAGACCTGGACACAGTGACAGCAGAGGAGACCTGGACAGTGACAGCAGAGGAGACCTGGACAGTGACAGCAGAGGAGACCTGGACACAGTGACAGCAGAGGAGACCTGGACAGTGACAGCAGAGGAGACCTGGACAATGACAGCAGAGGAGACCTGGACAGTGACAGCAGAGGAGACCTGGTTAGTGATAGCAGAGGAGACCTGGACAGTGACAGCAGAGGAGACCTGGACAGTGAAAGCAGAGGAGACCTGAACAGTGATAGCAGAGGAGACCTGGACAGTGATAGCAGAGGAGACCTGGACAGTGACAGCAGAGGAGACCTGGACAGTGATAGCAGCAGAGGAGACCTGGACAGTGACAGCAGAGGAGACCTGGACAGTGACAGCAGAGGAGGCCTGGACAGTGATAGCAGAGGAGACCTGGACAGTGACAGCAGAGGAGACCTGGACACAGTGACAGCAGAGGAGACCTGGACAGTGACAGCAGAGGAGACCTGGACACCGTGACAGCAGAGGAGACCTGGACAGTGACAGCAGAGGAGACCTGGACAGTGACAGCAGAGGAGACCTGGACACAGTGACAGCAGAGGAGACCTGGACAGTGTTGTGGAATTCCAGGCTGCTGTTTACAGAGCACACAGCCTATAATTCCTGTGCTATCTAAGCACACATCAGATTTCATCTTTTTGAAGTAATGCTATCTTTAGTCTAAGTTTGCTAAAGATCCACTCACCGTACATTCGTCCCATCATTCATCCAAGAAAGGCAGCACCACAAAAGCTTATCTTCTTATCAGGCCATTCCAGCAAAGACTGACTAGCCGACGCCTAATCATAGGCTTTTATTAAACTCAAAAGATCTCACACAGGAGGTGATTGGCTGCAGCAACCAATCCCCTCCCCCATGGGCGGGAACCTCACAGGATGTTCCCTCCTCACAGGAAAATGACAATACTTGGACATTCCTTCCAACAGGAGATGTCATACATGAATACAATAACGTAGGATGGCTAAAGTTACCATTGATAGGAATTCTTATTCTGCGCTATTCCATAGAATAACGCATATTAAGATTATACTATTATTGAATGGGGGAGGGAGGCTATCTGCAGACGCACGCTACGAATTCCAACCAATGTTGATCAGACATAGCAGAGACAAGAGCGCCCATCCGCCTATAACCAATGATGTCATTGCAGAGCGAGCATATCCCCTCCTTAACGATCATCCATGCTAATGCACAGAGGGCCCCCGTTGGTGGACATATCCGCACCCTGCAAACATCACACTCAAAACGTTTTCCCCTATCAGACGGGATTCAACCAGCCTCAGACTACCCCAATCAGCTCTTTTAGAGCGGGTTGCGGAAGTACTAACACTGGGTGACACTATGACAATACATATTAAATACATCTCCATAAAAATCTCCACAACAGTCCTCCCTTTTTTGTCATATGCACCCCATGTGTCCATCGATGAGAGTTGATATGCTTCTTACACCTGGAAATGAATCAGTTCTTAGTCCATAAAAAGGAAAACACGGCTTGACATGTAGACTCTACTCTTCAGGGGCATGACTGTTATATTCTTAATATCTAAAATTTAATTTGGCCAAGATTAAGAAAGAATTCCTCAAAATTAACTGGATGAATGTTTGGACTTCTGATTTAATGAATCCCAAATGTGACATTTGAACTTGAGCTTTAAATTCCAGAAACTGTCAGGGTTTTGATGTATGTTGTAAATATATTTTAACTTATAGACAATACTGCTATGGAACTGATATTTTGTTAGGAATATAGATGCAGTTTTGGCTTCACTTCCCTCCCCCAAATCCTGTAATTTACACCGAGGCATTTCCTATTGAAACTGGTAAGTCGAACCAGATGTTCCTCATATATAATTCCTTTTGAATCCCTACATCGTGGGTAATGAGAGGGAGGTAATATTTTAAAATGTAGGTGTGGTTACTTTTGAGCGCAAATTTCAACAAAGAAAGAACTGTCTTTAAAAGCTGAGTGAGCAGGAAGGAACGTGCTTCTTCTTCAGCCAGTCATCTTGAAACATCTATTTCTACAGCCCACAGACTATTCAGCATACACAGGGTTAATCGGCCATTTTAAGGACATTTTAAGAAGCATGAGGCATCTGATATACTGAACTTTATTTTATACTTGAACATTATTTTGGAACCTTTAAGAAGCTATTGAATTAATATACTGTAACTGTATTAATTCCTTTTTGGTGTGTATAATAAAACACACGGTTTGCTTTCAAGCTGATTCACGAATTTTGTCTCAGACGAATACATCAAGAACGGTATACCGCTATTTATACCGTTAATTTTAGTGACATTATTTAACATTTAACATTGGCTCAGCCGCCAGTCGTTCCAATTTATACCACTTTTCCCGAGTGCTAACAGAGGGGAGAGGTCTTACTTTTGAAACGTTTGAAAAGAACCTAGAAGAAAAAGTCAAGAAGAATTCGATCAATGTATTTATCCTGAAGACGGGAGAATTTTTGCTGAGATTTAATCGGGTGAGTAAGTAGAATCGTTATTATGCAAAGTTTTAAATATTTAGCTAATGAATGTACAGGTTTAACGAAACAGGTCTCTTATTCTGTTTTATGGAGATCTATGTATGAACAGTGTTTACAGTCAAATATGGATATTGATAAGGAAAGATTCTCATTAGCTAAAACAAAGAAAAAGTTACGTAATGTAATGAAGTTAGTTACAGGTTTTAATTCTATGGTTTCTGAGGTAACAGATACACATTTGAGTTGTGCAGAGCAGACACACAAACCTAATTGTTCAGATTGTGACACGTTATGTAATTATGTTGAACATTTAGAGAAGGAATTAGATGTGCAGAATGTTACACTTTCAAAAAACAAGCATTGATTATGCAGACAAGCTTCAAGGAGAAATAACAACGATTGAACTTTCGGCATCATCGAATGAATCTAGAAACATAGAAGTTTTTGTGAGAAGTTTGCACACGTAAGAAAATCCTGTTTCTTGATGACGTAATTTCCCGTGAAGAGAGGGAAAGACTGCGTTACATGGAAAAAGTCATCCTACATTGGTAAGTAATGGATTTTATTAATGAATTATCTAGTGAGAGTAATTTAGAATTCAAAAATCTGTCAAAATTTGTTAAAGATGATGAATTATGGTGTTACATGTTCAATGAATGTTTACAAGCTAATATTGAGATACAAAAATCTAAATTTACTTTTAACTTTTAAGAAACTCAGCAAACAGATTAGAAATTTGATTAAGCTTGTAAAAGTTTTTGATGCAATGATTTTAGAAGCTCCGGAAAGGAATATGTGTACAACAGGGAAAACAGAGGACAATAGATTATGTACTAATTGTTCGAGTTTGACTGAACGAATAGATGATTTGCAAAGTGCAATTCAAATAAAAGATATTCAGTTGTTTGAGTTACAGAATAATGTAATGTCTAAAGCAGAGTCAAGCTACAGTAATGTTAGTGTTGATTCTAAGCAGGAGTCTGAACAAAAGAAAGACGGTGAACTCAGAATTGTCACGTGTATGGCCACACACAGATATGATGAGATACACGTCACAGACAGAACACAGGAAATAGGAAATGTTAATTGCTTACAGAAAGAATGTTTGAAATAGGAACATTTTGAGCAATTTTGTTTATCTTTGTTTTATAGCAAGATATATATTGATTTAAGGAACATTTTATTCTTCTGGTAGAATTGTTGAGAATTCTGGAAGAAGAGGTTTTAAGTTGAATTTATGCAAGGTTCAGCTTATGATAAGTGAAGAAACATTTTTAGGGATTTTGATTGGTTCAGGAAAGAAAAGCCTTTACTAGAACGTACAGTATGGAGATTATGGTTTCTTTACCTGTATCAACAGCATTCTAGACATTGAGATAATTAGTGGTTGTGCATTATGCAGTAAAAGCAACTGAGAATATTGCAGGTTTTACAACCCCACATAGTATTTTGTAGTTTGTATAGTGACAGATTTAGCAAAGGAAGCAGGTTTGCATGATGAATTGGTGATTCAACCTGAATTTTAAATGTTGCCAGGAAAACAGACACACAGATTTCTTAAATTGTAGAGGATGAGAGAATGGATGCGTCTATTTCCTTCCGCTTCGGTTGTCATAAGACCTCATTTGGTTTATGAAAACTTTGGCCTTATGACATGACAAAAAGTTGTCTGTGTCTCGTTATACGTCAACACCTACAGGTGGAATTCACTTAATTTCATCATGAATGTTTATTGTCACATGGGTAAGCAGAAATGGTTTACATTTTTAAAGAATAGTTCTATTGGGAAAAAATGGAAGAGACAGCAGACAGTGTAATCAAATCCTGTCTGATTTGTGCACAAGTGAATCCTAGACCAAAGGGGCAGAAACCTCCTTTACAAAGAATTCCTACAGCAGACGGACCTTGGTCTTCAATACAAATAGATTACATAGGTCCTTTACCATCAGGGAAAAATGAATTCAAATTTGCTTTAGTTTTGGTTGACGTTTTTTCAAAGTGGGTTGAATCTTACCAGTTTGCAAAGATGATGCTTTGACAACTGCTAGGATGCTAATGAATCATGTTTTTCCAGTATGGAGAATACCAAAAAATCTCAGTAGTGACAGAGGATCTCATTTTACAGGAAAAATCATGCAGGCAATGTGTAAAATTTTGGGAATAGAACAGAGATTTCATGTACCTTATCATCCACAGTCTGCAGGTATTGTAGAAAGGATGAATCGTACCATTAAATCTAGAATTGCTAAAATATTGTTGGACAGAGGAAATACTTGGGTTGATGCTGTACCATTTGTTTTGATGAGCGTTAGAAGCACAGCATCTTCTGCAACAAAGTATTCTCCGTTTGAACTTATGACAGGAAGGAAAATGCCGCTTGTGTTTCCCAATGAACCTTTTTTGTCTACGCCGCAGAGAGAGGCAATAGAGAAAACAAAATGGTTACAGATGTTACAAGACAATCTGAACAATATTTTGCCACATGCAGCTACTTGTATGCAAAAAATGATTCCTCCTCATACTTCTAAGTTTGAGAATGGAGGACAACTTATGATAAAAACTTTCAGAAAAATTGGACAATGGCAAAGTAACTGGGAAGGTCCATTTGACATTTTAGATGTTCAAGGAGTGATGGTGCAAGTCCAAAGACCTCTTAATTCAGTGAAAAATGCGCGTAGACAACAAAAAACTTGGTTGCACACTGACCAGTGCAAATTGTATATTCCGAGATAAAAAACTTTATATTTTGAGATAAATGATACTGCTTTTCTTTTTTCTAGGAGTGATTTTTAAACATCTGATCAAAGAAAGAAAGATGACAACAAAAGAAGAGAAGAGTCTCAAAGAAAGAAGGCTGATCATCATTATCTCAGGATTCATATTTTCTCTAATGATAACTTTATCAGTGGTAAAATATATCACAAACTGTTCTAGCCATGCGGAGGTCAACAGAATGGAATATTTTCACAGCAAAGACATTATATTATTCAGAAACAAAAGAGATGTAGACATTGATAATACTGTAGATAAGAATGAGCAAGATATTAATATCAATACAGATGACAAAAATGAGAAAGATATTGATATCAATACAGATGACAAAAGTGAGAAAGATAGTAATAGTAATATAGATGACAAAAGTGATAAAGACACTGATATCAATATAGATGACAAAAGAGATAAATTTAGATACACTAATGTCAATACAGCAGAAGATTTGTTCGGATATGTATGTGTAGGACATGGGTATACGTGCTGTATGGAATGGTATTTCATTCATAGTAATGACGTTGAAGTCAAAGTTAAAATAGAATCTAAAACGAGATTTGTTAAAATGCAGGGATCTTATAAACTAAATAACAGGACTGGAACTTTCAAATGTATTTTAACAGATATGGGCTTCTGGTCAGTATTTATAAAAGGTAATGATTCAGCAATTTGGTCTGGAGATATCAATAATGATATGGTAAAGTCTGGAAAAGTAGTGTATCCAACATTGCAGTATTATTATCAGTTACAAAGTTTTGTAAAAATGTTAGATCCAGAACATTTAAATATAATTGGAGATGAAAAAGGAGACATTGTAAGAATATGGGATTTTAAAGTAGCAAGGAAACTTGCTCAATTAAGAGTTAAAATCAGTCTTACTGTGGTAGATATTATTGTTCCAGAAATAGAAGTGTCTCCACAGTCCTTAAAAATCATTGAAGATGAAGATAGTATGAATTTGATATGTAGTACTCAGATATTTTTGCCTCAAAATTCATTATTGACTTGGAAAAGGAATGGTGAATTTTTGGGTAGCTTTCTTCACAGTACCACTAATATCATTCATAAAGGAGTTTTTGGTATTGTGAATTGGATCAATGATAAATTTATTTATCATCAATCAGGTGTATCTTTAAATGATACCGGTATATATGAGTGCTGCATA
The DNA here is from genome assembly GCA_029206835.1 of Rana muscosa. Lineage (NCBI taxonomy): Eukaryota > Metazoa > Chordata > Amphibia > Anura > Ranidae > Rana > Rana muscosa. The sequence continues at coordinate 1,935,415 of JARGYO010005579.1, read as the reverse complement.
TTAATAGAAGGTTATCCGTTGAAATGTGCTAATGCAAGTGTTGTTGTAATGTCTCCAAGGAAGACTCCATGTGTAGGTAAAAATAGCGTTCTTGCTAATCCTTTCCAGATTAACCATTTCCAATCCAGAGCTCTATTGAGAGAAGGAAAGTTTGTCATTATATTGTGGAACTTTAATATTTCAGAATGGAAAATTTCTACAAGGTTTCCACAATGTCAAGGACATTTGGTTAATATGGAATTGGGTATTGAAAGATGGTTTGGAATTAATAGTAGGAATCATAACAGGAATAAACGTGGAATTGTTGAAGGCATTATGGGCGGAATTGGTATGGTGGGAAGTATAACAAATAATATGGATATTAACACTTTAAAGTCTGATCTCGAGACCGCTGGTTTAGTGGGAAGTAAAGGTATTACTATCCAAAGAAATTTGAATCAAATATTAGAAGAAATGGTTATTAAAACAGCTAATGTAATGGGTCCATCCATATTGCATCTTCAGAATATTACTTTAAATCTAATGACAAGTGAAGAACATTCTCATATAGCTAGAGCATGTTTAGAGATCCAGACAGAATATTCCACTAATTTTAAAATAATTGCGCAAGCATTTCAGGGTGGAATAACTCCTCTTGGCATTTTGCAGAATTTACCCAGAGAATATGCATTTGCAATAAATCATACTGATTTATGGGTAAATAAATTGATAGGATGTAATCAGAATGAGTGTTATAGTTCTTCTATGATTCCAGTAGCAGGGAAAGAAGAAATTCTGGTTCCAATTACTGTTTTGGGAGTACCAATTAGTGATACTCAATTATTATATTATAAGTTGTAGTATACAGATTTTGTGTTTAACAAGGATAATTTTGACTTAGAACAATTAGATCTGTCATCATGTTTACAATTTCAATCTAAAGTCATTTGTTTACCTAATCAAGATAAAAGTATATTTCATTCTTGTTATCATAATCATACATTATGTTCAGCAAGAATAGAAAAAGTTGGAACTACTTCTGAATTGATTACTCTTATAGATAAAAAGAAGGTTTGTTTTCAGATCATGACAGACTCAGAGAAAGTGTCTCGTCATCAATGGTCGGATTTTGCAGGCGCCACCTAGTGGAGACAATTCAGAACTAGTATATCCATTTGGGGAAAAACTTCCATGACTTCCGCAGCAGGAAATATTTTATCGCATCATATAGTTATTATTTTTATTATTATTATGTTATGCATTATATATCAATTATGTTTAATGTTTAGAATGAAAAAATTGTATAATCAAATCAGAAATGAAATTAAGAAAGGTGATGATATGTTGCAAAATAAGCTTAAGAGAAGGATGGGTTTTGGAGTTGCAGGCTCGGTTACAAATAACAAATCATTTGGAGTTATTGGATCAAAGTCAGAGTACATGTGACATAAATGTTTGTATGAATGATTTAATTGGAAAATATGATTATTATTCATATTTCAGAGGGGAATGTTATATTCTTAATATCTAAAATTTAATTTGGCCAAGATTAAGAAAGAATTCCTCAAAATTAACTGGATGAATGGGTGGACTTCTGATTTAATGAATCCCAAATGTGACATTTGAACTTGAGCTTTAAATTCCAGAAACTGTCAGGGTTTTGATGTATGTTGTAAATATATTTTAACTTATAGACAATACTGCTATGGAACTGATATTTTGTTAGGAATATAGATGCAGTTTTGGCTTCACTTCCCTCCCCCAAATCCTGTAATTTACACTGAGGCATTTCCTATTGAAACTGGTAAGTCGAACCAGATGTTCCTCATATATAATTCCTTTTGAATCCCTACATCGTGGGTAATGAGAGGGAGGTAATATTTTAAAATGTAGGTGTGGTTACTTTTGAGCGTGAATTTCAACAAAGAAAGAACTGTCTTTAAAAGCTGAGTGAGCAGGAAGGAACGTGCTTCTTCTTCAGCCAGTCATCTTGAAACATCTATTTCTACAGCCCACAGACTATTCAGCATACACAGGGTTAATCGGCCATTTTAAGGACATTTTAAGAAGCATGAGGCATCTGATATACTGAACTTTATTTTATACTTGAACATTATTTTGGAACCTTTAAGAAGCTATTGAATTAATATACTGTAACTGTATTAATTCCTTTTTGGTGTGTATAATAAAACACACGGTTTGCTTTCAAGCTGATTCACAAATTTTGTCTCAGACGAATACATCAATAACGGTATACCGTTATTTATACCGTTAATTTTAGTGACATTATCTAACTTTTAACAATGACTTATAAAGGAGGACACGACATGGTGAGCTGTAGTAATCGCCGATCCGTCTGTGATTCTCTGTCTTGTATGTGGGTCCGGCTTCGGGGCGTCTCATCAAGGAAACTCTGGTCACGCGTCAAATCAGGCAACAGGAGCCTCTCGTCAAGACATAGAAAGAATAGAAATAAAAACGACATGAGTATAAATATTCCCACTTCCTTTAACCACGATCCGCTGTAAAATAAAAAATTAGATCCCCAAAGATTCCCAGACCCTTAAAAAGGACTCCCAACCTTCACTTAGCTACAGCTCTGGCTTCAACAATTACATGAAGAACCCTATCCTTAACGGATGAGAATTGTTCAATTGTATCCCAAGCCCGAGCCGCCCCCACCTTGTACATGCAGGACCCCATGCCCAGACCTGGTCGGGATTGGTGAACAAATCCCTTCTAGCTGTCCCTGCCATTCTTAATTTCCTGCGCCATCAGATCCTCGCGATCGGCCGTGACCTAAAATGTTGGGACAGCTTCACCATCGCGCATGAACCTCTTGCTTTGGGGGAATTACCTTTATAAGCTGCAGATCCACATAAACACCAAACTAAAGTTCAAACACACTTGTGGGCTGCCTAGATACCCAAACCGACAAGAGACAGAGCCATTAAAACTAAAACCAATTTTACCCTCTAAAAATACATCGTTAGGTTCCATTGACGAGTGTCTGTTTGGAGTCTTCACTAGTTGGTCAAAACTCCTCATACCCATAATAACATCATAAATGGCATGTACCGCTGTCATCGCTGGGGACTAAAACTCGGTGAAGACTCAGAACAGACCATCGGTCCTGTTTGCTTTCTGAGCTAGTCAGGACATACACTTTAAATAATAACTTGGGATGCTTTTCACCGTTACCCTCGCTAAAATTTACTAAACAACAAAAATATAAATAAACAAAGATACTCCTCATTCTTTGGTGTGGTTGAGCCGCTTCTTGCAGTGGCTGGCGTGGTCTCATCCCTCAAGCTTCTTTACAACGACCCAGTCACCTGGTTGGAAAGAATGTAAACTGATTACTAAGTCAGGGTCCAGGAGGGACTCGTGAAAACCTTTTGGTGGACATTTTGAAGTTCATGTCACAACGATCGCACCTCCCCCATCAGCTGAGAATATAAGTGACAGCTAATGAGGAGAGTACGACCCTGGTTTTGATTGACCTCCAAATAACCCTCATATGACAATAACCCAGACATCGGGACTGTGGTCACTGCATAACCTGTGCGTGGCTTACAATACCTGGAACCATTGACAAAAGGTTCTTAGCCTCTGGGATGGGAACCTACTTCACCAGACTGCTGCTTGCCGATTCAAATTCTATTAAAGAAAGACAGTCTGGGCACAAACTTGGTTAGAATTACAGAGGTTATTATTAGTTTGACAAAAAAAAAAAAAACTGTCACTCTTACATTTATCATTCTCCCCCTTTTCTTCCTCATTACAGACTGAAGGAAGAAATGCGTGGTGCAGGAAAAAAGAAACAATGAAATAGCCTATGATACTTTTACCTCCCTTAGATTTATCCATATGTACAGCTGTCTACATACACCTGTTCTCTGTGTACAAACTCCTTGGACCTGAAAAATACTTATAAGCAAAATCATTACTCTATTCTTCATATTTAACCTGCAAAGAATGGTAAAACAATAATGACATTCCTGCACATTGGTAAATTGTCAATGACATTCTTTCAAAACCGATTCAAACAAAACCCTCTGTAACCCTTACTTTTCCCGTTCCTACAAAAATACAACAGCCGCGACGCATCGGAGGATCGCCGCGGTAAGTTCGAACATATTCACGTTACTACATACAAACATTCCGATACCGACGTGGGGGAAATACTTCATAGTTTCCAAAACCACAAATGAAAAAAAACAAAAACAGCCAGAATTCTACCTTCACTCTTTCAGCAATAGGAAAAAAATACAATGGGAATATGAGAGCAACTCGAGAAGCTTGCATGGACCAGCCATACAAAGTTCAAACAAACGGGCATGAGACTACACCTCCATCAACACTCATCATTACAGATTTCTGAAGCCGCAGCTCAACTACATCCATTCCAGAGGGATACCCAAAATAGTATCCTTGGACCACCTATGTTAATCTTTTTGGGGTTCAAAGGCCTTTGCCCCAAAACTAGGCTTTGTGCACTGTGTGACCGTCTGACTTGTGTCCATGGCGATTCGAATCGGCTTATCGTCTTAAACCTGCGTCCAAGTTAAACCGTTGCACTCATTTTCGGAGATCACCGCCCGGTGTCTTTTTATACGGTGAATTGCAGAACTACAACCACTATATGGTCAAGTCCTCCAACTAGAAACCCTAACCGAGGCATCAACTCGCGACGCATCCAACTAGAAACCCTAACCGAGGCGTCAACTATGGGAAGCCTCCATTCCTTCCCTTTGCACAGACCTCCTTGTGTCCATGGCGATTCGAATCGGCTTATCGTCTTAAACCTGCGTCCAGGTTAAACCGTTGCACCCATTTTCGGAGATCACCGCCCGGTGTCTTTTTATACGGTGAATTGCAGAACTACAACCACTATATGGTCAAGTCCTCCAACTAGAAACCCTAACCGAGGCGTCAACTTTAACTGTAGTTAACTGTAGTTCCAACACTTTTGGAACTACAGAACAACCACAGATCAACCCCCGAATTAGGCCTCTACCCCTCACAGTGCATGCATACACAAGCGTTTTCCGCTATACACACATACACTGCGTTGTCAGACTAAACCTCACAGAACACTTACGCCAGTTTACCACCTGCAGAACAATGTGGCTTCTCTCTGTATCTAGATGATAAAATAATGGTGATACCCCCTGTTTGCTCTCTACTCAAAACTGTATTACAGTACAAAACTGGAACGAAATATAAAACACTTTTAAATGCCAAAATGCTTTCCATTTTCCTTCCAGACACAAATCTCATTGCTCACCTTTAAAAACCCCAAGCTCCTCCCACTAACTTTCTGCTGATATATAAATGCTGAAAAGAAACTTCCGGTTACATGCTCAGCTCTTAAAAAACCAAACTGGTTTATTTACATATCAATTGTTCAGGAAGAGGGAGGGGGAGGCGTTAGCCATAATCGCCTTGTCTATCAAGACTTCAAAAAAAAATCCATGGCTACACATTATATATATTTCAACCATTTAAAACCTTGTCAAGAAAATGATGGAATAAACCCCCCTTTGCAAATGGGAGGGAATCCCCCCTGACCCACATTCCCTGGAAGTCAAACCATAAGTTGGGACTCAAAATACAAACTCCTGCCAAAAGATTGCTATACAGTACAAGATCCAAAAAAATGAATTGCCCTCTGGGAAACTCCCAAATATTTAAACATAAAAACACATCATTGTACAAAAACTCTGTTAGTCTTACAATCTATCAAAATTCAGTGTAAAGTGAAGTTTTTTCTTAAAACCAAAATCCAAAACTCCAAACCCCTGCTCATATACTGCTAAGTCAGCCGATCCTGCAATAGCTTACATTCACTTAAATGAAAACAGAGAAATCCCCAACCTAACATCATGTGCATGGAGTTTGCATGTCCTCCCTGTGTCTGCGTTGGCCTCCCCCCACACTCCAACTGCTGGTAGGCCAGCCAGATCCCATCCATAAATAGGCCCCAGCATGTGCGTGTGTCCGCAAGCACGTTGTGGCCCCTCGGGGTAAAACCGCGCTATTTTAAGATACCACTCAACTCAAAAGGCGATGCTTAGAAAAACAATTTAAACCAGCGAATTCATTAAACAAAAACCAGTCTCTCAGTATGTCACCCTGGTGTCTCACTACTCTTCCCAGCAGTGCACAGGTCAAACTGTAAACGCATAAAACATAAGAAAACTGCGCCGATCAACAAATGCCAATACAGCATATTTAGGAGTCGTGTTTGCTAAACTGGAACTTCCTATCTCAAACTGTAAACGTCTCTCAAAATGGCCGACAAGCCAGGATAACAAAATGGTGGATGACCACCACCCCCACCTCATGGACAACAACAAAAATGGCGCCATGCAATTTTTCCCGCCAAAACCAGCATCTCTTTAAAAGAAAATCAAAAATGTTTTTCTCCACAAAGACAGACTACACAGTTGAGGTTTTTCTAAATTATCATCAAAATCCACTGAAAAAGGTGTCAGCTACACTCTACAAGGACCACATGTACACTTACAAACTTAGCCTCCCTTTTGCCAACTAAACAGCACATTCAATAAATGTTAGTTACATGACAATATTAAAAACATATTCATTTCTCTAAGTTCATATACTCTGAGATATTCACCACTTTTCTCTACCTAAAGTTCACACACAGTGGCCTCAGCTTCCATAACAAGCCATTGCAGAGACATACTATGTCTGCCTTCTAGCAATGCCTGGCCACTTGAATATGCGGCGGGAACTTTCAACTCAAAAACCAAACACTTTACTTAAAATATTTTTACACTTATGGGGACATGTGTCTTTGTCCCCTATAAAGGCAAAAATCACAATTTATCCATTTCTATTTTTCATAGAAATCACAAACACCACACACATACAGTATATTGCTGCTTGTAACATTTGCTTAGATTTTCTTTCCCTCAGGGCACAGCCCCTGCAACACAAAACAGTGGGCAAGCCCTTCCCCCATTCAAGCACATATCTCACAAACAAACCTCTGAGAAATACAAAAAGCTCACCCAAACACACACATTGCAAACTGAATAATCCCACATCTATACCTTCATTTCATACACAATATACAGTTTCCATCAGCATTCACACAGGCACAAACACTACAAACAACTTTGTAATGAAAATTGGAAAGTCAATAGATACACAACTTTCAAACATGTTGGCAGTGATAGCCATGCTGCCTGCCACTTCCCGGCTAAACCTCATGGGGGCAGCCATTTTCAGCTTCTCTCACACAAACATCCAGGAATCATATGGTCTCTCTCCCAACAAAAACACACACACACACACAATCGGATTCACAGACATACACGCACACACGCATCTCTCATACTGCAAGCATTATTTCAAAAAGACAAAATTTTTTTTTTGTTCGTTTCAAAGTACAGCCTCTTCACGCATCAATCACATCGCAGGTCCACTCTCCTCCTCTGCTGATCTGATGCTCAAAGAGGCCGCAATTGGTCCCAACCGTGAGTCGCCATTACTGTTGTGGAATTCCAGGCTGCTTGCAGAGCACACAGCCTATAATTCCTGTGCTATCTAAGCACACATCAGTTTTCATCTTTTCGCAATAATGCTATCTTTAAGTTTGCTAAAGATCCACTCACCGTTCATTCGTCCCATCATTCATCCAAGAAAGGCAGCACCACAAAAGCTTATCTTCTTATCAGGCCATTCCAGCAAAGACTGACTAGCCGACGCCTAATCATAGGCTTTTATTAAACTCAAAAGATCTCACACAGGAGGTGATTGGCTGCAGCAACCAATCCCCTCCCCCATGGGCGGGAACCTCACAGGATGTTCCCTCCTCACAGGAAAATGACAATACTTGGACATTCCTTCCAACAGGAGATGTCATACATGAATACAATAACGTAGGATGGCTAAAGTTACCGTTGATAGGAATTCTTATTCTGCGCTATTCCATAGAATAACGCATATTAAGATTATACTATTATTGAATGGGGGAGGGAGGCTATCTGCAGACGCACGCTACGAATTCCAACCAATGTTGATCAGACATAGCAGAGACAAGAGCGCCCATCCACCTATAACCAATGATGTCATTGCAGAGCGAGCATATCCCCTCCTTAACGATCATCCATGCTAATGCACAGAGGGCCCCCGTTGGTGGACATATCCGCACCCTGCAAACATCACACTCAAAACGTTTTCCCCTATCAGACGGGATTCAACCAGCCTCACACTATCCCAATCAGCTCTTTTAGAGCGGGTTGCGGAAGTACTAACACTGGGTGACACTATGACAATACATATTAAATACATCTCCATAAAAATCTCCACAACAACAGTGACAGCAGAGGAGACCTGGACAGTGACAGCAGAGGAGACCTGGACAGTGAAAGCAGAGGAGACCTGGACAGTGATAGCAGAGGAGACCTGGACAGTGATAGCAGAGGAGACCTGGACAGTGATAGCAGCAGAGGAGACCTGGACAGTGACAGCAGAGGAGACCTGGACAGTGACAGCAGAGGAGACCTGAACACAGGGACAGCAGAGGAGACCTGGACACAGTGACAGCAGAGGAGACCTGGACACAGTGACAGCAGAGGAGACCTGGACAGTGACAGCAGAGGAGACCTGGACACAGTGACAGCAGAGGAGACCTGGACACAGTGACAGCAGAGGAGACCTGGACAGTGACAGCAGAGGAGACCTGGACAGAGTGACAGCAGAGGAGACCTGGACAGTGACAGCAAAGGAGACCTGGACAGTGACAGCAGAGGAGACCTGGACAGTGAAAGCAGAGGAGACCTGGACAGTGACAGCAGAGGAGACCTGGACAGTGACAGCAGAGGAGACCTGGACACAGTGACAGCAGATGAGACCTGGACAGTGATAGCAGAGGAGACCTGGACAGTGACAGCAGAGGAGACCTGGACAGTGACAGCAGAGGAGACCTGGACAGTGATAGCAGAGGAGACCTGGACATTGACAGCAGAGGAGACCTGGACAGTGACAGCAGAGGAGACCTGGACAGTGACAGCAGAGGAGACCTGGACAGTGATAGCAGAAGAGACCTGGACAGTGACAGCAGAGGAGACCTGGACAGTGACAGCAGAGGAGACCTGGACAGTGATAGCAGAGGAGACCTGGACAGTGACAGCAGAGGAGACCTGGACAGTGATAGCAGCAGAGGAGACCTGGACAGTGACAGCAGAGGAGACCTGGACAGTGACAGCAGAGGAGACCTGGACACAGTGACAGCAGAGGAGACCTGGACACAGTGACAGCAGAGGAGACCTGGACACAGTGACAGCAGAGGAGACCTGGACAGTGAGAGCAGAGGAGACCTGGACAGTGACAGCAGAGGAGACCTGGACACACTGACAGCAGAGGAGACCTGGACAGTGACAGCAGAGGAGACCGGGACAGTGACAGCCGAGGAGACCTGGACAGTGACAGCAGAGGAGACCTGGACAGTGACAGCAGAGGAGACCTGGCCAGTGATAGCAGAGGAGACCTGGACAGTGACAGCAGAGGAGACCTGGACAGTGATAGCAGCAGAGGAGACCTGGACCGTGACAGCAGAGGAGACCTGGACAGTGACAGCAGAGGAGACCTGGACACAGTGACAGCAGAGGAGACCTGGACACAGTGACAGCAGAGGAGACCTGGACACAGTGACAGCAGAGGAGACCTGGACAGTGACAGCAGAGGAGACCTGGACAGTGATAGCAGAGGAGACCTGGACAGTGACAGCAGAGGAGACCTGGACAGTGACAGCAGAGGAGACCTGGACAGTGAAAGCAGAGGAGACCTGGACAGTGATAGCAGAAGAGACCTGGACAGTGACAGCAGAGGAGACCTGGACAGTGACAGCAGAGGAGACCTGGACAGTGATAGCAGAGGAGACCTGGACAGTGACAGCAGAGGAGACCTGGACAGTGATAGCAGCAGAGGAGACCTGGACAGTGACAGCAGAGGAGACCTGACAGTGACAGCAGAGGAGACCTGACAGTGACAGCAGAGGAGACCTGGACACAGTGACAGCAGAGGAGACCTGGACACAGTGACAGCAGAGGAGACCTGGACAGTGACAGCAGAGGAGACCTGGACAGTGACAGCAGAGGAGACCTGGACAGTGACAGCAGAGGAGACCTGGACACAGTGACAGCAGAGGAGACCTGGACAGTGACAGCAGAGGAGACCGGGACAGTGACAGCCGAGGAGACCTGGACAGTGACAGCAGAGGAGACCTGGACAGTGACAGCAGAGGAGACCTGGACAGTGATAGCAGAGGAGACCTGGATAGTGACAGCAGAGGAGACCTGGACAGTGATAGCAGAGGAGACCTGGACACAGTGACAGCAGAGGAGACCTGGACACAGTGACAGCAGAGGAGACCTGGACAGTGACAGCAGAGGAGACCTGGACAGTGATAGCAGAGGAGACCTGGACAGTGACAGCAGAGGAGACCTGGACAGTGACAGCAGAGGAGACCTGGACAGTGACAGCAGAGGAGACCTGGACAGTGACAGCAGAGGAGACCTGGACAGTGATAGCAGAAGAGACCTGGACAGTGACAGCAGAGGAGACCTGGACAGTGACAGCAGAGGAGACCTGGACAGTGATAGCAGAGGAGACCTGGACAGTGACAGCAGAGGAGACCTGGACAGTGATAGCAGAGGAGACCTGGACACAGTGACTGCAGAGGAGACCTGGACACAGTGACAGCAGAGGAGACCTGGACAGTGACAGCAGAGGAGTCCTGGACAGTGATAGCAGAGGAGACCTGGACAGTGACAGCAGAGGAGACCTGGACAGTGATAGCAGAGGAGACCTGGACAGTGACAGCAGAGGAGACCTGGACAGTGATAGCAGAGGAGACCTGGACACAGTGACAGCAGAGGAGACCTGGACACAGTGACAGCAGAGGAGACCTGGACAGTGACAGCAGAGGAGACCTGGACAGTGATAGCAGAGGAGACCTGGACAGTGACAGCAGAGGAGACCTGGACAGTGACAGCAGAGGAGACCTGGACAGTGACAGTAGAGGAGACCTGGACAGTGACAGCAGAGGAGACCTGGACAGTGATAGCAGAAGAGACCTGGACAGTGACAGCAGAGGAGACCTGGACAGTGACAGCAGAGGAGACCTGGACAGTGATAGCAGAGGAGACCTGGACAGTGACAGCAGAGGAGACCTGGACAGTGATAGCAGCAGAGGAGACCTGGACAGTGACAGCAGAGGAGACCTGGACAGTGACAGCAGAGGAGACCTGGACAGTGATAGCAGCAGGGGAGACCTGGACACAGTGACAGCAGGGGAGACCTGGACACAGTGACAGCAGGGGAGACCTGGACACAGTGACAGCAGGGGAAACCTGGACACAGTGACAGCAGAGGAGACCTGGACACAGTGACAGCAGAGGAGACCTGGACACAGTGACAGCAGAGGAGACCTGGACACAGTGACAGCAGAGGAGACCTGGACACAGTGACAGCAGAGGAGACATGGACAGTGACAGCAGAGGAGACCTGGACAGTGACAGCAGAGGAGACCTGGACAGTGACAGCAGAGGAGACCTGGACATTGACAGCAGAGGAGACCTGGACAGTGATAGCAGCAGAGGAGACCTGGACAGTGATAGCAGAGGAGACCTGGACAGTGACAGCAGAGGAGACCTTGACACAGTGACAGCAGAGGAGACCTGGACACAGTGACAGCAGAGGAGACCTGGACAGTGATAGCAGAGGAGACCTGGACAGTGACAGCAGAGGAGACCTGGACAGTGAAAGCAGAGGAGACCTGGACAGTGATAGCAGAGGAGACCTGGACAGTGATAGCAGAGGAGACCTGGACAGTGATAGCAGCAGAGGAGACCTGGACAGTGACAGCAGAGGAGACCTGGACAGTGATAGCAGAGGAGACCTGGACAGTGATAGCAGAGGAGACCTGGACAGTGACAGCAGAGGAGACCTGGACAGTGACAGCAGAGGAGACCTGGACCGTGACAGCAGAGGAGACCTGGACAGTGACAGCAGAGGAGACCTGGACAGTGACAGCAGAGGAGACCTGGACAGTGACAGCAGAGGAGACCTGGACACAGTGACAGCAGAGGAGACCTAGACAGTGACAGCAGAGGAGACCTGGACAGTGACAGCAGAGGAGACCTGGACAGTGAAAGCAGAGGAGACCTGGACAGTGATAGCAGAGGAGACCTGGACAGTGATAGCAGAGGAGACCTGGACAGTGACAGCAGAGGAGACCTGGACAGTGATAGCAGAGGAGACCTGGACAGTGACAGCAGAGGAGACCTGGACAGTGATAGCAGAGGAGACCTGGACAGTGACAGCAGAGGAGACCTGGACAGTGACAGCAGAGGAGACCTGGACACAGTGACAGCAGAGGAGACCTGGACAGTGACAGCAGAGGAGACCTGGACACCGTGACAGCAGAGGAGACCTGGACAGTGACAGCAGAGGAGACCTGGACAGTGACAGCAGAGGAGACCTGGACAGTGACAGAAGAGGAGACCTGGACAGTGATAGCAGAAGAGACCTGGACAGTGACAGCAGAGGAGACCTGGACAGTAATAGCAGAGGAGACCTGGACAGTGATAGCAGAGGAGACCTGGACAGTGACAGCAGAGGAGACCTGGACAGTGATAGCAGAGGAGACCTGGACAGTGACAGCAGAGGAGACCTGGACAGTGACAGCAGAGGAGACCTGGACACCGTGACAGCAGAGGAGACCTGGACAGTGACAGCAGAGGAGACCTGGACACCATGACAGCAGAGGAGACCTGGACAGTGACAGCAGAGGAGACCTGGACAGTGACAGCAGAGGAGACCTGGACAGTGACAGAAGAGGAGACCTGGACAGTGATAGCAGAAGAGACCTGGACAGTGACAGCAGAGGAGACCTGGACAGTGATAGCAGAGGAGACCTGGACAGTGACAGCAGAGGAGACCTGGACAGTGATAGCAGCAGATGAGACCTGGACAGTGACAGCAGAGGAGACCTGGACAGTGACAGCAGAGGAGACCTGGACAGTGACAGCAGAGGAGACCTGGACACAGTGACAGCAGAGGAGACCTGGACACAGTGACAGCAGAGGAGACCTGGACAGTGACAGCAGAGGAGACCTGGACACAGTGACAGCAGAGGAGACCTGGACACAGTGACAGCAGAGGAGACCTGGACAGTGACAGCAGAGGAGACCTGGACACAGTGACAGCAGAGGAGACCTGGACAGTGATAGCAGAGGAGACCTGGACAGTGACAGCAGAGGAGACCTGGACAGTGATAGCAGAGGAGACCTGGACAGTGACAGCAGAGGAGACCTGGACAGTGATAGCAGCAGAGGAGACCTGGACAGTGACAGCAGAGGAGACCTGGACAGTGACAGCAGAGGAGACCTGGACACAGTGACAGCAGAGGAGACATGGACACAGTGACAGCAGAGGAGACCTGGACACAGTGACAGAAGAGGAGACCTGGACACAGTGACAGCAGAGGAGACCTGGACACAGTGACAGCAGAGGAGACCTGGACAGTGACAGCAGAGGAGACCTGGACAGTGACAGCAGAGGAGACCTGGACAGTGACAGCAGAGGAGACCGGGACAGTGACAGCCTAGGAGACCTGGACAGTGACAGCAGAGGAGACCTGGACAGTGACAGCAGAGGAGACCTGGACAGTGATAGCAGAGGAGACCTGGACAGTGACAGCAGAGGAGACCTGGACAGTGATAGCAGCAGAGGAGACCTGGACAGTGACAGCAGAGGAGACCTGGACAGTGTCAGCAGAGGAGACCTGGACAGTGACAGCAGAGGAGACCTGGACAGTGACAGCAGAGGAGACCTGGACAGTGATAGCAGAAGAGACCTGGACAATGACAGCAGAGGAGACCTGGACAGTGATAGCAGAGGAGACCTGGACAGTGATAGCAGCAGAGGAGACCTGGACAGTGACAACAGAGGAGACCTGGACAGTGATAGCAGCAGAGGAGACCTGGACAGTGATAGCAGCAGAGGAGACCTGGACAGTGATAGCAGCAGAGGAGACCTGGACAGTGATAGCAGAGGAGACCTGGACAGTGACAGCAGAGGAGACCTGGACAGTGACAGCAGAGGAGACCTGGACACAGTGACAGCAGAGGAGACCTGGACAGTGACAGCAGAGGAGACCTGGACACCGTGACAGCAGAGGAGACCTGGACAGTGACAGCAGAGGAGACCTGGACAGTGACAGCAGAGGAGACCTGGACAGTGACAGAAGAGGAGACCTGGACAGTGATAGCAGAAGAGACCTGGACAGTGACAGCAGAGGAGACCTGGACAGTAATAGCAGAGGAGACCTGGACAGTGATAGCAGAGGAGACCTGGACAGTGACAGCAGAGGAGACCTGGACAGTGATAGCAGAGGAGACCTGGACAGTGACAGCAGAGGAGACCTGGACAGTGACAGCAGAGGAGACCTGGACACCGTGACAGCAGAGGAGACCTGGACAGTGACAGCAGAGGAGACCTGGACACCATGACAGCAGAGGAGACCTGGACAGTGACAGCAGAGGAGACCTGGACAGTGACAGCAGAGGAGACCTGGACAGTGACAGAAGAGGAGACCTGGACAGTGATAGCAGAAGAGACATGGACAGTGACAGCAGAGGAGACCTGGACAGTGATAGCAGAGGAGACCTGGACAGTGACAGCAGAGGAGACCTGGACAGTGATAGCAGCAGAGGAGACCTGGACAGTGACAGCAGAGGAGACCTGGACAATGACAGCAGAGGAGACCTGGACAGTGACAGCAGAGGAGACCTGGACACAGTGACAGCAGAGGAGACCTGGACACAGTGACAGCAGAGGAGACCTGGACAGTGACAGCAGAGGAGACCTGGACACAGTGACAGCAGAGGAGACCTGGACACAGTGACAGCAGAGGAGACCTGGACAGTGACAGCAGAGGAGACCTGGACACAGTGACAGCAGAGGAGACCTGGACAGTGATAGCAGAGGAGACCTGGACAGTGACAGCAGAGGAGACCTGGACAGTGATAGCAGAGGAGACCTGGACAGTGACAGCAGAGGAGACCTGGACAGTGATAGCAGCAGAGGAGACCTGGACAGTGACAGCAGAGGAGACCTGGACAGTGACAGCAGAGGAGACCTGGACACAGTGACAGCAGAGGAGACATGGACACAGTGACAGCAGAGGAGACCTGGACACAGTGACAGAAGAGGAGACCTGGACACAGTGACAGCAGAGGAGACCTGGACACAGTGACAGCAGAGGAGACCTGGACAGTGACAGCAGAGGAGACCTGGACAGTGACAGCAGAGGAGACCGGGACAGTGACAGCCTAGGAGACCTGGACAGTGACAGCAGAGGAGACCTGGACAGTGACAGCAGAGGAGACCTGGACAGTGATAGCAGAGGAGACCTGGACAGTGACAGCAGAGGAGACCTGGACAGTGATAGCAGCAGAGGAGACCTGGACAGTGACAGCAGAGGAGACCTGGACAGTGTCAGCAGAGGAGACCTGGACAGTGACAGCAGAGGAGACCTGGACAGTGACAGCAGAGGAGACCTGGACAGTGATAGCAGAAGAGACCTGGACAATGACAGCAGAGGAGACCTGGACAGTGATAGCAGAGGATACCTGGACAGTGATAGCAGCAGAGGAGACCTGGAAAGTGACAGCAGAGGAGACCTGGACAGTGACAGCAGAGGAGACCTGGACAGTGACAGCAGAGGAGACCTGGACAGTGATAGCAGCAGAGGAGACCTGGACAGTGATAGCAGAGGAGACTTGGACAGTGACAGCAGAGGAGACCTGGACACAGTGACAGCAGAGGAGACCTGGACACAGTGACAGCAGAGGAGACCTGGACACAGTGACAGCAGAGGAGACCTGGACAGTGACAGCAGAGGAGACCTGGACAGTGACAGCAGAGGAGACCTGGACAGTGACAGCAGAGGAGACCTGGACATTGACAGCAGAGGAGACCTGGACAGTGATAGCAGCAGAGGAGACCTGGACAGTGATAGCAGAGGAGACCTGGACAGTGACAGCAGAGGAGACCTTGACACAGTGACAGCAGAGGAGACCTGGACACAGTGACAGCAGAGGAGACCTGGACAGTGATAGCAGAGGAGACCTGGACAGTGACAGCAGAGGAGACCTGGACAGTGAAAGCAGAGGAGACCTGGACAGTGATAGCAGAGGAGACCTGGACAGTGATAGCAGAGGAGACCTGGACAGTGACAGCAGAGGAGACCTGGACAGTGATAGCAGCAGAGGAGACCTGGACAGTGACAGCAGAGGAGACCTGGACAGTGATAGCAGAAGAGACCTGGACAATGACAGCAGAGGAGACCTGGACAGTGATAGCAGAGGAGACCAGGACAGTGATAGCAGCAGAGGAGACCTGGACAGTGACAACAGAGGAGACCTGGACAGTGATAGCAGCAGAGGAGACCTGGACAGTGATAGCAGCAGAGGAGACCTGGACAGTGACAGTAGAGGAGACCTGGACAGTGACAGCAGAGGAGACCTGGACACAGTGACAGCAGAGGAGACCTGGACACAGTGACAGCAGAGGAGACCTGGACAGTGACAGCAGAGGAGACCTGGACAGTGATAGCAGAGGAGACCTGGACAGTGATAGCAGAGGAGACCTGGACAGTGATAGCAGAGGAGACCTGGACAGTGATAGCAGCAGAGGAGACCTGGAAAGTGACAGCAGAGGAGACCTGGACAGTGACAGCAGAGGAGACCTGGACAGTGACAGCAGAGGAGACCTGGACAGTGATAGCAGCAGAGGAGACCTGGACAGTGATAGCAGAGGAGACTTGGACAATGACAGCAGAGGAGACCTGGACACAGTGACAGCAGAGGAGACCTGGACACAGTGACAGCAGAGGAGACCTGGACACAGTGACAGCAGAGGAGACCTGGACACAGTGACAGCAGAGGAGACCTGGACAGTGACAGCAGAGGAGACCTGGACAGTGACAGCAGAGGAGACCTGGACAGTGACAGCAGAGGAGACCTGGACAGTGACAGCAGAGGAGACCTGGACATTGACAGCAGAGGAGACCTGGACAGTGATAGCAGCAGAGGAGACCTGGACAGTGATAGCAGAGGAGACCTGGACAGTGACAGCAGAGGAGACCTGGACACAGTGTCAGCAGAGGAGACCTGGACACAGTGACAGCAGAGGAGACCTGGACAGTGATAGCAGAGGAGACCTGGACAGTGACAGCAGAGGAGACCTGGACAGTGAAAGCAGAGGAGACCTGGACAGTGATAGCAGAGGAGACCTGGACAGTGATAGCAGAGGAGACCTGGACAGTGACAGCAGAGGAGACCTGGACAGTGATAGCAGCAGAGGAGACCTGGACAGTGACAGCAGAGGAGACCTGGACAGTGATAGCAGAGGAGACCTGGACAGTGATAGCAGAGGAGACCTGGACAGTGACAGCAGAGGAGACCTGGACAGTGACAGCAGAGGAGACCTGGACCGTGACAGCAGAGGAGACCTGGACAGTGACAGCAGAGGAGACCTGGACAGTGACAGCAGAGGAGACCTGGACAGTGACAGCAGAGGAGACCTGGACAGTGACAGCAGAGGAGACCTGGACAGTGACAGCAGAGGAGACCTGGACAGTGATAGCAGCAGAGGAGACCTGGAAAGTGACAGCAGAGGAGACCTGGACAGTGACAGCAGAGGAGACCTGGACAGTGACAGCAGAGGAGACCTGGACAGTGATAGCAGCAGAGGAGACCTGGACAGTGATAGCAGAGGAGACTTGGACAGTGACAGCAGAGGAGACCTGGACACAGTGACAGCAGAGGAGACCTGGACACAGTGACAGCAGAGGAGACCTGGACACAGTGACAGCAGAGGAGACCTGGACAGTGACAGCAGAGGAGACCTGGACAGTGACAGCAGAGGAGACCTGGACAGTGACAGCAGAGGAGACCTGGACAGTGACAGCAGAGGAGACCTGGACAGTGATAGCAGCAGAGGAGACCTGGACAGTGATAGCAGAGGAGACCTGGACAGTGACAGCAGAGGAGACCTGGACACAGTGACAGCAGAGGAGACCTGGACACAGTGACAGCAGAGGAGACCTGGACACAGTGACAGCAGAGGAGACCTGGACAGTGATAGCAGAGGAGACCTGGACAGTGACAGCAGAGGAGACCTGGACAGTGAAAGCAGAGGAGACCTGGACAGTGATAGCAGAGGAGACCTGGACAGTGATAGCAGAGGAGACCTGGACAGTGACAGCAGAGGAGACCTGGACAGTGATAGCAGCAGAGGAGACCTGGACAGTGACAGCAGAGGAGACCTGGACAGTGATAGCAGAGGAGACCTGGACAGTGATAGCAGAGGAGACCTGGACAGTGACAGCAGAGGAGACCTGGACAGTGACAGCAGAGGAGACCTGGACCGTGACAGCAGAGGAGACCTGGACAGTGACAGCAGAGGATACCTGGACAGTGACAGCAGAGGAGACCTGGACAGTGACAGCAGAGGAGACCTGGACACAGTGACAGCAGAGGAGACCTAGACAGTGACAGCAGAGGAGACCTGGACAGTGACAGCAGAGGAGACCTGGACAGTGAAAGCAGAGGAGACCTGGACAGTGATAGCAGAGCAGACCTGGACAGTGATAGCAGAGGATACCTGGACAGTGATAGCAGCAGAGGAGACCTGGACAGTGACAGCAGAGGAGACCTGGACAGTGACAGCAGAGGAGACCTGGACACAGTGACAGCAGAGGAGACCTGGACACAGTGACAGCAGAGGAGACCTGGACACAGTGACAGCAGAGGAGACCTGGACACAGTGACAGCAGAGGAGACCTGGACAGAGTGACAGCAGAGGAGACCTGGACAGTGACAGCAGAGGAGACCTGGACAGTGACAGCAGAGGAGACCTGGACAGTGACAGCAGAGGAGACCTGGACAGTGATAGCAGAGGAGACCTGGACAGTGACAGCAGAGGAGACCTGGACAGTGATAGCAGCAGAGGAGACCTGGACAGTGACAGCAGAGGAGATCTGGACAGTGATAGCAGCAGAGGAGACCTGGACAGTGACAGCAGAGGAGACCTGGACAGTGACAGCAGAGGAGACCTGGACAGTGACAGCAGAGGAGACCTGGACAGTGATAGCAGAGGAGACCTGGACAGTGACAGCAGAGGAGACCTGGACAGTGACAGCAGAGGAGACCTGGACACAGTGACAGCAGAGGAGACCTGGACACAGTGACAGCAGAGGAGACCTGGACAGTGACAGCAGAGGAGACCGGGACAGTGACAGCCGAGGAGACCTGGACAGTGACAGCAGAGGAGACCTGGACAGTGACAGCAGAGGAGACCTGGACAGTGACAGCAGAGGAGACCTGGACACAGTGACAGCAGAGGAGACCTGGACACAGTGACAGCAGAGGAGACCTGGACAGTGACAGCAGAGGAGACCGGGACAGTGACAGCCGAGGAGACCTGGACAGTGACAGCAGAGGAGACCTGGACAGTGACAGCTGAGGAGACCTGGACAGTGATAGCAGAGGAGACCTGGACAGTGATAGCAGCAGAGGAGACCTGGACAGTGATAGCAGCAGAGGAGACCTGGACAGTGACAGCAGAGGAGACCTGGACAGTGTCAGCAGAGGAGACCTGGACAGTGACAGCAGAGGAGACCTGGACCGTGACAGCAGAGGAGACCTGGAAAGTGATAGCAGAAGAGACCTGGACAGTGACAGCAGAGGAGACCTGGACAGTGATAGCAGAGGAGACCTGGACAGTGATAGCAGCAGAGGAGACCTGGACAGTGACAGCAGAGGTGCCCTGGACAGTGACAGCAGAGGAGACCTGGACAGTGATAGCAGCAGAGGAGACCTGGACAGTGACAGCAGAGGAGACCTGGACAGTGACAGCAGAGGAGACCTGGACAGTGACAGCAGAGGAGACCTGGACACAGTGACAGCAGAGGAGACCTGGACAGTGACAGCAGAGGAGACCTGGACAGTGACAGCAGAGGAGACCTGGACAGTGACAGCAGAGGAGACCTGGACAGTGACAGCAGAGGAGACCTGGACAGTGACAGCAGAGGAGACCTGGACACAGCGACAGCAGAGGAGACCTGGACACAGTGACAGCAGAGGAGACCTGGACAGTGACAGCAGAGGAGACCTGGACAGTGACAGCAGAGGAGACCTGGACACAGTGACAGCAGAGGAGACCTGGACAGTGACAGCAGAGGAGACCTGGACAATGACAGCAGAGGAGACCTGGACAGTGACAGCAGAGGAGACCTGGTTAGTGATAGCAGAGGAGACCTGGACAGTGACAGCAGAGGAGACCTGGACAGTGAAAGCAGAGGAGACCTGAACAGTGATAGCAGAGGAGACCTGGACAGTGATAGCAGAGGAGACCTGGACAGTGACAGCAGAGGAGACCTGGACAGTGATAGCAGCAGAGGAGACCTGGACAGTGACAGCAGAGGAGACCTGGACAGTGACAGCAGAGGAGGCCTGGACAGTGATAGCAGAGGAGACCTGGACAGTGACAGCAGAGGAGACCTGGACACAGTGACAGCAGAGGAGACCTGGACAGTGACAGCAGAGGAGACCTGGACACCGTGACAGCAGAGGAGACCTGGACAGTGACAGCAGAGGAGACCTGGACAGTGACAGCAGAGGAGACCTGGACACAGTGACAGCAGAGGAGACCTGGACAGTGTTGTGGAATTCCAGGCTGCTGTTTACAGAGCACACAGCCTATAATTCCTGTGCTATCTAAGCACACATCAGATTTCATCTTTTTGAAGTAATGCTATCTTTAGTCTAAGTTTGCTAAAGATCCACTCACCGTTCATTCGTCCCATCATTCATCCAAGAAAGGCAGCACCACAAAAGCTTATCTTCTTATCAGGCCATTCCAGCAAAGACTGACTAGCCGACGCCTAATCATAGGCTTTTATTAAACTCAAAAGATCTCACACAGGAGGTGATTGGCTGCAGCAACCAATCCCCTCCCCCATGGGCGGGAACCTCACAGGATGTTCCCTCCTCACAGGAAAATGACAATACTTGGACATTCCTTCCAACAGGAGATGTCATACATGAATACAATAACGTAGGATGGCTAAAGTTACCATTGATAGGAATTCTTATTCTGCGCTATTCCATAGAATAACGCATATTAAGATTATACTATTATTGAATGGGGGAGGGAGGCTATCTGCAGACGCACGCTACGAATTCCAACCAATGTTGATCAGACATAGCAGAGACAAGAGCGCCCATCCGCCTATAACCAATGATGTCATTGCAGAGCGAGCATATCCCCTCCTTAACGATCATCCATGCTAATGCACAGAGGGCCCCCGTTGGTGGACATATCCGCACCCTGCAAACATCACACTCAAAACGTTTTCCCCTATCAGACGGGATTCAACCAGCCTCAGACTACCCCAATCAGCTCTTTTAGAGCGGGTTGCGGAAGTACTAACACTGGGTGACACTATGACAATACATATTAAATACATCTCCATAAAAATCTCCACAACAGTCCTCCCTTTTTTGTCATATGCACCCCATGTGTCCATCGATGAGAGTTGATATGCTTCTTACACCTGGAAATGAATCAGTTCTTAGTCCATAAAAAGGAAAACACGGCTTGACATGTAGACTCTACTCTTCAGGGGCATGACTGTTATATTCTTAATATCTAAAATTTAATTTGGCCAAGATTAAGAAAGAATTCCTCAAAATTAACTGGATGAATGTTTGGACTTCTGATTTAATGAATCCCAAATGTGACATTTGAACTTGAGCTTTAAATTCCAGAAACTGTCAGGGTTTTGATGTATGTTGTAAATATATTTTAACTTATAGACAATACTGCTATGGAACTGATATTTTGTTAGGAATATAGATGCAGTTTTGGCTTCACTTCCCTCCCCCAAATCCTGTAATTTACACCGAGGCATTTCCTATTGAAACTGGTAAGTCGAACCAGATGTTCCTCATATATAATTCCTTTTGAATCCCTACATCGTGGGTAATGAGAGGGAGGTAATATTTTAAAATGTAGGTGTGGTTACTTTTGAGCGCAAATTTCAACAAAGAAAGAACTGTCTTTAAAAGCTGAGTGAGCAGGAAGGAACGTGCTTCTTCTTCAGCCAGTCATCTTGAAACATCTATTTCTACAGCCCACAGACTATTCAGCATACACAGGGTTAATCGGCCATTTTAAGGACATTTTAAGAAGCATGAGGCATCTGATATACTGAACTTTATTTTATACTTGAACATTATTTTGGAACCTTTAAGAAGCTATTGAATTAATATACTGTAACTGTATTAATTCCTTTTTGGTGTGTATAATAAAACACACGGTTTGCTTTCAAGCTGATTCACGAATTTTGTCTCAGACGAATACATCAAGAACGGTATACCGCTATTTATACCGTTAATTTTAGTGACATTATTTAACATTTAACATTGGCTCAGCCGCCAGTCGTTCCAATTTATACCACTTTTCCCGAGTGCTAACAGAGGGGAGAGGTCTTACTTTTGAAACGTTTGAAAAGAACCTAGAAGAAAAAGTCAAGAAGAATTCGATCAATGTATTTATCCTGAAGACGGGAGAATTTTTGCTGAGATTTAATCGGGTGAGTAAGTAGAATCGTTATTATGCAAAGTTTTAAATATTTAGCTAATGAATGTACAGGTTTAACGAAACAGGTCTCTTATTCTGTTTTATGGAGATCTATGTATGAACAGTGTTTACAGTCAAATATGGATATTGATAAGGAAAGATTCTCATTAGCTAAAACAAAGAAAAAGTTACGTAATGTAATGAAGTTAGTTACAGGTTTTAATTCTATGGTTTCTGAGGTAACAGATACACATTTGAGTTGTGCAGAGCAGACACACAAACCTAATTGTTCAGATTGTGACACGTTATGTAATTATGTTGAACATTTAGAGAAGGAATTAGATGTGCAGAATGTTACACTTTCAAAAAACAAGCATTGATTATGCAGACAAGCTTCAAGGAGAAATAACAACGATTGAACTTTCGGCATCATCGAATGAATCTAGAAACATAGAAGTTTTTGTGAGAAGTTTGCACACGTAAGAAAATCCTGTTTCTTGATGACGTAATTTCCCGTGAAGAGAGGGAAAGACTGCGTTACATGGAAAAAGTCATCCTACATTGGTAAGTAATGGATTTTATTAATGAATTATCTAGTGAGAGTAATTTAGAATTCAAAAATCTGTCAAAATTTGTTAAAGATGATGAATTATGGTGTTACATGTTCAATGAATGTTTATAAGCTAATATTGAGATACAAAAATCTAAATTTACTTTTAACTTTTAAGAAACTCAGCAAACAGATTAGAAATTTGATTAAGCTTGTAAAAGTTTTTGATGCAATGATTTTAGAAGCTCCGGAAAGGAATATGTGTACAACAGGGAAAACAGAGGACAATAGATTATGTACTAATTGTTCGAGTTTGACTGAACGAATAGATGATTTGCAAAGTGCAATTCAAATAAAAGATATTCAGTTGTTTGAGTTACAGAATAATGTAATGTCTAAAGCAGAGTCAAGCTACAGTAATGTTAGTGTTGATTCTAAGCAGGAGTCTGAACAAAAGAAAGACGGTGAACTCAGAATTGTCACGTGTATGGCCACACACAGATATGATGAGATACACGTCACAGACAGAACACAGGAAATAGGAAATGTTAATTGCTTACAGAAAGAATGTTTGAAATAGGAACATTTTGAGCAATTTTGTTTATCTTTGTTTTATAGCAAGATATATATTGATTTAAGGAACATTTTATTCTTCTGGTAGAATTGTTGAGAATTCTGGAAGAAGAGGTTTTAAGTTGAATTTATGCAAGGTTCAGCTTATGATAAGTGAAGAAACATTTTTAGGGATTTTGATTGGTTCAGGAAAGAAAAGCCTTTACTAGAACGTACAGTATGGAGATTATGGTTTCTTTACCTGTATCAACAGCATTCTAGACATTGAGATAATTAGTGGTTGTGCATTATGCAGTAAAAGCAACTGAGAATATTGCAGGTTTTACAACCCCACATAGTATTTTGTAGTTTGTATAGTGACAGATTTAGCAAAGGAAGCAGGTTTGCATGATGAATTGGTGATTCAACCTGAATTTTAAATGTTGCCAGGAAAACAGACACACAGATTTCTTAAATTGTAGAGGATGAGAGAATGGATGCGTCTATTTCCTTCCGCTTCGGTTGTCATAAGACCTCATTTGGTTTATGAAAACTTTGGCCTTATGACATGACAAAAAGTTGTCTGTGTCTCGTTATACGTCAACACCTACAGGTGGAATTCACTTAATTTCATCATGAATGTTTATTGTCACATGGGTAAGCAGAAATGGTTTACATTTTTAAAGAATAGTTCTATTGGGAAAAAATGGAAGAGACAGCAGACAGTGTAATCAAATCCTGTCTGATTTGTGCACAAGTGAATCCTAGACCAAAGGGGCAGAAACCTCCTTTACAAAGAATTCCTACAGCAGACGGACCTTGGTCTTCAATACAAATAGATTACATAGGTCCTTTACCATCAGGGAAAAATGAATTCAAATTTGCTTTAGTTTTGGTTGACGTTTTTTCAAAGTGGGTTGAATCTTACCAGTTTGCAAAGATGATGCTTTGACAACTGCTAGGATGCTAATGAATCATGTTTTTCCAGTATGGAGAATACCAAAAAATCTCAGTAGTGACAGAGGATCTCATTTTACAGGAAAAATCATGCAGGCAATGTGTAAAATTTTGGGAATAGAACAGAGATTTCATGTACCTTATCATCCACAGTCTGCAGGTATTGTAGAAAGGATGAATCGTACCATTAAATCTAGAATTGCTAAAATATTGTTGGACAGAGGAAATACTTGGGTTGATGCTGTACCATTTGTTTTGATGAGCGTTAGAAGCACAGCATCTTCTGCAACAAAGTATTCTCCGTTTGAACTTATGACAGGAAGGAAAATGCCGCTTGTGTTTCCCAATGAACCTTTTTTGTCTACGCCGCAGAGAGAGGCAATAGAGAAAACAAAATGGTTACAGATGTTACAAGACAATCTGAACAATATTTTGCCACATGCAGCTACTTGTATGCAAAAAATGATTCCTCCTCATACTTCTAAGTTTGAGAATGGAGGACAACTTATGATAAAAACTTTCAGAAAAATTGGACAATGGCAAAGTAACTGGGAAGGTCCATTTGACATTTTAGATGTTCAAGGAGTGATGGTGCAAGTCCAAAGACCTCTTAATTCAGTGAAAAATGCGCGTAGACAACAAAAAACTTGGTTGCACACTGACCAGTGCAAATTGTATATTCCGAGATAAAAAACTTTATATTTTGAGATAAATGATACTGCTTTTCTTTTTTCTAGGAGTGATTTTTAAACATCTGATCAAAGAAAGAAAGATGACAACAAAAGAAGAGAAGAGTCTCAAAGAAAGAAGGCTGATCATCATTATCTCAGGATTCATATTTTCTCTAATGATAACTTTATCAGTGGTAAAATATATCACAAACTGTTCTAGCCATGCGGAGGTCAACAGAATGGAATATTTTCACAGCAAAGACATTATATTATTCAGAAACAAAAGAGATGTAGACATTGATAATACTGTAGATAAGAATGAGCAAGATATTAATATCAATACAGATGACAAAAATGAGAAAGATATTGATATCAATACAGATGACAAAAGTGAGAAAGATAGTAATAGTAATATAGATGACAAAAGTGATAAAGACACTGATATCAATATAGATGACAAAAGAGATAAATTTAGATACACTAATGTCAATACAGCAGAAGATTTGTTCGGATATGTATGTGTAGGACATGGGTATACGTGCTGTATGGAATGGTATTTCATTCATAGTAATGACGTTGAAGTCAAAGTTAAAATAGAATCTAAAACGAGATTTGTTAAAATGCAGGGATCTTATAAACTAAATAACAGGACTGGAACTTTCAAATGTATTTTAACAGATATGGGCTTCTGGTCAGTATTTATAAAAGGTAATGATTCAGCAATTTGGTCTGGAGATATCAATAATGATATGGTAAAGTCTGGAAAAGTAGTGTATCCAACATTGCAGTATTATTATCAGTTACAAAGTTTTGTAAAAATGTTAGATCCAGAACATTTAAATATAATTGGAGATGAAAAAGGAGACATTGTAAGAATATGGGATTTTAAAGTAGCAAGGAAACTTGCTCAATTAAGAGTTAAAATCAGTCTTACTGTGGTAGATATTATTGTTCCAGAAATAGAAGTGTCTCCACAGTCCTTAAAAATCATTGAAGATGAAGATAGTATGAATTTGATATGTAGTACTCAGATATTTTTGCCTCAAAATTCATTATTGACTTGGAAAAGGAATGGTGAATTTTTGGGTAGCTTTCTTCACAGTACCACTAATATCATTCATAAAGGAGTTTTTGGTATTGTGAATTGGATCAATGATAAATTTATTTATCATCAATCAGGTGTATCTTTAAATGATACCGGTATATATGAGTGCTGCATATTAATAGAAGGTTATCCGTTGAAATGTGCTAATGCAAGTGTTGTTGTAATGTCTCCAAGGAAGACTCCATGTGTAGGTAAAAATAGCGTTCTTGCTAATCCTTTCCAGATTAACCATTTCCAATCCAGAGCTCTATTGAGAGAAGGAAAGTTTGTCATTATATTGTGGAACTTTAATATTTCAGAATGGAAAATTTCTACAAGGTTTCCACAATGTCAAGGACATTTGGTTAATATGGAATTGGGTATTGAAAGATGGTTTGGAATTAATAGTAGGAATCATAACAGGAATAAACGTGGAATTGTTGAAGGCATTATGGGCGGAATTGGTATGGTGGGAAGTATAACAAATAATATGGATATTAACACTTTAAAGTCTGATCTCGAGACCGCTGGTTTAGTGGGAAGTAAAGGTATTACTATCCAAAGAAATTTGAATCAAATATTAGAAGAAATGGTTATTAAAACAGCTAATGTAATGGGTCCATCCATATTGCATCTTCAGAATATTACTTTAAATCTAATGACAAGTGAAGAACATTCTCATATAGCTAGAGCATGTTTAGAGATCCAGACAGAATATTCCACTAATTTTAAAATAATTGCGCAAGCATTTCAGGGTGGAATAACTCCTCTTGGCATTTTGCAGAATTTACCCAGAGAATATGCATTTGCAATAAATCATACTGATTTATGGGTAAATAAATTGATAGGATGTAATCAGAATGAGTGTTATAGTTCTTCTATGATTCCAGTAGCAGGGAAAGAAGAAATTCTGGTTCCAATTACTGTTTTGGGAGTACCAATTAGTGATACTCAATTATTATATTATAAGTTGTAGTATACAGATTTTGTGTTTAACAAGGATAATTTTGACTTAGAACAATTAGATCTGTCATCATGTTTACAATTTCAATCTAAAGTCATTTGTTTACCTAATCAAGATAAAAGTATATTTCATTCTTGTTATCATAATCATACATTATGTTCAGCAAGAATAGAAAAAGTTGGAACTACTTCTGAATTGATTACTCTTATAGATAAAAAGAAGGTTTGTTTTCAGATCATGACAGACTCAGAGAAAGTGTCTCGTCATCAATGGTCGGATTTTGCAGGCGCCACCTAGTGGAGACAATTCAGAACTAGTATATCCATTTGGGGAAAAACTTCCATGACTTCCGCAGCAGGAAATATTTTATCGCATCATATAGTTATTATTTTTATTATTATTATGTTATGCATTATATATCAATTATGTTTAATGTTTAGAATGAAAAAATTGTATAATCAAATCAGAAATGAAATTAAGAAAGGTGATGATATGTTGCAAAATAAGCTTAAGAGAAGGATGGGTTTTGGAGTTGCAGGCTCGGTTACAAATAACAAATCATTTGGAGTTATTGGATCAAAGTCAGAGTACATGTGACATAAATGTTTGTATGAATGATTTAATTGGAAAATATGATTATTATTCATATTTCAGAGGGGAATGTTATATTCTTAATATCTAAAATTTAATTTGGCCAAGATTAAGAAAGAATTCCTCAAAATTAACTGGATGAATGGGTGGACTTCTGATTTAATGAATCCCAAATGTGACATTTGAACTTGAGCTTTAAATTCCAGAAACTGTCAGGGTTTTGATGTATGTTGTAAATATATTTTAACTTATAGACAATACTGCTATGGAACTGATATTTTGTTAGGAATATAGATGCAGTTTTGGCTTCACTTCCCTCCCCCAAATCCTGTAATTTACACTGAGGCATTTCCTATTGAAACTGGTAAGTCGAACCAGATGTTCCTCATATATAATTCCTTTTGAATCCCTACATCGTGGGTAATGAGAGGGAGGTAATATTTTAAAATGTAGGTGTGGTTACTTTTGAGCGTGAATTTCAACAAAGAAAGAACTGTCTTTAAAAGCTGAGTGAGCAGGAAGGAACGTGCTTCTTCTTCAGCCAGTCATCTTGAAACATCTATTTCTACAGCCCACAGACTATTCAGCATACACAGGGTTAATCGGCCATTTTAAGGACATTTTAAGAAGCATGAGGCATCTGATATACTGAACTTTATTTTATACTTGAACATTATTTTGGAACCTTTAAGAAGCTATTGAATTAATATACTGTAACTGTATTAATTCCTTTTTGGTGTGTATAATAAAACACACGGTTTGCTTTCAAGCTGATTCACGAATTTTGTCTCAGACGAATACATCAAGAACGGTATACCGTTATTTATACCGTTAATTTTAGTGACATTATCTAACTTTTAACAATGACTTATAAAGGAGGACACGACATGGTGAGCTGTAGTAATCGCCGATCCGTCTGTGATTCTCTGTCTTGTATGTGGGTCCGGCTTCGGGGCGTCTCATCAAGGAAACTCTGGTCACGCGTCAAATCAGGCAACAGGAGCCTCTCGTCAAGACATAGAAAGAATAGAAATAAAAACGACATGAGTATAAATATTCCCACTTCCTTTAACCACGATCCGCTGTAAAATAAAAAATTAGATCCCCAAAGATTCCCAGACCCTTAAAAAGGACTCCCAACCTTCACTTAGCTACAGCTCTGGCTTCAACAATTACATGAAGAACCCTATCCTTAACGGATGAGAATTGTTCAATTGTATCCCAAGCCCGAGCCGCCCCCACCTTGTACATGCAGGACCCCATGCCCAGACCTGGTCGGGATTGGTGAACAAATCCCTTCTAGCTGTCCCTGCCATTCTTAATTTCCTGCGCCATCAGATCCTCGCGATCGGCCGTGACCTAAAATGTTGGGACAGCTTCACCATCGCGCATGAACCTCTTGCTTTGGGGGAATTACCTTTATAAGCTGCAGATCCACATAAACACCAAACTAAAGTTCAAACACACTTGTGGGCTGCCTAGATACCCAAACCGACAAGAGACAGAGCCATTAAAACTAAAACCAATTTTACCCTCTAAAAATACATCGTTAGGTTCCATTGACGAGTGTCTGTTTGGAGTCTTCACTAGTTGGTCAAAACTCCTCATACCCATAATAACATCATAAATGGCATGTACCGCTGTCATCGCTGGGGACTAAAACTCGGTGAAGACTCAGAACAGACCATCGGTCCTGTTTGCTTTCTGAGCTAGTCAGGACATACACTTTAAATAATAACTTGGGATGCTTTTCACCGTTACCCTCGCTAAAATTTACTAAACAACAAAAATATAAATAAACAAAGATACTCCTCATTCTTTGGTGTGGTTGAGCCGCTTCTTGCAGTGGCTGGCGTGGTCTCATCCCTCAAGCTTCTTTACAATGACCCAGTCACCTGGTTGGAAAGAATGTAAACTGATTACTAAGTCAGGGTCCAGGAGGGACTCGTGAAAACCTTTTGGTGGACATTTTGAAGTTCATGTCACAACGATCGCACCTCCCCCATCAGCCGAGAATATAAGTGACAGCTAATGAGGAGAGTACGACCCTGGTTTTGATTGACCTCCAAATAACCCTCATATGACAATAACCCAGACATCGGGACTGTGGTCACTGCATAACCTGTGCGTGGCTTACAATACCTGGAACCATTGACAAAAGGTTCTTAGCCTCTGGGATGGGAACCTACTTCACCAGACTGCTGCTTGCCGATTCAAATTCTATTAAAGAAAGACAGTCTGGGCACAAACTTGGTTAGAATTACAGAGGTTATTATTAGTTTGACAAAAAAAAAAAAAAACTGTCACTCTTACATTTATCATTCTCCCCCTTTTCTTCCTCATTACAGACTGAAGGAAGAAATGTGTGGTGCAGGAAAAAAGAAACAATGAAATAGCCTATGATACTTTTACCTCCCTTAGATTTATCCATATGTACAGCTGTCTACATACACCTGTTCTCTGTGTACAAACTCCTTGGATCTGAAAAATACTTATAAGCAAAATCATTACTCTATTCTTCATATTTAACCTGCAAAGAATGGTAAAACAATAATGACATTCCTGTACATTGGTAAATTGTCAATGACATTCTTTCAA
Organism: Rana muscosa; assembly: GCA_029206835.1. NCBI lineage: Eukaryota > Metazoa > Chordata > Amphibia > Anura > Ranidae > Rana > Rana muscosa. Next base: position 1,904,780 of record JARGYO010005579.1, on the reverse strand, counting down.
AACCGATTCAAACAAAACCCTCTGTAACCCTTACTTTTCCCGTTCCTACAAAAATACAACAGCCGCGACGCATCGGAGGATCGCCGCGGTAAGTTCGAACATATTCACGTTACTACATACAAACATTCCGATACCGACGTGGGGGAAATACTTCATAGTTTCCAAAACCACAAATGAAAAAAAACAAAAACAGCCAGAATTCTACCTTCACTCTTTCAGCAATAGGAAAAAAATACAATGGGAATATGAGAGCAACTCGAGAAGCTTGCATGGACCAGCCATACAAAGTTCAAACAAACGGGCATGAGACTACACCTCCATCAACACTCATCATTACAGATTTCTGAAGCCGCAGCTCAACTACATCCATTCCAGAGGGATACCCAAAATAGTATCCTTGGACCACCTATGTTAATCTTTTTGGGGTTCAAAGGCCTTTGCCCCAAAACTAGGCTTCGTGCACTGTGTGACCGTCTGACTTGTGTCCATGGCGATTCGAATCGGCTTATCGTCTTAAACCTGCGTCCAAGTTAAACCGTTGCACTCATTTTCGGAGATCACCGCCCGGTGTCTTTTTATACGGTGAATTGCAGAACTACAACCACTATATGGTCAAGTCCTCCAACTAGAAACCCTAACCGAGGCATCAACTCGCGACGCATCCAACTAGAAACCCTAACCGAGGCGTCAACTATGGGAAGCCTCCATTCCTTCCCTTTGCACAGACCTCCTTGTGTCCATGGCGATTCGAATCGGCTTATCGTCTTAAACCTGCGTCCAGGTTAAACCGTTGCACCCATTTTCGGAGATCACCGCCCGGTGTCTTTTTATACGGTGAATTGCAGAACTACAACCACTATATGGTCAAGTCCTCCAACTAGAAACCCTAACCGAGGCGTCAACTTTAACTGTAGTTAACTGTAGTTCCAACACTTTTGGAACTACAGAACAACCACAGATCAACCCCCGAATTAGGCCTCTACCCCTCACAGTGCATGCATACACAAGCGTTTTCCGCTATACACACATACACAGCGTTGTCAGACTAAACCTCACAGAACACTTACGCCAGTTTACCACCTGCAGAACAATGTGGCTTCTCTCTGTATCTAGATGATAAAATAATGGTGATACCCCCTGTTTGCTCTCTACTCAAAACTGTATTACAGTACAAAACTGGAACGAAATATAAAACACTTTTAAATGCCAAAATGCTTTCCATTTTCCTTCCAGACACAAATCTCATTGCTCACCTTTAAAAACCCCAAGCTCCTCCCACTAACTTTCTGCTGATATATAAATGCTGAAAAGAAACTTCCGGTTACATGCTCAGCTCTTAAAAAACCAAACTGGTTTATTTACATATCAATTGTTCAGGAAGAGGGAGGGGGAGGCGTTAGCCATAATCGCCTTGTCTATCAAGACTTCAAAAAAAAATCCATGGCTACACATTATATATATTTCAACCATTTAAAACCTTGTCAAGAAAATGATGGAATAAACCCCCCTTTGCAAATGGGAGGGAATCCCCCCTGACCCACATTCCCTGGAAGTCAAACCATAAGTTGGGACTCAAAATACAAACTCCTGCCAAAAGATTGCTATACAGTACAAGATCCAAAAAAATGAATTGCCCTCTGGGAAACTCCCAAATATTTAAACATAAAAACACATCATTGTACAAAAACTCTGTTAGTCTTACAATCTATCAAAATTCAGTGTAAAGTGAAGTTTTTTCTTAAAACCAAAATCCAAAACTCCAAACCCCTGCTCATATACTGCTAAGTCAGCCGATCCTGCAATAGCTTACATTCACTTAAATGAAAACAGAGAAATCCCCAACCTAACATCATGTGCATGGAGTTTGAATGTCCTCCCTGTGTCTGCGTTGGCCTCCCCCCACACTCCAACTGCTGGTAGGCCAGCCAGATCCCATCCATAAATAGGCCCCAGCATGTGCGTGTGTCCGCAAGCACGTTGTGGCCCCTCGGGGTAAAACCGCGCTATTTTAAGATACCACTCAACTCAAAAGGCGATGCTTAGAAAAACAATTTAAACCAGCGAATTCATTAAACAAAAACCAGTCTCTCAGTATGTCACCCTGGTGTCTCACTACTCTTCCCAGCAGTGCACAGGTCAAACTGTAAACGCATAAAACATAAGAAAACTGCGCCGATCAACAAATGCCAATACAGCATATTCAGGAGTCGTGTTTGCTAAACTGGAACTTCCTATCTCAAACTGTAAACGTCTCTCAAAATGGCCGACAAGCCAGGATAACAAAATGGTGGATGACCACCACCCCCACCTCATGGACAACAACAAAAATGGCGCCATGCAATTTTTCCCGCCAAAACCAGCATCTCTTTAAAAGAAAATCAAAAATGTTTTTCTCCACAAAGACAGACTACACAGTTGAGGTTTTTCTAAATTATCATCAAAATCCACTGAAAAAGGTGTCAGCTACACTCTACAAGGACCACATGTACACTTACAAACTTAGCCTCCCTTTTGCCAACTAAACAGCACATTCAATAAATGTTAGTTACATGACAATATTAAAAACATATTCATTTCTCTAAGTTCATATACTCTGAGATATTCACCACTTTTCTCTACCTAAAGTTCACACACAGTGGCCTCAGCTTCCATAACAAGCCATTGCAGAGACATACTATGTCTGCCTTCTAGCAATGCCTGGCCACTTGAATATGCGGCGGGAACTTTCAACTCAAAAACCAAACACTTTACTTAAAATATTTTTACACTTATGGGGACATGTGTCTTTGTCCCCTATAAAGGCAAAAATCACAATTTATCCATTTCTATTTTTCATAGAAATCACAAACACCACACACATACAGTATATTGCTGCTTGTAACATTTGCTTAGATTTTCTTTCCCTCAGGGCACAGCCCCTGCAACACAAAACAGTGGGCAAGCCCTTCCCCCATTCAAGCACATATCTCACAAACAAACCTCTGAGAAATACAAAAAGCTCACCCAAACACACACATTGCAAACTGAATAATCCCACATCTATACCTTCATTTCATACACAATATACAGTTTCCATCAGCATTCACACAGGCACAAACACTACAAACAACTTTGTAATGAAAATTGGAAAGTCAATAGATACACAACTTTCAAACATGTTGGCAGTGATAGCCATGCTGCCTGCCACTTCCCGGCTAAACCTCATGGGGGCAGCCATTTTCAGCTTCTCTCACACAAACATCCAGGAATCATATGGTCTCTCTCCCAACAAAAACACACACACACACACAATCGGATTCACAGACATACACGCACACACGCATCTCTCATACTGCAAGCATTATTTCAAAAAGACAAAATTTTTTTTTTTTGTTCGTTTCAAAGTACAGCCTCTTCACGCATCAATCACATCGCAGGTCCACTCTCCTCCTCTGCTGATCTGATGCTCAAAGAGGCCGCAATTGGTCCCAACCGTGAGTCGCCATTACTGTTGTGGAATTCCAGGCTGCTTGCAGAGCACACAGCCTATAATTCCTGTGCTATCTAAGCACACATCAGTTTTCATCTTTTCGCAATAATGCTATCTTTAAGTTTGCTAAAGATCCACTCACCGTTCATTCGTCCCATCATTCATCCAAGAAAGGCAGCACCACAAAAGCTTATCTTCTTATCAGGCCATTCCAGCAAAGACTGACTAGCCGACGCCTAATCATAGGCATTTATTAAACTCAAAAGATCTCACACAGGAGGTGATTGGCTGCAGCAACCAATCCCCTCCCCCATGGGCGGGAACCTCACAGGATGTTCCCTCCTCACAGGAAAATGACAATACTTGGACATTCCTTCCAACAGGAGATGTCATACATGAATACAATAACGTAGGATGGCTAAAGTTACCGTTGATAGGAATTCTTATTCTGCGCTATTCCATAGAATAACGCATATTAAGATTATACTATTATTGAATGGGGGAGGGAGGCTATCTGCAGACGCACGCTACGAATTCCAACCAATGTTGATCAGACATAGCAGAGACAAGAGCGCCCATCCGCCTATAACCAATGATGTCATTGCAGAGCGAGCATATCCCCTCCTTAACGATCATCCATGCTAATGCACAGAGGGCCCCCGTTGGTGGACATATCCGCACCCTGCAAACATCACACTCAAAACGTTTTCCCCTATCAGACGGGATTCAACCAGCCTCACACTATCCCAATCAGCTCTTTTAGAGCGGGTTGCGGAAGTACTAACACTGGGTGACACTATGACAATACATATTAAATACATCTCCATAAAAATCTCCACAACAACAGTGACAGCAGAGGAGACCTGGACAGTGACAGCAGAGGAGACCTGGACAGTGAAAGCAGAGGAGACCTGGACAGTGATAGCAGAGGAGACCTGGACAGTGATAGCAGAGGAGACCTGGACAGTGATAGCAGCAGAGGAGACCTGGACAGTGACAGCAGAGGAGACCTGGACAGTGACAGCAGAGGAGACCTGAACACAGGGACAGCAGAGGAGACCTGGACACAGTGACAGCAGAGGAGACCTGGACACAGTGACAGCAGAGGAGACCTGGACAGTGACAGCAGAGGAGACCTGGACACAGTGACAGCAGAGGAGACCTGGACACAGTGACAGCAGAGGAGACCTGGACAGTGACAGCAGAGGAGACCTGGACAGAGTGACAGCAGAGGAGACCTGGACAGTGACAGCAAAGGAGACCTGGACAGTGACAGCAGAGGAGACCTGGACAGTGAAAGCAGAGGAGACCTGGACAGTGACAGCAGAGGAGACCTGGACAGTGACAGCAGAGGAGACCTGGACACAGTGACAGCAGATGAGACCTGGACAGTGATAGCAGAGGAGACCTGGACAGTGACAGCAGAGGAGACCTGGACAGTGACAGCAGAGGAGACCTGGACAGTGATAGCAGAGGAGACCTGGACATTGACAGCAGAGGAGACCTGGACAGTGACAGCAGAGGAGACCTGGACAGTGACAGCAGAGGAGACCTGGACAGTGATAGCAGAAGAGACCTGGACAGTGACAGCAGAGGAGACCTGGACAGTGACAGCAGAGGAGACCTGGACAGTGATAGCAGAGGAGACCTGGACAGTGACAGCAGAGGAGACCTGGACAGTGATAGCAGCAGAGGAGACCTGGACAGTGACAGCAGAGGAGACCTGGACAGTGACAGCAGAGGAGACCTGGACACAGTGACAGCAGAGGAGACCTGGACACAGTGACAGCAGAGGAGACCTGGACACAGTGACAGCAGAGGAGACCTGGAAAGTGAGAGCAGAGGAGACCTGGACAGTGACAGCAGAGGAGACCTGGACACACTGACAGCAGAGGAGACCTGGACAGTGACAGCAGAGGAGACCGGGACAGTGACAGCCGAGGAGACCTGGACAGTGACAGCAGAGGAGACCTGGACAGTGACAGCAGAGGAGACCTGGCCAGTGATAGCAGAGGAGACCTGGACAGTGACAGCAGAGGAGACCTGGACAGTGATAGCAGCAGAGGAGACCTGGACCGTGACAGCAGAGGAGACATGGACAGTGACAGCAGAGGAGACCTGGACACAGTGACAGCAGAGGAGACCTGGACACAGTGACAGCAGAGGAGACCTGGACACAGTGACAGCAGAGGAGACCTGGACAGTGACAGCAGAGGAGACCTGGACAGTGATAGCAGAGGAGACCTGGACAGTGACAGCAGAGGAGACCTGGACAGTGACAGCAGAGGAGACCTGGACAGTGAAAGCAGAGGAGACCTGGACAGTGATAGCAGAAGAGACCTGGACAGTGACAGCAGAGGAGACCTGGACAGTGACAGCAGAGGAGACCTGGACAGTGATAGCAGAGGAGACCTGGACAGTGACAGCAGAGGAGACCTGGACAGTGATAGCAGCAGAGGAGACCTGGACAGTGACAGCAGAGGAGACCTGACAGTGACAGCAGAGGAGGCCTGACAGTGACAGCAGAGGAGACCTGGACACAGTGACAGCAGAGGAGACCTGGACACAGTGACAGCAGAGGAGACCTGGACAGTGACAGCAGAGGAGACCTGGACAGTGACAGCAGAGGAGACCTGGACAGTGACAGCAGAGGAGACCTGGACACAGTGACAGCAGAGGAGACCTGGACAGTGACAGCAGAGGAGACCGGGACAGTGACAGCCGAGGAGACCTGGACAGTGACAGCAGAGGAGACCTGGACAGTGACAGCAGAGGAGACCTGGACAGTGATAGCAGAGGAGACCTGGATAGTGACAGCAGAGGAGACCTGGACAGTGATAGCAGAGGAGACCTGGACACAGTGACAGCAGAGGAGACCTGGACACAGTGACAGCAGAGGAGACCTGGACAGTGACAGCAGAGGAGACCTGGACAGTGATAGCAGAGGAGACCTGGACAGTGACAGCAGAGGAGACCTGGACAGTGACAGCAGAGGAGACCTGGACAGTGACAGCAGAGGAGACCTGGACAGTGACAGCAGAGGAGACCTGGACAGTGATAGCAGAAGAGACCTGGACAGTGACAGCAGAGGAGACCTGGACAGTGACAGCAGAGGAGACCTGGACAGTGATAGCAGAGGAGACCTGGACAGTGACAGCAGAGGAGACCTGGACAGTGATAGCAGAGGAGACCTGGACACAGTGACTGCAGAGGAGACCTGGACACAGTGACAGCAGAGGAGACCTGGACAGTGACAGCAGAGGAGTCCTGGACAGTGATAGCAGAGGAGACCTGGACAGTGACAGCAGAGGAGACCTGGACAGTGATAGCAGAGGAGACCTGGACAGTGACAGCAGAGGAGACCTGGACAGTGATAGCAGAGGAGACCTGGACACAGTGACAGCAGAGGAGACCTGGACACAGTGACAGCAGAGGAGACCTGGACAGTGACAGCAGAGGAGACCTGGACAGTGATAGCAGAGGAGACCTGGACAGTGACAGCAGAGGAGACCTGGACAGTGACAGCAGAGGAGACCTGGACAGTGACAGTAGAGGAGACCTGGACAGTGACAGCAGAGGAGACCTGGACAGTGATAGCAGAAGAGACCTGGACAGTGACAGCAGAGGAGACCTGGACAGTGACAGCAGAGGAGACCTGGACAGTGATAGCAGAGGAGACCTGGACAGTGACAGCAGAGGAGACCTGGACAGTGATAGCAGCAGAGGAGACCTGGACAGTGACAGCAGAGGAGACCTGGACAGTGACAGCAGAGGAGACCTTGACACAGTGACAGCAGAGGAGACCTGGACACAGTGACAGCAGAGGAGACCTGGACAGTGACAGCAGAGGAGACCTGGACAGTGACAGCAGAGGAGACCTGGACAGTGACAGCAGAGGAGACCTGGACACAGTGACAGCAGAGGAGACCTGGACAGTGACAGCAGAGGAGACCGGGACAGTGACAGCCGAGGAGACCTGGACAGTGACAGCAGAGGAGACCTGGACAGTGACAGCAGAGGAGACCTGGACAGTGATAGCAGAGGAGACCTGGACAGTGACAGCAGAGGAGACCTGGACAGTAATAGCAGCAGAGGAGACCTGGACAGTGACAGCAGAGGAGACCTGGACAGTGTCAGCAGAGGAGACCTGGACAGTGACAGCAGAGGAGACCTGGACAGTGACAGCAGAGGAGACCTGGACAGTGATAGCAGAAGAGACCTGGACAATGACAGCAGAGGAGACCTGGACAGTGATAGCAGAGGAGACCTGGACAGTGATAGCAGCAGAGGAGACCTGGACAGTGACAGCAGAGGAGACCTGGACAGTGACAGCAGAGGAGACCTGGACAGTGACAGCAGAGGAGACCTGGACAGTGATAGCAGAGGAGACCTGGACAGTGACAGCAGAGGAGACCTGGACAGTGATAGCAGCAGAGGAGACCTGGACAGTGACAGCAGAGGAGACCTGGACAGTGACAGCAGAGGAGACCTGGACACAGTGACAGCAGAGGAGACCTGGACACAGTGACAGCAGAGGAGACCTGGACACAGTGACAGCAGAGGAGACCTGGACAGTGACAGCAGAGGAGACCTGGACAGTGACAGCAGAGGAGACCTGGACAGTGACAGCAGAGGAGACCTGGAAACAGTGACAGCAGAGGAGACCTGGACAGTGACAGCAGAGGAGACCGGGACAGTGACAGCCGAGGAGACCTGGACAGTGACAGCAGAGGAGACCTGGACAGTGACAGCAGAGGAGACCTGGACAGTGATAGCAGAGGAGACCTGGACAGTGACAGCAGAGGAGACCTGGACAGTGATAGCAGCAGAGGAGACCTGGACAGTGACAGCAGAGGAGACCTGGACAGTGACAGCAGAGGAGACCTGGACAGTGACAGCAGAGGAGACCTGGACACAGTGACAGCAGAGGAGACCTGGACACAGTGACTGCAGAGGAGACCTGGACACAGTGACAGCAGAGGAGACCTGGACAGTGACAGCAGAGGAGTCCTGGACAGTGATAGCAGAGGAGACCTGGACAGTGACAGCAGAGGAGACCTGGACAGTGACAGCAGAGGAGACCTGGACAGTGACAGCAGAGGAGACCTGGACAGTGATAGCAGAAGAGACCTGGACAGTGACAGCAGAGGAGACCTGGACAGTGACAGCAGAGGAGACCTGGACAGTGATAGCAGAGGAGACCTGGACAGTGACAGCAGAGGAGACCTGGACAGTGATAGCAGCAGAGGAGACCTGGACAGTGACAGCAGAGGAGACCTGGACACAGTGACAGCAGAGGAGACCTGGACACAGTGACAGCAGAGGAAACCTGGACACAGTGACAGCAGAGGAGACCTGGACACAGTGACAGCAGAGAAGACCTGGACAGTGACAGCAGAGGAGACCTGGACAGTGACAGCAGAGGAGACCTGGACAGTGACAGCAGAGGAGACCTGGACACAGTGACAGCAGAGGAGACCTGGACAGTGACAGCAGAGGAGACCGGGACAGTGACAGCCGAGGAGACCTGGACAGTGACAGCAGAGGAGACCTGGACAGTGACAGCAGAGGAGACCTGGACAGTGATAGCAGAGGAGACCTGGACAGTGACAGCAGAGGAGACCTGGACAGTGATAGCAGCAGAGGAGACCTGGACAGTGACAGCAGAGGAGACCTGGACAGTGTCAGCAGAGGAGACCTGGACAGTGACAGCAGAGAAGACCTGGACAGTGACAGCAGAGGAGACCTGGACAGTGATAGCAGAAGAGACCTGGATAATGACAGCAGAGGAGACCTGGACACAGTGACAGCAGAGGAGACCTGGACAGTGACAGCAGAGGAGACCTGGACAGTGACAGCAGAGGAGACCTGGACAGTGACAGCAGAGGAGACCTGGACACAGTGACAGCAGAGGAGACCTGGACACAGTGACAGCAGAGGAGACCTGGACAGTGACTGCAGAGGAGACCTGGACACAGTGACAGCAGAGGAGACCTGGACAGTGTCAGCAGAGGAGACCTGGACAGTGACAGCAGAGGAGACCTGGACAGTGATAGCAGAGGAGACCTGGACAGTGACAGCAGAGGAGACCTGGACAGTGACAGCAGAGGAGACCTAGACAGTGATAGCAGAGGAGACCTGGACAGTGACAGCAGAGGAGACCTGGACAGTGATAGCAGCAGAGGAGACCTGGACAGTGACAGCAGAGGAGACCTGGACAGTGACAGCAGAGGAGACCTGGACACAGTGACAGCAGAGGAGACCTGGACACAGTGACAGCAGAGGAGATCTGGACACAGTCACAGCAGAGGAGACCTGGACAGTGATAGCAGAGGAGACCTGGACAGTGACAGCAGAGGAGACCTGGACAGTGATAGCAGCAGAGGAGACCTAGACAGTGACAGCAGTGGAGACCTGGACAGTGACAGCAGAGGAGACCTGGACAGTGACAGCAGAGGAGACCTGGACAGTGATAGCAGCAGAGGAGACCTGGACAGTGACAGCAGAGGAGACCTGGACAGTGTCAGCAGAGGAGACCTGGACAGTGACAGCAGAGAAGACCTGGACAGTGACAGCAGAGGATACCTGGACAGTGATAGCAGAAGAGACCTGGATAATGACAGCAGAGGAGACCTGGACACAGTGACAGCAGAGGAGACCTGGACAGTGACAGCAGAGGAGACCTGGACAGTGACAGCAGAGGAGACCTGGACAGTGACAGCAGAGGAGACCTGGACACAGTGACAGCAGAGGAGACCTGGACACAGTGACAGCAGAGGAGACCTGGACACAGTGACAGCAGAGGAGACCTGGACAGTGACTGCAGAGGAGACCTGGACACAGTGACAGCAGAGGAGACCTGGACAGTGTCAGCAGAGGAGACCTGGACAGTGACAGCAGAGGAGACCTGGACAGTGATAGCAGAGGAGACCTGGACAGTGACAGCAGAGGAGACCTGGACAGTGACAGCAGAGGAGACCTAGACAGTGATAGCAGAGGAGACCTGGACAGTGACAGCAGAGGAGACCTGGACAGTGATAGCAGCAGAGGAGACCTGGACAGTGACAGCAGAGGAGACCTGGACAGTGACAGCAGAGGAGACCTGGACACAGTGACAGCAGAGGAGACCTGGACACAGTGACAGCAGAGGAGACCTGGACAGTGACTGCAGAGGAGACCTGGACACAGTGACAGCAGAGGAGACCTGGACAGTGTCAGCAGAGGAGACCTGGACAGTGACAGCAGAGGAGACCTGGACAGTGATAGCAGAGGAGACCTGGACAGTGACAGCAGAGGAGACCTGGACAGTGACAGCAGAGGAGACCTAGACAGTGATAGCAGAGGAGACCTGGACAGTGACAGCAGAGGAGACCTGGACAGTGATAGCAGCAGAGGAGACCTGGACAGTGACAGCAGAGGAGACCTGGACAGTGACAGCAGAGGAGACCTGGACACAGTGACAGCAGAGGAGACCTGGACACAGTGACAGCAGAGGAGATCTGGACACAGTCACAGCAGAGGAGACCTGGACAGTGATAGCAGAGGAGACCTGGACAGTGACAGCAGAGGAGACCTGGACAGTGATAGCAGCAGAGGAGACCTAGACAGTGACAGCAGTGGAGACCTGGACAGTGACAGCAGAGGAGACCTGGACAGTGACAGCAGAGGAGACCTGGACAGTGATAGCAGCAGAGGAGACCTGGACAGTGACAGCAGAGGAGACCTGGACAGTGTCAGCAGAGGAGACCTGGACAGTGACAGCAGAGAAGACCTGGACAGTGACAGCAGAGGATACCTGGACAGTGATAGCAGAAGAGACCTGGATAATGACAGCAGAGGAGACCTGGACACAGTGACAGCAGAGGAGACCTGGACAGTGACAGCAGAGGAGACCTGGACAGTGACAGCAGAGGAGACCTGGACAGTGACAGCAGAGGAGACCTGGACACAGTGACAGCAGAGGAGACCTGGACACAGTGACAGCAGAGGAGACCTGGACACAGTGACAGCAGAGGAGACCTGGACAGTGACTGCAGAGGAGACCTGGACACAGTGACAGCAGAGGAGACCTGGACAGTGTCAGCAGAGGAGACCTGGACAGTGACAGCAGAGGAGACCTGGACAGTGATAGCAGAGGAGACCTGGACAGTGACAGCAGAGGAGACCTGGACAGTGACAGCAGAGGAGACCTAGACAGTGATAGCAGAGGAGACCTGGACAGTGACAGCAGAGGAGACCTGGACAGTGATAGCAGCAGAGGAGACCTGGACAGTGACAGCAGAGGAGACCTGGACAGTGACAGCAGAGGAGACCTGGACACAGTGACAGCAGAGGAGACCTGGACACAGTGACAGCAGAGGAGATCTGGACACAGTCACAGCAGAGGAGACCTGGACAGTGATAGCAGAGGAGACCTGGACAGTGACAGCAGAGGAGACCTGGACAGTGATAGCAGCAGAGGAGACCTAGACAGTGACAGCAGTGGAGACCTGGACAGTGACAGCAGAGGAGACCTGGACAGTGACAGCAGAGGAGACCTGGACACAGTGACAGCAGAGGAGACCTGGACAGTGATAGGAGAGGAGACCTGGACACAGTGACAGCAGAGGAGACCTGGACAGTGACAGCAGAGGAGACCTGGACACAGTGACAGCAGAGGAGACCTGGACAGTGACAGCAGTGGAAACCTGGACACAGTGACAGCAGAGGAGACCTGGACACAGTGACAGCAGAGGAGACCTGGACAGTGACAGCAGAGGAGACCTGGACACAGTGACAGCAGAGGAGACCTGGACACAGTGACAGCAGAGGAGACCTGGACACAGTGACAGCAGAGGAAACCTGGACAGTGACAGCAGAGGAGACCTGGACAGTGACAGCAGAGGAGACCTGGACAGTGATAGCAGCAGAGGAGACCTGGACAGTGACAGCAGAGGAGACCTGGACAGTGATAGCAGAGGAGACCTGGACAGTGATAGCAGAGGAGACCTGGACAGTGACAGCAGAGGAGACCTGGACACAGTGACAGCAGAGGAGACCTGGACAGTGACAGCAGAGGAGACCTGGACAGTGACAGCAGAGGAGACCTGGACACAGTGACAGCAGAGGAGACCTGGACAGTGACAGCAGAGGAGACCTGGACAGTGACAGCAGAGGAGATCTGGACAGTGATAGCAGAGGAGACCTGTACAGTGACAGCACAGGAGACCTTGACAGTGACAGCCGAGGAGACCTGGACAGTGACAGCAGAGGAGACCTGGACAGTGATAGCAGAGGAGACCTGGACAGTGACAGCAGAGGAGACCTGGACACAGTGACAGCAGAGGAGACCTGGACAGTGACAGCAGAGGAGACCTGGACAGTGACAGCAGAGGAGACCTGGACAGTGATAGCAGCAGAGGAGACCTAGACAGTGACAGCAGTGGAGACCTGGACAGTGACAGCAGAGGAGACCTGGACAGTGACAGCAGAGGAGACCTGGACACAGTGACAGCAGAGGAGACCTGGACAGTGATAACAGAGGAGACCTGGACACAGTGACAGCAGAGGAGACCTGGACAGTGACAGCAGAGGAGACCTGGACACAGTGACAGCAGAGGAGACCTGGACACAGTGACAGCCGAGGAGACCTGGACACAGTGACAGCAGAGGAAACCTGGACAGTGACAGCAGAGGAGACCTGGACAGTGACAGCAGAGGAGACCTGGACAGTGATAGCAGCAGAGGAGACCTGGACAGTGACAGCAGAGGAGACCTGGACAGTGATAGCAGAGGAGACCTGGACAGTGATAGCAGAGGAGACCTGGACAGTGACAGCAGAGGAGACCTGGACACAGTGACAGCAGAGGAGACCTGGACAGTGACAGCAGAGGAGACCTGGACAGTGACAGCAGAGGAGACCTGGACACAGTGACAGCAGAGGAGACCTGGACAGTGACAGCAGAGGAGACCTGGACAGTGACAGCAGAGGAGACCTGGACAGTGATAGCAGAGGAGACCTGTACAGTGACAGCACAGGAGACCTTGACAGTGACAGCCGAGGAGACCTGGACAGTGACAGCAGAGGAGACCTGGACAGTGATAGCAGAGGAGACCTGGACAGTGACAGCAGAGGAGACCTGGACACAGTGACAGCAGAGGAGACCTGGACAGTGACAGCAGAGGAGACCTGGACAGTGACAGCAGAGGAGACCTGGACAGTGACAGCAGAGGAGACCTGGACACAGTGACAGCAGAGGAGACCTGGACAGTGACAGCAGAGGAGACCTGGACAGTGACAGCAGAGGAGACCTGGACACAGTGACAGCAGAGGAGACCTGGACAGTGACAGCAGAGGAGACCTGGACAGTGACAGCAGAGGAGACCTGGACAGTGATAGCAGAGGAGACCTGGACAGTGACAGCAGAGGAGACCTGGACAGTGACAGCAGAGGAGACCTGGACAGTGATAGCAGAGGAGACCTGGACACAGTGACAGCAGAGGAGACCTGGACACAGTGACAGCAGAGGAGACCTGGACAGTGACAGCAGAGGAGACCTGGACAGTGATAGCAGAGGAGACCTGGACAGTGACAGCAGAGGAGACCTGGACAGTGACAGCAGAGGAGACCTGGACAGTGACAGCAGAGGAGACCTGGACAGTGACAGCAGAGGAGACCTGGACAGTGATAGCAGAAGAGACCTGGACAGTGACAGCAGAGGAGACCTGGACAGTGACAGCAGAGGAGACCTGGACAGTGATAGCAGAGGAGACCTGGACAGTGACAGCAGAGGAGACCTGGACAGTGATAGCAGAGGAGACCTGGACACAGTGACTGCAGAGGAGACCTGGACACAGTGACAGCAGAGGAGACCTGGATAGTGACAGCAGAGGAGTCCTGGACAGTGATAGCAGAGGAGACCTGGACAGTGACAGCAGAGGAGACCTGGACAGTGATAGCAGAGGAGACCTGGACAGTGACAGCAGAGGAGACCTGGACAGTGATAGCAGAGGAGACCTGGACACAGTGACAGCAGAGGAGACCTGGACACAGTGACAGCAGAGGAGACCTGGACAGTGACAGCAGAGGAGACCTGGACAGTGATAGCAGAGGAGACCTGGACAGTGACAGCAGAGGAGACCTGGACAGTGACAGCAGAGGAGACCTGGACAGTGACAGCAGAGGAGACCTGGACAGTGACAGCAGAGGAGACCTGGACAGTGATAGCAGAAGAGACCTGGACAGTGACAGCAGAGGAGACCTGGACAGTGACAGCAGAGGAGACCTGGACAGTGATAGCAGAGGAGACCTGGACAGTGACAGCAGAGGAGACCTGGACAGTGATAGCAGCAGAGGAGACCTGGACAGTGACAGCAGAGGAGACCTGGACAGTGACAGCAGAGGAGACCTTGACACAGTGACAGCAGAGGAGACCTGGACACAGTGACAGCAGAGGAGACCTGGACACAGTGACAGCAGAGGAGACCTGGACAGTGACAGCAGAGGAGACCGGGAAAGTGACAGCCGAGGAGACCTGGACAGTGACAGCAGAGGAGACCTGGACAGTGACAGCAGAGGAGACCTGGACAGTGATAGCAGAGGAGACCTGGACAGTGACAGCAGAGGAGACCTGGACAGTAATAGCAGCAGAGGAGACCTGGACAGTGTCAGCAGAGGAGACCTGGACAGTGACAGCAGAGGAGACCTGGACAGTGACAGCAGAGGAGACCTGGACAGTGATTGCAGAAGAGACCTGGACAATGACAGCAGAGGAGACCTTGACAGTGATAGCAGAGGAGACCTGGACACAGTGACAGCAGAGGAGACCTGGACACAGTGACAGCAGAGGAGACCTGGACACAGTGACAGCAGAGGAGACCTGGACAGTGACAGCAGAGGAGACCTGGACAGTGACAGCAGAGGAGACCTGGACAGTGACAGCAAAGGAGACCTGGAAACAGTGACAGCAGAGGAGACCTGGACAGTGACAGCAGAGGAGACCGGGACAGTGACAGCCGAGGAGACCTGGACAGTGACAGCAGAGGAGACCTGGACAGTGACAGCAGAGGAGACCTGGACAGTGATAGCAGAGGAGACCTGGACAGTGACAGCAGAGGAGACCTGGACAGTGATAGCAGCAGAGGAGACCTGGACAGTGACAGCAGAGGAGACCTGGACAGTGACAGCAGAGGAGACCTGGACACAGTGACAGCAGAGGAGACCTGGACACAGTGACTGCAGAGGAGACCTGGACACAGTGACAGCAGAGGAGACCTGGACAGTGACAGCAGAGGAGTCCTGGACAGTGATAGCAGAGCAGACCTGGACAGTGACAGCAGAGGAGACCTGGACAGTGACAGCAGAGGAGACCTGGACAGTGACAGCAGAGGAGACCTGGACAGTGACAGCAGAGGAGACCGGGACAGTGACAGCCGAGGAGACCTGGACAGTGACAGCAGAGGAGACCTGGACAGTGACAGCAGAGGAGACCTGGACAGTGATAGCAGAGGAGACCTGGACAGTGACAGCAGAGGAGACCTGGACAGTGATAGCAGCAGAGGAGACCTGGACAGTGACAGCAGAGGAGACCTGGACAGTGTCAGCAGAGGAGACCTGGACAGTGACAGCAGAGAAGACCTGGACAGTGACAGCAGAGGAGACCTGGACAGTGATAGCAGAAGAGACCTGGATAATGACAGCAGAGGAGACCTGGACAGTGATAGCAGAGGAGACCTGGACAGTGATAGCAGCAGAGGAGACCTGGACAGTGACAGCAGAGGAGACCTGGACAGTGACAGCAGAGGAGACCTGGACAGTGACAGCAGAGGAGACCTGGACAGTGACAGCAGAGGAGACCTGGACAGTGACAGCAGAGGAGACCTGGACACAGTGACAGCAGAGGAGACCTGGACACAGTGACAGCAGAGGAGACCTGGACACAGTGACAGCAGAGGAGACCTGGACAGTGACTGCAGAGGAGACCTGGACACAGTGACAGCAGAGGAGACCTGGACATAGTGACAGCAGAGGAGTCCTGGACAGTGATAGCAGAGCAGACCTGGACAGTGACAGCCGAGGAGACCTGGACACAGTGACAGCAGAGGAGACCTGGACAGTGACAGCAGAGGAGTCCTGGACAGTGATAGCAGAGCAGACCTGGACAGTGACAGCAGAGGAGACCTGGACAGTGACAGCAGAGGAGACCTGGACAGTGACAGCAGAGGAGACCTGGACAGTGACAGCAGAGGAGACCGGGACAGTGACAGCCGAGGAGACCTGGAAAGTGACAGCAGAGGAGACCTGGACAGTGACAGCAGAGGAGACCTGGACAGTGATAGCAGAGGAGACCTGGACAGTGACAGCAGAGGAGACCTGGACAGTGATAGCAGCAGAGGAGACCTGGACAGTGACAGCAGAGGAGACCTGGACAGTGTCAGCAGAGGAGACCTGGACAGTGACAGCAGAGAAGACCTGGACAGTGACAGCAGAGGAGACCTGGACAGTGATAGCAGAAGAGACCTGGATAATGACAGCAGAGGAGACCTGGACAGTGATAGCAGAGGAGACCTGGACAGTGATAGCAGCAGAGGAGACCTGGACAGTGACAGCAGAGGAGACCTGGACAGTGACAGCAGAGGAGACCTGGACAGTGACAGCAGAGGAGACCTGGACAGTGACAGCAGAGGAGACCTGGACAGTGACAGCAGAGGAGACCTGGACACAGTGACAGCAGAGGAGACCTGGACACAGTGACAGCAGAGGAGACCTGGACACAGTGACAGCAGAGGGGACCTGGACAGTGACTGCAGAGGAGACCTGGACACAGTGACAGCAGAGGAGACCTGGACATAGTGACAGCAGAGGAGACCTGGACAGTGACAGCAGAGGAGACCTGGACAGTGATAGCAGAAGAGACCTGGACAGTGACAGCAGAGGAGACCTGGACAGTGACAGCAGAGGAGACCTGGACAGTGATAGCAGAGGAGACCTGGACAGTGACAGCAGAGGAGACATGGACAGTGATAGCAGCAGAGGAGACCTGGACAGTGACAGCAGAGGAGACCTGGACAGTGACAGCAGAGGAGACCTGGACACAGTGACAGCAGAGGAGACCTGGACACAGTCACAGCAGAGGAGACCTGGACACAGTGACAGCAGAGGAGACCTGGACAGTGACAGCAGAGGAGACCTGGACAGTGACAGCAGAGGAGACCTGGACAGTGACAGCAGAGGAGACCGGGACAGTGACAGCCGAGGAGACCTGGACAGTGACAGCAGAGGAGACCTGGACAGTGACAGCAGAGGAGACCTGGACAGTGACAGCAGAGGAGACCTGGACACAGTGACAGCAGAGGAGACCTGGACACAGTGACAGCAGAGGAGACCTGGACACAGTGACAGCAGAGGAGACCTGGACACAGTGACAGCAGAGGAGACCTGGACATAGTGACAGCAGAGGAGACCTGGACAGTGACAGCAGAGGAGACCTGGACAGTGATAGCAGAAGAGACCTGGACAGTGACAGCAGAGGAGACCTGGACAGTGACAGCAGAGGAGACCTGGACAGTGATAGCAGAGGAGACCTGGACAGTGACAGCAGAGGAGACCTGGACAGTGATAGCAGCAGAGGAGACCTGGACAGTGACAGCAGAGGAGACCTGGACAGTGACAGCAGAGGAGACCTGGACACAGTGACAGCAGAGGAGACCTGGACACAGTCACAGCAGAGGAGACCTGGACACAGTGACAGCAGAGGAGACCTGGACAGTGACAGCAGAGGAGACCTGGACAGTGACAGCAGAGGAGACCTGGACACAGTGACAGCAGAGGAGACCTGGACAGTGACAGCAGAGGAGACCGGGACAGTGACAGCCGAGGAGACCTGGACAGTGACAGCAGAGGAGACCTGGACAGTGACAGCAGAGGAGACCTGGACAGTGATAGCAGAGGAGACCTGGACAGTGACAGCAGAGGAGACCTGGACAGTGATAGCAGCAGAGGAGACCTGGACAGTAACAGCAGAGGAGACCTGGACAGTGTCAGCAGAGGAGACCTGGACAGTGACAGCAGAGAAGACCTGGACAGTGACAGCAGAGGAGACCTGGACAGTGATAGCAGAAGAGACCTGGATAATGACAGCAGAGGAGACCTGGACAGTGATAGCAGAGGAGACCTGGACAGTGATAGCAGCAGAGGAGACCTGGACAGTGACAGCAGAGGAGACCTGGACAGTGACAGCAGAGGAGACCTGGACACAGTGACAGCAGAGGAGACCTGGACAGTGACAGCAGAGGAGACCTGGACAGTGACAGCAGAGGAGACCTGGACAGTGACAGCAGAGGAGACCTGGACACAGTGACAGCAGAGGAGACCTGGACACAGTGACAGCAGAGGAGACCTGGACACAGTGACAGCAGAGGAGACCTGGACAGTGACTGCAGAGGAGACCTGGACACAGTGACAGCAGAGGAGACCTGGACATAGTGACAGCAGAGGAGACCTGGACAGTGACAGCAGAGGAGACCGGGACAGTGACAGCCGAGGAGACATGGACAGTGACAGCAGAGGAGACCTGGACAGTGATAGCAGAGGAGACCTGGACAGTGACAGCAGAGGAGACCTGGACAGTGATAGCAGCAAAGAAGACCTGGACAGTGACAGCAGAGGAGACCTGGACAGTGTCAGCAGAGGAGACCTGGACAGTGACAACAGAGGAGACCTGGACAGTGACAGCAGAGGAGACCTGGACAGTGACAGCAGAGGAGACCTGGACAGTGATTGCAGAAGAGACCTGGACAGTGACAGCAGAGGAGACCTGGACAGTGATAGCAGAGGAGACCTAGACAGTGATAGCAGAGGAGACCTGGACAGTGACAGCAGAGGAGACCTGGACAGTGATAGCAGCAGAGGAGACCTGGACAGTGACAGCAGAGGAGACCTGGACAGTGATAGCAGAGGAGACCTGGACAGTGACAGCAGAGGAGACCTGGACAGTGATAGCAGCAGAGGAGACCTGGACAGTGACAGCAGAGGAGACCTGGACAGTGACAGCAGAGGAGACCTGGACACAGTGACAGCAGAGGAGATCTGGACACAGTCACAGCAGAGGAGACCTGGACAGTGATAGCAGAGGAGACCTGGACAGTGACAGCAGAGGAGTCCTGGACAGTGATAGCAGCAGAGGAGACCTAGACAGTGACAGCAGTGGAGACCTGGACAGTGACAGCAGAGGAGACCTGGACAGTGACAGCAGAGGAGACCTGGACACAGTGACAGCAGAGGAGACCTGGACAGTGATAGCAGAGGAGACCTGGACACAGTGACAGCAGAGGAGACCTGGACAGTGACAGCAGAGGAGACCTGGACACAGTGACAGCAGAGGAGACCTGGACAGTGACAGCAGTGGAAACCTGGACACAGTGACAGCAGAGGAGACCTGGACACAGTGACAGCAGAGGAGACCTGGACAGTGACAGCAGAGGAGACCTGGACACAGTGACAGCAGAGGAGACCTGGACACAGTGACAGCAGAGGAAACCTGGACAGTGACAGCAGAGGAGACCTGGACAGTGACAGCAGAGGAGACCTGGACAGTGATAGCAGCAGAGGAGACCTGGACAGTGACAGCAGAGGAGACCTGGACAGTGATAGCAGAGGAGACCTGGACAGTGATAGCAGAGGAGACCTGGACAGTGACAGCAGAGGAGACCTGGACACAGTGACAGCAGAGGAGACCTGGACAGTGACAGCAGAGGAGACCTGGACAGTGACAGCAGAGGAGACCTGGACACAGTGACAGCAGAGGAGACCTGGACAGTGACAGCAGAGGAGACCTGGACAGTGACTGCAGAGGAGACCTGGACAGTGATAGCAGAGGAGACCTGTACAGTGACAGCACAGGAGACCTTGACAGTGACAGCCGAGGAGACCTGGACAGTGACAGCAGAGGAGACCTGGACAGTGATAGCAGAGGAGACCTGGACAGTGACAGCAGAGGAGACCTGGACACAGTGACAGCAGAGGAGACCTGGACAGTGACAGCAGAGGAGACCTGGACAGTGACAGCAGAGGAGACCTGGACAGTGATAGCAGCAGAGGAGACCTAGAGAGTGACAGCAGTGGAGACCTGGACAGTGACAGCAGAGGAGACCTGGACAGTGACAGCAGAGGAGACCTGGACACAGTGACAGCAGAGGAGACCTGGACAGTGATAGCAGAGGAGACCTGGACACAGTGACAGCAGAGGAGACCTGGACAGTGACAGCAGAGGAGACCTGGACACAGTGACAGCAGAGGAGACCTGGACAGTGACAGCAGTGGAAACCTGGACACAGTGACAGCAGAGGAGACCTGGACACAGTGACAGCAGAGGAGACCTGGACAGTGACAGCAGAGGAGACCTGGACACAGTGACAGCAGAGGAGACCTGGACACAGTGACAGCAGAGGAGACCTGGACACAGTGACAGCAGAGGAAACCTGGACAGTGACAGCAGAGGAGACCTGGACAGTGACAGCAGAGGAGACCTGGACAGTGATAGCAGCAGAGGAGACCTGGACAGTGACAGCAGAGGAGACCTGGACAGTGATAGCAGAGGAGACCTGGACAGTGATAGCAGAGGAGACCTGGACAGTGACAGCAGAGGAGACCTGGACACAGTGACAGCAGAGGAGACCTGGACAGTGACAGCAGTGGAAACCTGGACACAGTGACAGCAGAGGAGACCTGGACACAGTGACAGCAGAGGAGACCTGGACAGTGACAGCAGAGGAGACCTGGACACAGTGACAGCAGAGGAGACCTGGACACAGTGACAGCAGAGGAAACCTGGACAGTGACAGCAGAGGAGACCTGGACAGTGACAGCAGAGGAGACCTGGACAGTGATAGCAGCAGAGGAGACCTGGACAGTGACAGCAGAGGAGACCTGGACAGTGATAGCAGAGGAGACCTGGACAGTGATAGCAGAGGAGACCTGGACAGTGACAGCAGAGGAGACCTGGACACAGTGACAGCAGAGGAGACCTGGACAGTGACAGCAGAGGAGACCTGGACAGTGACAGCAGAGGAGACCTGGACACAGTGACAGCAGAGGAGACCTGGACAGTGACAGCAGAGGAGACCTGGACAGTGACTGCAGAGGAGACCTGGACAGTGATAGCAGAGGAGACCTGTACAGTGACAGCACAGGAGACCTTGACAGTGACAGCCGAGGAGACCTGGACAGTGACAGCAGAGGAGACCTGGACAGTGATAGCAGAGGAGACCTGGACAGTGACAGCAGAGGAGACCTGGACACAGTGACAGCAGAGGAGACCTGGACAGTGACAGCAGAGGAGACCTGGACAGTGACAGCAGAGGAGACCTGGACAGTGATAGCAGCAGAGGAGACCTAGAGAGTGACAGCAGTGGAGACCTGGACAGTGACAGCAGAGGAGACCTGGACAGTGACAGCAGAGGAGACCTGGACACAGTGACAGCAGAGGAGACCTGGACAGTGATAGCAGAGGAGACCTGGACACAGTGACAGCAGAGGAGACCTGGACAGTGACAGCAGAGGAGACCTGGACACAGTGACAGCAGAGGAGACCTGGACAGTGACAGCAGTGGAAACCTGGACACAGTGACAGCAGAGGAGACCTGGACACAGTGACAGCAGAGGAGACCTGGACAGTGACAGCAGAGGAGACCTGGACACAGTGACAGCAGAGGAGACCTGGACACAGTGACAGCAGAGGAGACCTGGACACAGTGACAGCAGAGGAAACCTGGACAGTGACAGCAGAGGAGACCTGGACAGTGACAGCAGAGGAGACCTGGACAGTGATAGCAGCAGAGGAGACCTGGACAGTGACAGCAGAGGAGACCTGGACAGTGATAGCAGAGGAGACCTGGACAGTGATAGCAGAGGAGACCTGGACAGTGACAGCAGAGGAGACCTGGACACAGTGACAGCAGAGGAGACCTGGACAGTGACAGCAGAGGAGACCTGGACAGTGACAGCAGAGGAGACCTGGACACAGTGACAGCAGAGGAGACCTGGACAGTGACAGCAGAGGAGACCTGGACAGTGACAGCAGAGGAGACCTGGACAGTGATAGCAGAGGAGACCTGTACAGTGACAGCACAGGAGACCTTGACAGTGACAGCCGAGGAGACCTGGACAGTGACAGCAGAGGAGACCTGGACAGTGATAGCAGAGGAGACCTGGACAGTGACAGCAGAGGAGACCTGGACACAGTGACAGCAGAGGAGACCTGGACAGTGACAGCAGAGGAGACCTGGACAGTGACAGCAGAGGAGACCTGGACAGTGACAGCAGAGGAGACCTGGACACAGTGACAGCAGAGGAGACCTGGACAGTGACAGCAGAGGAGACCTGGACAGTGACAGCAGAGGAGACCTGGACACAGTGACAGCAGAGGAGACCTGGACAGTGACAGCAGAGGAGACCTGGACAGTGACAGCAGAGGAGACCTGGACAGTGATAGCAGAGGAGACCTGGACAGTGACAGCAGAGGAGACCTGGACAGTGATAGCAGAGGAGACCTGGACAGTGACAGCAGAGGAGACCTGGACACAGTGACAGCAGAGGAGACCTGGACACAGTGACAGCAGAGGAGACCTGGACAGTGACAGCAGAGGAGACCTGGACAGTGATAGCAGAGGAGACCTGGACAGTGACAGCAGAGGAGACCTGGACAGTGACAGCAGAGGAGACCTGGACAGTGACAGCAGAGGAGACCTGGACAGTGACAGCAGAGGAGACCTGGACAGTGATAGCAGAAGAGACCTGGACAGTGACAGCAGAGGAGACCTGGACAGTGACAGCAGAGGAGACCTGGACAGTGATAGCAGAGGAGACCTGGACAGTGACAGCAGAGGAGACCTGGACAGTGATAGCAGAGGAGACCTGGACACAGTGACTGCAGAGGAGACCTGGACACAGTGACAGCAGAGGAGACCTGGACAGTGACAGCAGAGGAGTCCTGGACAGTGATAGCAGAGGAGACCTGGACAGTGACAGCAGAGGAGACCTGGACAGTGATAGCAGAGGAGACCTGGACAGTGACAGCAGAGGAGACCTGGACAGTGATAGCAGAGGAGACCTGGACACAGTGACAGCAGAGGAGACCTGGACACAGTGACAGCAGAGGAGACCTGGACAGTGACAGCAGAGGAGACCTGGACAGTGATAGCAGAGGAGACCTGGACAGTGACAGCAGAGGAGACCTGGACAGTGACAGCAGAGGAGACCTGGACAGTGACAGCAGAGGAGACCTGGACAGTGACAGCAGAGGAGACCTGGACAGTGATAGCAGAAGAGACCTGGACAGTGACAGCAGAGGAGACCTGGACAGTGACAGCAGAGGAGACCTGGACAGTGATAGCAGAGGAGACCTGGACAGTGACAGCAGAGGAGACCTGGACAGTGATAGCAGCAGAGGAGACCTGGACAGTGACAGCAGAGGAGACCTGGACAGTGACAGCAGAGGAGACCTTGACACAGTGACAGCAGAGGAGACCTGGACACAGTGACAGCAGAGGAGACCTGGACACAGTGACAGCAGAGGAGACCTGGACAGTGACAGCAGAGGAGACCGGGACAGTGACAGCCGAGGAGACCTGGACAGTGACAGCAGAGGAGACCTGGACAGTGACAGCAGAGGAGACCTGGACAGTGATAGCAGAGGAGACCTGGACAGTGACAGCAGAGGAGACCTGGACAGTAATAGCAGCAGAGGAGACCTGGACAGTGACAGCAGAGGAGACCTGGACAGTGTCAGCAGAGGAGACCTGGACAGTGACAGCAGAGGAGACCTGGACAGTGACAGCAGAGGAGACCTGGACAGTGATTGCAGAAGAGACCTGGACAATGACAGCAGAGGAGACCTTGACAGTGATAGCAGAGGAGACCTGGACACAGTGACAGCAGAGGAGACCTGGACACAGTGACAGCAGAGGAGACCTGGACACAGTGACAGCAGAGGAGACCTGGACAGTGACAGCAGAGGAGACCTGGACAGTGACAGCAGAGGAGACCTGGACAGTGACAGCAAAGGAGACCTGGAAACAGTGACAGCAGAGGAGACCTGGACAGTGACAGCAGAGGAGACCGGGACAGTGACAGCCGAGGAGACCTGGACAGTGACAGCAGAGGAGACCTGGACAGTGACAGCAGAGGAGACCTGGACAGTGACAGCAGAGGAGACCGGGACAGTGACAGCCGAGGAGACCTGGACAGTGACAGCAGAGGAGACCTGGACAGTGACAGCAGAGGAGACCTGGACAGTGATAGCAGAGGAGACCTGGACAGTGACAGCAGAGGAGACCTGGACAGTGATAGCAGCAGAGGAGACCTGGACAGTGACAGCAGAGGAGACCTGGACAGTGTCAGCAGAGGAGACCTGGACAGTGACAGCAGAGAAGACCTGGACAGTGACAGCAGAGGAGACCTGGACAGTGATAGCAGAAGAGACCTGGATAATGACAGCAGAGGAGACCTGGACAGTGACAGCAGAGGAGACCTGGACAGTGATAGCAGCAGAGGAGACCTGGACAGTGACAGCAGAGGAGACCTGGACAGTGACAGCAGAGGAGACCTGGACACAGTGACAGCAGAGGAGACCTGGACACAGTGACTGCAGAGGAGACCTGGACACAGTGACAGCAGAGGAGACCTGGACAGTGACAGCAGAGGAGTCCTGGACAGTGATAGCAGAGCAGACCTGGACAGTGACAGCAGAGGAGACCTGGACAGTGACAGCAGAGGAGACCTGGACAGTGACAGCAGAGGAGACCTGGACAGTGACAGCAGAGGAGACCGGGACAGTGACAGCCGAGGAGACCTGGACAGTGACAGCAGAGGAGACCTGGACAGTGACAGCAGAGGAGACCTGGACAGTGATAGCAGAGGAGACCTGGACAGTGACAGCAGAGGAGACCTGGACAGTGATAGCAGCAGAGGAGACCTGGACAGTGACAGCAGAGGAGACCTGGACAGTGTCAGCAGAGGAGACCTGGACAGTGACAGCAGAGAAGACCTGGACAGTGACAGCAGAGGAGACCTGGACAGTGATAGCAGAAGAGACCTGGATAATGACAGCAGAGGAGACCTGGACAGTGATAGCAGAGGAGACCTGGACAGTGATAGCAGCAGAGGAGACCTGGACAGTGACAGCAGAGGAGACCTGGACAGTGACAGCAGAGGAGACCTGGACAGTGACAGCAGAGGAGACCTGGACACAGTGACAGCAGAGGAGACCTGGACACAGTGACAGCAGAGGAGACCTGGACAGTGACTGCAGAGGAGACCTGGACACAGTGACAGCAGAGGAGACCTGGACATAGTGACAGCAGAGGAGACCTGGACAGTGACAGCAGAGGAGACCTGGACAGTGATAGCAGAAGAGACCTGGACAGTGATAGCAGAGGAGACCTGGACAGTGACAGCAGAGGAGACATGGACAGTGATAGCAGCAGAGGAGACCTGGACAGTGATAGCAGCAAAGAAGACCTGGACAGTGACAGCAGAGGAGACCTGGACAGTGTCAGCAGAGGAGACCTGGACAGTGACAACAGAGGAGACCTGGACAGTGACAGCAGAGGAGACCTGGACAGTGACAGCAGAGGAGACCTGGACAGTGATAGCAGAAGAGACCTGGACAGTGACAGCAGAGGAGACCTGGACAGTGATAGCAGAGGAGACCTGGACAGTGACAGCAGAGGAGACCTGGACAGTGATAGCAGCAGAGGAGACCTAGACAGTGACAGCAGTGGAGACCTGGACAGTGACAGCAGAGGAGACCTGGACAGTGACAGCAGAGGAGACCTGGACACAGTGACAGCAGAGGAGACCTGGACAGTGATAGCAGAGGAGACCTGGACACAGTGACAGCAGAGGAGACCTGGACAGTGACAGCAGAGGAGACCTGGACACAGTGACAGCAGAGGAGACCTGGACAGTGACAGCAGTGGAAACCTGGACACAGTGACAGCAGAGGAGACCTGGACACAGTGACAGCAGAGGAGACCTGGACAGTGACAGCAGAGGAGACCTGGACACAGTGACAGCAGAGGAGACCTGGACACAGTGACAGCAGAGGAGACCTGGACACAGTGACAGCAGAGGAGACCTGGACACAGTGACAGCAGAGGAAACCTGGACAGTGACAGCAGAGGAGACCTGGACAGTGATAGCAGAGGAGACCTGGACAGTGATAGCAGCAGAGGAGACCTGGAAAGTGACAGCAGAGGAGACCTGGACAGTGATAGCAGAGGAGACCTGGACAGTGATAGCAGAGGAGACCTGGACAGTGAGAGCAGAGGAGACCTGGACACAGTGACAGCAGAGGAGACCTGGACAGTGACAGCAGAGGAGACCTGGACAGTGACAGCAGAGGAGACCTGGACACAGTGACAGCAGAGGAGACCTGGACAGTGACAGCAGAGGAGACCTGGACAGTGACAGCAGAGGAGACCTGGACAGTGACAGCAGAGGAGACCTGGACAGTGATAGCAGAGGAGACCTGGACAGTGACAGCACAGGAGACCTTGACAGTGACAGCCGAGGAGACCTGGACAGTGACAGCAGAGGAGACCTGGACAGTGATAGCAGAGGAGACCTGGACAGTGACAGCAGAGGAGACCTGGACAGTGACAGCAGAGGAGACCTGGACAGTGACAGCAGAGGAGACCTGGACAGTGACAGCAGAGGAGACCTGGACAGTGACAGCAGAGGAGACCTGGACACAGTGACAGCAGAGGAGACCTGGACAGTGACAGCAGAGGAGACCTGGACAGTGACAGCAGAGGAGACCTGGACACAGTGACAGCAGAGGAGACCTGGACAGTGACAGCAGAGGAGACCTGGACAGTGACAGCAGAGGAGACCTGGACAGTGATAGCAGAGGAGACCTGGACAGTGACAGCAGAGGAGACCTGGACAGTGATAGCAGCAGAGGAGACCTGGACAGTGACAGCAGAGGAGACCTGGACAGTGACAGCAGAGGAGACCTGGACACAGTGACGGCAGAGGAGACCTGGACACAGTGACAGCAGAGGAGACCTGGACACAGTGACAGCAGAGGAGACCTGGACACAGTGACAGCAGAGGAGACCTGGACAGTGACAGCAGAGGAGACCTGGACAGTGATAGCAGAGGAGACCTGGACAGTGACAGCAGAGGAGACCTGGACAGTGACAGCAGAGGAGACCTGGACAGTGACAGCAGAGGAGACCTGGACAGTGACAGCAGAGGAGACCTGGACAGTGATAGCAGAAGAGACCTGGACAGTGACAGCAGAGGAGACCTGGACAGTGACAGCAGAGGAGACCTGGACAGTGATAGCAGAGGAGACCTGGACAGTGACAGCAGAGGAGACCTGGACAGTGATAGCAGCAGAGGAGACCTGGACAGTGACAGCAGAGGAGACCTGACAGTGACAGCAGAGGAGACCTGGACACAGTGACAGCAGAGGAGACCTGGACACAGTGACAGCAGAGGAGACCTGGACACAGTGACAGCAGAGGAGACCTGGACAGTGACAGCAGAGGAGACCTGGACAGTGACAGCAGAGGAGACCTGGACAGTGACAGCAGAGGAGACCTGGACACAGTGACAGCAGAGGAGACATGGACAGTGACAGCAGAGGAGACCGGGACAGTGACAGCCGAGGAGACCTGGACAGTGACAGCAGAGGAGACCTGGACAGTGACAGCAGAGGAGACCTGGACAGTGATAGCAGAGGAGACCTGGACAGTGACAGCAGAGGAGACCTGGACAGTGATAGCAGCAGAGGAGACCTGGACAGTGATAGCAGCAGAGGAGACCTGGACAGTGACAGCAGAGGAGACCTGGACAGTGTCAGCAGAGGAGACCTGGATAGTGACAGCAGAGAAGACCTGGACAGTGACAGCAGAGGAGACCTGGACAGTGATAGCAGAAGAGACCTGGACAATGACAGCAGAGGAGACCTGGACAGTGATAGCAGAGGAGACCTGGACAGTGATAGCAGCAGAGGAGACCTGGACAGTGACAGCAGAGGAGACCTGGACAGTGACAGCAGAGGAGACCTGGACACAGTGACAGCAGAGGAGACCTGGACAGTGACAGCAGAGGAGACCTGGACAGTGACAGCAGAGGAGACCTGGACAGTGACAGCAGAGGAGACCTGGACACAGTGACAGCAGAGGAGACCTGGACACAGTGACAGCAGAGGAGACCTGGACACAGTGACAGCAGAGGAGACCTGGACAGTGACTGCAGAGGAGACCTGGACACAGTGACAGCAGAGGAGACCTGGACATAGTGACAGCAGAGGAGACCTGGACAGTGACAGCAGAGGAGACTGGGACAGTGACAGCCGAGGAGACCTGGACAGTGACAGCAGAGGAGACCTGGACAGTGATAGCAGAGGAGACCTGGACAGTGACAGCAGAGGAGACCTGGACAGTGATAGCAGCAAAGGAGACCTGGACAGTGACAGCAGAGGAGACCTGGACAGTGTCAGCAGAGGAGACCTGGACAGTGATAGCAGAAGAGACCTGGACAGTGACAGCAGAGGAGACCTGGACAGTGACATCAGAGGAGACCTGGACAGTGTCAGCAGAGGAGACCTGGACAGTGACAGCAGAGAAGACCTGGACAGTGACAGCAGAGGAGACCTGGACAGTGATAGCAGAAGAGACCTGGACAGTGACAGCCGAGGAGACCTGGACAGTGACAGCAGAGGAGACCTGGACAGTGACAGCAGAGGAGACCTGGACAGTGATAGCAGAGGAGACCTGGACAGTGACAGCAGAGGAGACCTGGACAGTGATAGCAGCAGAGGAGACCTGGACAGTGACAGCAGAGGAGACCTGGACAGTGACAGCAGAGGAGACCTGGACACAGTGACAGCAGAGGAGACCTGGACACAGTGACAGCAGAGGAGACCTGGACACAGTGACTGCAGAGGAGACCTGGACACAGTGACAGCAGAGGAGACCTGGACAGTGACAGCAGAGGAGACCTGGACAGTGATAGCAGCAGAGGAGACCTGGACAGTGACAGCAGAGGAGACCTGGACAGTGACAGCAGAGGAGACCTGGACAGTGACAGCAGAGGAGACCTGGACAGTGATAGCAGAAGAGACCTGGACAGTGACAGCAGAGGAGACCTGGACAGTGACAGCAGAGGAGACCTGGACAGTGATAGCAGAGGAGACCTGGACAGTGACAGCAGAGGAGACCTGGACAGTGATAGCAGCAGAGGAGACCTGGACAGTGACAGCAGAGGAGAACTGGACAGTGACAGCAGACGAGACCTGGACACAGTGACAGCAGAGGAGACCTGGACACAGTGACAGCAGAGGAGACCTGGACAGTGACAGCAGAGGAGACCGGGACAGTGACAGCCGAGGAGACCTGGACAGTGACAGCAGAGGAGAACTGGACAGTGACAGCAGAGGAGACCTGGACAGTGATAGCAGAGGAGACCTGGACAGTGACAGCAGAGGAGACCTGGACAGTGATAGCAGCAGAGGAGACCTGGACAGTGACAGCAGAGGAGACCTGGACAGTGTCAGCAGAGGAGACCTGGACAGTGACAGCAGAGAAGACCTGGACAGTGACAGCAGAGGAGACCTGGACAGTGATAGCAGAAGAGACCTGGACAATGACAGCAGAGGAGACCTGGACAGTGATAGCAGAGGAGACCTGGACAGTGATAGCAGCAGAGGAGACCTGGACAGTGACAGCAGAGGAGACCTGGACAGTGACAGCAGAGGAGACCTAGACACAGTGACAGCAGAGGAGACCTGGACAGTGACAGCAGAGGAGACCTGGACAGTGACAGCAGAGGAGACCTGGACACAGTGACAGCAGAGGAGACCTGGACACAGTGACAGCAGAGGAGACCTGGACAGTGACTGCAGAGGAGACCTGGACACAGTGACAGCAGAGGAGACCTTGACATAGTGACAGCAGAGGAGACCTGGACAGTGACAGCAGAGGAGACCAGGACAGTGACAGCTGAGGAGACCTGGACAGTGACAGCAGAGGAGACCTGGACAGTGATAGCAGAGGAGACCTGGACAGTGACAGCAGAGGAGACCTGGACAGTGATAGCAGCAAAGGAGACCTGGACAGTGACAGCAGAGGAGACCTGGACAGTGTCAGCAGAGGAGACCTGGACAGTGACAACAGAGGAGACCTGGACAGTGACAGCAGAGGAGACCTGGACAGTGATAGCAGAGGAGACCTGGACAGTGACAGCAGAGGAGACCTGGACAGTGACAGCAGAGGAGACCTGGACACAGTGACAGCAGTGGAGACCTGGACACAGTGACAGCAGAGGAGACCTGGACACAGTGACAACAGAGGAGACCTGGACAGTGACAGCAGAGGAGACCTGGACACAGTGACAGCAGAGGAGACATGGACACAGTGACAGCAGAGGAGACCTGGACACATTGACAGCAGAGGAGACCTGGACACAGTGACAGCAGAGGAGACCTGGACAGTGACAGCAGAGGAGACCTGGACAGTGACAGCAGAGGAGACCTGGACAGTGACAGCAGAGGAGACCTGGACAGTGATAGCAGAGGAGACCTGGACAGTGACAGCAGAGGAGACCTGGACAGTGACAGCCAAGGAGACCTGGACAGTGACAGCAGAGGAGACCTGGACAGTGATAGCAAAGGAGACCTGGACAGTGACAGCAGAGGAAACCTGGACACAGTGACAGCAGAGGAGACCTGGACAGTGACAGCAGAGGAGACCTGGACAGTGACAGCAGAGGAGACCTGGACAGTGACAGCAGAGGAGACCTGGACACAGTGACAGCAGAGGAGACCTGGACAGTGACAGCAGAGGAGACCTGGACAGTGACAGCAGAGGAGACCTGGACACAGTGACAGCAGAGGAGACCTGGACAGTGACAGCAGAGGAGACCTGGACAGTGACAGCAGAGGAGACCTGGACAGTGAAAGCAGAGGAGACCTGGACAGTGATAGCAGAGGAGACCTGGACAGTGATAGCAGAGGAGACCTTGACAGTGACAGCACGGGAAACCTGGACAGTGATAGCAGCAGAGGAGACCTGGACAGTGACAGCAGAGGAGACCTGGACAGTGACAGCAGAGGAGACCTGGACACAGTGACAGTAGAGGAGACCTGGACAGTGACAGCAGAGAAGACCTGGACAGTGACAGCAGAGGAGACCTGGACAGTGACAGCAGAGGAGACCTGGACACAGTGACAGCAGAGGAGACCTGGACAGTGATAGCAGAGGAGACCTGGACAGTGACAGCAGAGGAGACCTGGACAGTGACAGCAGAGGAGACCTGGACACAGTGACAGCAGAGGAGACCTGGACAGTGATAGCAGAGGAGACCTGGACAGTGATAGCAGAGGAGACCTGGACAGTGACAGCAGAGGAGACCTGGACAGTGATAGCAGCAGAGGAGACCTGGACATTGACAGCAGAGGAGACCTGGACAGTGATAGCAGAGGAGACCTGGACAGTGACAGCAGAGGAGACCTGAACAGTGATAGCAGAGGAGACCTGGACAGTGACAGCAGAGGAGACCTGGACAGTGATAGCAGCAGAGGAGACCTGGACAGTGACAGCAGAGGAGACCTGGACAGTGTCAGCAGAGGAGACCTGGACAGTGACAGCAGAGGAGACCTGGACAGTGACAGCAGAGGAGACCTGGACAGTGATAGCAGAAGAGACCTGGACAATGACAGCAGAGGAGACCTGGACAGTGATAGCAGAGGAGACCTGGACAGTGATAGCAGCAGAGGAGACCTGGACAGTGACAGCAGAGGAGACCTGGACAGTGACAGCAGAGGAGACCTGGACAGTGACAGCAGAGGAGACCTGGACAGTGATAGCAGAGGAGACCTGGACAGTGACAGCAGAGGAGACCTGGACAGTGATAGCAGCAGAGGAGACCTGGACAGCGACAGCAGAGGAGACCTGGACAGTGACAGCAGAGGAGACCTGGACACAGTGACAGCAGAGGAGACCTGGACACAGTGACAGCAGAGGAGACCTGGACACAGTGACAGCAGAGGAGACCTGGACAGTGACAGCAGAGGAGACCTGGACAGTGACAGCAGAGGAGACCTGGACAGTGACAGCAGAGGAGACCTGGACACAGTGACAGCAGAGGAGACCTGGACAGTGACAGCAGAGGAGACCGGGACAGTGACAGCCGAGCAGACCTGGACAGTGACAGCAGAGGAGACCTGGACAGTGACAACAGAGGAGACCTGGACAGTGATAGCAGAGGAGACCTGGACAGTGACAGCAGAGGAGACCTGGACAGTGATAGCAGCAGAGGAGACCTGGACAATGACAGCAGAGGAGACCTGGACAGTGACAGCAGAGGAGACCTGGACAGTGACAGCAGAGGAGACCTGGACACAGTGACAGCAGAGGAGACCTGGACACAGTGACTGCAGAGGAGACCTGGACACAGTGACAGCAGAGGAGACCTGGACAGTGACAGCAGAGGAGACCTGGACAGTGATAGCAGAGGAGACCTGGACAGTGACAGCAGAGGAGACCTGGACAGTGACAGCAGAGGAGACCTGGACAGTGACAGCAGAGGAGACCTGGACAGTGACAGCAGAAGAGACCTGGACAGTGACAGCAGAGGAGACCTGGACAGTGACAGCAGAGGAGACCTGGACAGTGATAGCAGAGGAGACCTGGACAGTGACAGCAGAAGAGACCTGGACAGTGATAGCAGCAGAGGAGACCTGGACAGTGACAGCAGAGGAGACCTGGACAGTGACAGCAGAGGAGACCTGGACACAGTGACAGCAGAGGAGACCTGGACACAGTGACAGCAGAGGAGACCTGGACACAGTGACAGCAGAGGAGACCTGGACACAGTGACAGCAGAGGAGACCTGGACAGTGACAGCAGAGGAGACCTGGACAGTGACATCAGAGGAGACCTGGACAGTGACAGCAGAGGAGACCTGGACACAGTGACAGCAAAGAAGACATAGACAGTGACAGCAGAGGAGACCAGGACAGTGACAGCAGAGGAGACCTGGACAGTGACAGCAGAGGAGACCTGGACAGTGTCAGCAGAGGAGACCTGGACAGTGATAGCAGAGGAGACCTGGACAGTGACAGCAGAGGAGACCTGGACAGTGATAGCAGCAGAGGAGACCTGGACAGTGACAGCAGAGGAGACCTGGACAGTGTCAGCAGAGGAGACCTGGACAGTGACAGCAGAGAAGACCTGGACAGTGACAGCAGAGGAGACCTGGACAGTGATAGCAGAAGAGACCTGGACAATGACAGCAGAGGAGACCTGGACAGTGATAGCAGAGGAGACCTGGACAGTGATAGCAGCAGAGGAGACCTGGACAGTGACAGCAGAGGAGACCTGGACAGTGACAGCAGATGAGACCTGGACACAGTGACAGCAGAGGAGACCTGGACAGTGACAGCAGAGGAGACCTGGACAGTGACAGCAGAGGAGACCTGGACACAGTGACAGCAGAGGAGAACTGAACACAGTGACAGCAGAGGAGACCTGGACACAGTGACAGCAGAGGAGACCTGGACAGTGACTGCAGAGGAGACCTGGACACAGTGACAGCAGAGGAGACCTGGACATAGTGACAGCAGAGGAGACCTGGACAGTGACAGCAGAGGAGACCGGGACAGTGACAGCCGAGGAGACCTGGACAGTGACAGCAGAGGAGACCTGGACAGTGATAGCAGAGGAGACCTGGACAGTGACAGCAGAGGAGACCTGGACAGTGATAGCAGCAAAGGAGACCTGGACAGTGACAGCAGAGGAGACCTGGACAGTGTCAGCAGAGGAGACCTGGACAGTGACAACAGAGGAGACCTGGACAGTGACAGCAGAGGAGACCTGGACAGTGACAGCAGAGGAGACCTGGACAGTGATAGCAGAAGAGACCTGGACAGTGACAGCAGAGGAGACCTGGACAGTGATAGCAGAGGAGACCTGGACAGTGACAGCAGAGGAGACCTGGACAGTGATAGCAGCAGAGGAGACCTAGACAGTGACAGCAGTGGAGACCTGGACAGTGACAGCAGAGGAGACCTGGACAGTGATAGCATAGGAGACCTGGACAGTGACAGCAGAGGAGACCTGGACACAGTGACAGCAGAGGAGACCTGGACAGTGATAGCAGAGGAGACCTGGACACAGTGACAGCAGAGGAGACCTGGACAGTGACAGCAGAGGAGACCTGGACAGTGAAAGCAGAGGAGACCTGGACAGTGAAAGCAGAGGAGACCTGGACAGTGACAGCAGAGGAGACCTGGACAGTGACAGCAGAGGAGACCTGGACAGTGAAAGCAGAGGAGACCTGGACAGTGACAGCAGAGGAGACCTGGACAGTGACAGCAGAGGAGACCTGGACATTGACAGCAGATGAGACCTGGACAGTGATAGCAGAGGAGACCTGGACACAGTGACTGCAGAGGAGACCTGGACACAGTGACAGCAGAGGAGACCTGGACAGTGACAGCAGAGGAGTCCTGGACAGTGACAGCAGAGGAGACCTGGACAGTGATAGCAGAGGAGACCTGGTCAGTGACAGCAGAGGAGACCTGGACAGTGACAGCAGAGGAGACCTGGACAGTGATAGCAGAGGAGACCTGGTCAGTGACAGCAGAGGAGACCTGGACAGTGATAGCAGAGGAGACCTGGACAGTGACAGCAGAGGAGACCTGGACAGTGATAGCAGAGGAGACCTGGACACAGTGACTGCAGAGGAGACCTGGACACAGTGACAGCAGAGGAGACCTGGACAGTGACAGCAGAGGAGTCCTGGACAGTGATAGCAGAGGAGACCTGGACAGTGACAGCAGAGGAGACCTGGACAGTGATAGCAGAGGAGACCTGGACAGTGACAGCAGAGGAGACCTGGACAGTGATAGCAGAGGAGACCTGGACACAGTGACAGCAGAGGAGACCTGGACACAGTGACAGCAGAGGAGACCTGGACAGTGACAGCAGAGGAGACCTGGACAGTGATAGCAGAGGAGACCTGGACAGTGACAGCAGAGGAGACCTGGACAGTGACAGCAGAGGAGACCTGGACAGTGAAAGCAGAGGAGACCTGGACAGTGACAGCAGAGGAGACCTGGACAGTGATAGCAGAAGAGACCTGGACAGTGACAGCAGAGGAGACCTGGACAGTGACAGCAGAGGAGACCTGGACAGTGATAGCAGAGGAGACCTGGACAGTGACAGCAGAGGAGACCTGGACAGTGATAGCAGCAGAGGAGACCTGGACAGTGACAGCAGAGGAGACCTGGACAGTGACAGCAGAGGAGACCTTGACACAGTGACAGCAGAGGAGACCTGGACACAGTGACAGCAGAGGAGACCTGGACACAGTGACAGCAGAGGAGACCTGGACAGTGACAGCAGAGGAGACCGGGACAGTGACAGCCGAGGAGACCTGGACAGTGACAGCAGAGGAGACCTGGACAGTGACAGCAGAAGAGACCTGGACAGTGATAGCAGAGGAGACCTGGACAGTGACAGCAGAGGAGACCTGGACAGTAATAGCAGCAGAGGAGACCTGGACAGTGACAGCAGAGGAGACCTGGACAGTGTCAGCAGAGGAGACCTGGACAGTGACAGCAGAGGAGACCTGGACAGTGACAGCAGAGGAGACCTGGACAGTGATTGCAGAAGAGACCTGGACAATGACAGCAGAGGAGACCTTGACAGTGATAGCAGAGGAGACCTGGACACAGTGACAGCAGAGGAGACCTGGACACAGTGACAGCAGAGGAGACCTGGACACAGTGACAGCAGAGGAGACCTGGACAGTGACAGCAGAGGAGACCTGGACAGTGACAGCAGAGGAGACCTGGACAGTGACAGCAAAGGAGACCTGGAAACAGTGACAGCAGAGGAGACCTGGACAGTGACAGCAGAGGAGACCGGGACAGTGACAGCCGAGGAGACCTGGACAGTGACAGCAGAGGAGACCTGGACAGTGACAGCAGAGGAGACCTGGACAGTGATAGCAGAGGAGACCTGGACAGTGACAGCAGAGGAGACCTGGACAGTGATAGCAGCAGAGGAGACCTGGACAGTGACAGCAGAGGAGACCTGGACAGTGACAGCAGAGGAGACCTGGACACAGTGACAGCAGAGGAGACCTGGACACAGTGACTGCAGAGGAGACCTGGACACAGTGACAGCAGAGGAGACCTGGACAGTGACAGCAGAGGAGTCCTGGACAGTGATAGCAGAGCAGACCTGGACAGTGACAGCAGAGGAGACCTGGACAGTGACAGCAGAGGAGACCTGGACAGTGACAGCAGAGGAGACCTGGACAGTGACAGCAGAGGAGACTGGGACAGTGACAGCCGAGGAGACCTGGACAGTGACAGCAGAGGAGACCTGGACAGTGACAGCAGAGGAGACCTGGACAGTGATAGCAGAGGAGACCTGGACAGTGACAGCAGAGGAGACCTGGACAGTGATAGCAGCAGAGGAGACCTGGACAGTGACAGCAGAGGAGACCTGGACAGTGTCAGCAGAGGAGACCTGGACAGTGACAGCAGAGAAGACCTGGACAGTGACAGCAGAGGAGACCTGGACAGTGATAGCAGAAGAGATCTGGATAATGACAGCAGAGGAGACCTGGACAATGATAGCAGAGGAGACCTGGACAGTGATAGCAGCAGAGGAGACCTGGACAGTGACAGCAGAGGAGACCTGGACAGTGACAGCAGAGGAGACCTGGACAGTGACAGCAGAGGAGACCTGGACAGTGACAGCAGAGGAGACCTGGACAGTGACAGCAGAGGAGACCTGGACACAGTGACAGCAGAGGAGACCTGGACACAGTGACAGCAGAGGAGACCTGGACACAGTGACAGCAGAGGAGACCTGGACAGTGACTGCAGAGGAGACCTGGACACAGTGACAGCAGAGGAGACCTGGACATAGTGACAGCAGAGGAGACCTGGACAGTGACAGCAGAGGAGACCTGGACAGTGATAGCAGAAGAGACCTGGACAGTGACAGCAGAGGAGACCTGGACAGTGACAGCAGAGGAGACCTGGACAGTGATAGCAGAGGAGACCTGGACAGTGACAGCAGAGGAGACATGGACAGTGATAGCAGCAGAGGAGACCTGGACAGTGACAGCAGAGGAGACCTGGACAGTGACAGCAGAGGAGACCTGGACACAGTGACAGCAGAGGAGACCTGGACACAGTCACAGCAGAGGAGACCTGGACACAGTGACAGCAGAGGAGACCTGGACAGTGACAGCAGAGGAGACCTGGACAGTGACAGCAGAGGAGACCTGGACAGTGACAGCAGAGGAGACCGGGACAGTGACAGCCGAGGAGACCTGGACAGTGACAGCAGAGGAGACCTGGACAGTGACAGC
Organism: Rana muscosa; assembly: GCA_029206835.1. Lineage (NCBI taxonomy): Eukaryota > Metazoa > Chordata > Amphibia > Anura > Ranidae > Rana > Rana muscosa. Next base: position 1,866,927 of record JARGYO010005579.1, on the reverse strand, counting down.
AGAGGAGACCTGGACAGTGATAGCAGAGGAGACCTGGACAGTGACAGCAGAGGAGACCTGGACAGTGATAGCAGCAGAGGAGACCTGGACAGTGACAGCAGAGGAGACCTGGACAGTGTCAGCAGAGGAGACCTGCACAGTGACAGCAGAGAAGACCTGGACAGTGACAGCAGAGGAGACCTGGACAGTGATAGCAGAAGAGACCTGGATAATGACAGCAGAGGAGACCTGGACAGTGATAGCAGAGGAGACCTGGACAGTGATAGCAGCAGAGGAGACCTGGACAGTGACAGCAGAGGAGACCTGGACAGTGACAGCAGAGGAGACCTGGACAGTGACAGCAGAGGAGACCTGGACAGTGACAGCAGAGGAGACCTGGACAGTGACAGCAGAGGAGACCTGGACACAGTGACAGCAGAGGAGACCTGGACACAGTGACAGCAGAGGAGACCTGGACACAGTGACAGCAGAGGAGACCTGGACACAGTGACAGCAGAGGAGACCTGGACATAGTGACAGCAGAGGAGACCTGGACAGTGACAGCAGAGGAGACCTGGACAGTGATAGCAGAAGAGACCTGGACAGTGACAGCAGAGGAGACCTGGACAGTGACAGCAGAGGAGACCTGGACAGTGATAGCAGAGGAGACCTGGACAGTGACAGCAGAGGAGACCTGGACAGTGATAGCAGCAGAGGAGACCTGGACAGTGACAGCAGAGGAGACCTGGACAGTGACAGCAGAGGAGACCTGGACACAGTGACAGCAGAGGAGACCTGGACACAGTGACAGCAGAGGAGACCTGGACACATTCACAGCAGAGGAGACCTGGACACAGTGACAGCAGAGGAGACCTGGACAGTGACAGCAGAGGAGACCTGGACAGTGACAGCAGAGGAGACCTGGACACAGTGACAGCAGAGGAGACCTGGACAGTGACAGCAGAGGAGACCGGGACAGTGACAGCCGAGGAGACCTGGACAGTGACAGCAGAGGAGACCTGGACAGTGACAGCAGAGGAGACCTGGACAGTGATAGCAGAGGAGACCTGGACAGTGACAGCAGAGGAGACCTGGACAGTGATAGCAGCAGAGGAGACCTGGACAGTAACAGCAGAGGAGACCTGGACAGTGTCAGCAGAGGAGACCTGGACAGTGACAGCAGAGAAGACCTGGACAGTGACAGCAGAGGAGACCTGGACAGTGATAGCAGAAGAGGAGACCTGGACAGTGACAGCAGAGGAGACCTGGACAGTGACAGCAGAGGAGACCTGGACACAGTGACAGCAGAGGAGACCTGGACACAGTGACAGCAGAGGAGACCTGGACACAGTGACAGCAGAGGAGACCTGGACACAGTGACAGCAGAGGAGACCTGGACAGTGACTGCAGAGGAGACCTGGACACAGTGACAGCAGAGGAGACCTGGACATAGTGACAGCAGAGGAGACCTGGACAGTGACAGCAGAGGAGACCGGGACAGTGACAGCTGAGGAGACATGGACAGTGACAGCAGAGGAGACCTGGACAGTGATAGCAGAGGAGACCTGGACAGTGACAGCAGAGGAGACCTGGACAGTGATAGCAGCAAAGAAGACCTGGACAGTGACAGCAGAGGAGACCTGGACAGTGTCAGCAGAGGAGACCTGGACAGTGACAACAGAGGAGACCTGGACAGTGACAGCAGAGGAGACCTGGACAGTGACAGCAGAGGAGACCTGGACAGTGATAGCAGAAGAGACCTGGATAATGACAGCAGAGGAGACCTGGACAGTGATAGCAGAGGAGACCTGGACAGTGATAGCAGCAGAGGAGACCTGGACAGTGACAGCAGAGGAGACCTGGACAGTGACAGCAGAGGAGACCTGGACACAGTGACAGCAGAGGAGACCTGGACAGTGACAGCAGAGGAGACCTGGACAGTGACAGCAGAGGAGACCTGGACAGTGACAGCAGAGGAGACCTGGACACAGTGACAGCAGAGGAGACCTGGACACAGTGACAGCAGAGGAGACCTGGACACAGTGACAGCAGAGGAGACCTGGACAGTGACTGCAGAGGAGACCTGGACACAGTGACAGCAGAGGAGACCTGGACATAGTGACAGCAGAGGAGACCTGGACAGTGACAGCAGAGGAGACCGGGACAGTGACAGCTGAGGAGACATGGACAGTGACAGCAGAGGAGACCTGGACAGTGATAGCAGAGGAGACCTGGACAGTGACAGCAGAGGAGACCTGGACAGTGATAGCAGCAAAGAAGACCTGGACAGTGACAGCAGAGGAGACCTGGACAGTGTCAGCAGAGGAGACCTGGACAGTGACAACAGAGGAGACCTGGACAGTGACAGCAGAGGAGACCTGGACAGTGACAGCAGAGGAGACCTGGACAGTGATAGCAGAAGAGACCTGGACAGTGACAGCAGAGGAGACCTGGACAGTGATAGCAGAGGAGACCTAGACAGTGATAGCAGAGGAGACCTGGACAGTGACAGCAGAGGAGACCTGGACAGTGATAGCAGCAGAGGAGACCTGGACAGTGACAGCAGAGGAGACCTGGACAGTGACAGCAGAGGAGACCTGGACACAGTGACAGCAGAGGAGACCTGGACACAGTGACAGCAGAGGAGATCTGGACACAGTCACAGCAGAGGAGACCTGGACAGTGATAGCAGAGGAGACCTGGACAGTGACAGCAGAGGAGACCTGGACAGTGATAGCAGCAGAGGAGACCTAGACAGTGACAGCAGTGGAGACCTGGACAGTGACAGCAGAGGAGACCTGGACAGTGACAGCAGAGGAGACCTGGACACAGTGACAGCAGAGGAGACCTGGACAGTGATAGCAGAGGAGACCTGGACACAGTGACAGCAGAGGAGACCTGGACAGTGACAGCAGAGGAGACCTGGACACAGTGACAGCAGAGGAGACCTGGACAGTGACAGCAGTGGAAACCTGGACACAGTGACAGCAGAGGAGACCTGGACACAGTGACAGCAGAGGAGACCTGGACAGTGACAGCAGAGGAGACCTGGACACAGTGACAGCAGAGGAGACCTGGACAGTGACAGCAGAGGAGACCTGGACAGTGACAGCAGAGGAGACCTGGACAGTGATAGCAGCAGAGGAGACCTAGACAGTGACAGCAGTGGAGACCTGGACAGTGACAGCAGAGGAGACCTGGACAGTGACAGCAGAGGAGACCTGGACACAGTGACAGCAGAGGAGACCTGGACAGTGATAGCAGAGGAGACCTGGACACAGTGACAGCAGAGGAGACCTGGACAGTGACAGCAGAGGAGACCTGGACACAGTGACAGCAGAGGAGACCTGGACAGTGACAGCAGTGGAAACCTGGACACAGTGACAGCAGAGGAGACCTGGACACAGTGACAGCAGAGGAGACCTGGACAGTGACAGCAGAGGAGACCTGGACACAGTGACAGCAGAGGAGACCTGGACACAGTGACAGCAGAGGAGACCTGGACACAGTGACAGCAGAGGAAACCTGGACAGTGACAGCAGAGGAGACCTGGACAGTGACAGCAGAGGAGACCTGGACAGTGATAGCAGCAGAGGAGACCTGGACAGTGACAGCAGAGGAGACCTGGACAGGGATAGCAGAGGAGACCTGGACAGTGATAGCAGAGGAGACCTGGACAGTGACAGCAGAGGAGACCTGGACACAGTGACAGCAGAGGAGACCTGGACAGTGACAGCAGAGGAGACCTGGACAGTGACAGCAGAGGAGACCTGGACACAGTGACAGCAGAGGAGACCTGGACACAGTGACAGCAGAGGAGACCTGGACAGTGACAGCAGAGGAGACCTGGACAGTGATAGCAGAGGAGACCTGTACAGTGACAGCACAGGAGACCTTGACAGTGACAGCCGAGGAGACCTGGACAGTGACAGCAGAGGAGACCTGGACAGTGATAGCAGAGGAGACCTGGACAGTGACAGCAGAGGAGACCTGGACACAGTGACAGCAGAGGAGACCTGGACAGTGACAGCAGAGGAGACCTGGACAGTGACAGCAGAGGAGACCTGGACAGTGACAGCAGAGGAGACCTGGACACAGTGACAGCAGAGGAGACCTGGACAGTGACAGCAGAGGAGACCTGGACAGTGACAGCAGAGGAGACCTGGACACAGTGACAGCAGAGGAGACCTGGACAGTGACAGCAGAGGAGACCTGGACAGTGACAGCAGAGGAGACCTGGACAGTGATAGCAGAGGAGACCTGGACAGTGACAGCAGAGGAGACCTGGACAGTGATAGCAGAGGAGACCTGGACAGTGACAGCAGAGGAGACCTGGACAGTGATAGCAGAGGAGACCTGGACACAGTGACAGCAGAGGAGACCTGGACACAGTGACAGCAGAGGAGACCTGGACAGTGACAGCAGAGGAGACCTGGACAGTGATAGCAGAGGAGACCTGGACAGTGACAGCAGAGGAGACCTGGACAGTGACAGCAGAGGAGACCTGGACAGTGACAGCAGAGGAGACCTGGACAGTGACAGCAGAGGAGACCTGGACAGTGATAGCAGAAGAGACCTGGACAGTGACAGCAGAGGAGACCTGGACAGTGACAGCAGAGGAGACCTGGACAGTGATAGCAGAGGAGACCTGGACAGTGACAGCAGAGGAGACCTGGACAGTGATAGCAGAGGAGACCTGGACACAGTGACTGCAGAGGAGACCTGGACACAGTGACAGCAGAGGAGACCTGGACAGTGACAGCAGAGGAGTCCTGGACAGTGATAGCAGAGGAGACCTGGACAGTGACAGCAGAGGAGACCTGGACAGTGATAGCAGAGGAGACCTGGACAGTGACAGCAGAGGAGACCTGGACAGTGATAGCAGAGGAGACCTGGACACAGTGACAGCAGAGGAGACCTGGACACAGTGACAGCAGAGGAGACCTGGACAGTGACAGCAGAGGAGACCTGGACAGTGATAGCAGAGGAGACCTGGACAGTGACAGCAGAGGAGACCTGGACAGTGACAGCAGAGGAGACCTGGACAGTGACAGCAGAGGAGACCTGGACAGTGACAGCAGAGGAGACCTGGACAGTGATAGCAGAAGAGACCTGGACAGTGACAGCAGAGGAGACCTGGACAGTGACAGCAGAGGAGACCTGGACAGTGATAGCAGAGGAGACCTGGACAGTGACAGCAGAGGAGACCTGGACAGTGATAGCAGCAGAGGAGACCTGGACAGTGACAGCAGAGGAGACCTGGACAGTGACAGCAGAGGAGACCTTGACACAGTGACAGCAGAGGAGACCTGGACACAGTGACAGCAGAGGAGACCTGGACACAGTGACAGCAGAGGAGACCTGGACAGTGACAGCAGAGGAGACCGGGACAGTGACAGCCGAGGAGACCTGGACAGTGACAGCAGAGGAGACCTGGACAGTGACAGCAGAGGAGACCTGGACAGTGATAGCAGAGGAGACCTGGACAGTGACAGCAGAGGAGACCTGGACAGTAATAGCAGCAGAGGAGACCTGGACAGTGACAGCAGAGGAGACCTGGACAGTGTCAGCAGAGGAGACCTGGACAGTGACAGCAGAGAAGACCTGGACAGTGACAGCAGAGGAGACCTGGACAGTGATTGCAGAAGAGACCTGGACAATGACAGCAGAGGAGACCTTGACAGTGATAGCAGAGGAGACCTGGACACAGTGACAGCAGAGGAGACCTGGACACAGTGACAGCAGAGGAGACCTGGACACAGTGACAGCAGAGGAGACCTGGACAGTGACAGCAGAGGAGACCTGGACAGTGACAGCAAAGGAGACCTGGAAACAGTGACAGCAGAGGAGACCTGGACAGTGACAGCAGAGGAGACCGGGACAGTGACAGCCGAGGAGACCTGGACAGTGACAGCAGAGGAGACCTGGACAGTGACAGCAGAGGAGACCTGGACACAGTGACAGCAGAGGAGACCTGGACACAGTGACTGCAGAGGAGACCTGGACACAGTGACAGCAGAGGAGACCTGGACAGTGACAGCAGAGGAGTCCTGGACAGTGATAGCAGAGCAGACCTGGACAGTGACAGCAGAGGAGACCTGGACAGTGACAGCAGAGGAGACCTGGACAGTGACAGCAGAGGAGACCTGGACAGTGACAGCAGAGGAGACCGGGACAGTGACAGCCGAGGAGACCTGGACAGTGACAGCAGAGGAGACCTGGACAGTGACAGCAGAGGAGACCTGGACAGTGATAGCAGAGGAGACCTGGACAGTGACAGCAGAGGAGACCTGGACAGTGATAGCAGCAGAGGAGACCTGGACAGTGACAGCAGAGGAGACCTGGACAGTGTCAGCAGAGGAGACCTGGACAGTGACAGCAGAGAAGACCTGGACAGTGACAGCAGAGGAGACCTGGACAGTGACAGCAGAGGAGACCTGGATAATGACAGCAGAGGAGACCTGGACAGTGATAGCAGAGGAGACCTGGACAGTGATAGCAGCAGAGGAGACCTGGACAGTGACAGCAGAGGAGACCTGGACAGTGACAGCAGAGGAGACCTGGACAGTGACAGCAGAGGAGACCTGGACAGTGACAGCAGAGGAGACCTGGACAGTGACAGCAGAGGAGACCTGGACACAGTGACAGCAGAGGAGACCTGGACACAGTGACAGCAGAGGAGACCTGGACACAGTGACAGCAGAGGAGACCTGGACAGTGACTGCAGAGGAGACCTGGACACAGTGACAGCAGAGGAGACCTGGACAGTGATAGCAGCAGAGGAGACCTAGACAGTGACAGCAGTGGAGACCTGGACAGTGACAGCAGAGGAGACCTGGACAGTGACAGCAGAGGAGACCTGGACACAGTGACAGCAGAGGAGACCTGGACAGTGATAGCAGAGGAGACCTGGACACAGTGACAGCAGAGGAGACCTGGACAGTGACAGCAGAGGAGACCTGGACACAGTGACAGCAGAGGAGACCTGGACAGTGACAGCAGTGGAAACCTGGACACAGTGACAGCAGAGGAGACCTGGACACAGTGACAGCAGAGGAGACCTGGACAGTGACAGCAGAGGAGACCTGGACACAGTGACAGCAGAGGAGACCTGGACACAGTGACAGCAGAGGAGACCTGGACACAGTGACAGCAGAGGAGACCTGGACACAGTGACAGCAGAGGAAACCTGGACAGTGACAGCAGAGGAGACCTGGACAGTGATAGCAGAGGAGACCTGGACAGTGATAGCAGCAGAGGAGACCTGGACAGTGACAGCAGAGGAGACCTGGACAGTGATAGCAGAGGAGACCTGGACAGTGATAGCAGAGGAGACCTGGACAGTGACAGCAGAGGAGACCTGGACACAGTGACAGCAGAGGAGACCTGGACAGTGACAGCAGAGGAGACCTGGACAGTGACAGCAGAGGAGACCTGGACACAGTGACAGCAGAGGAGACCTGGACAGTGACAGCAGAGGAGACCTGGACAGTGACAGCAGAGGAGACCTGGACACAGTGACAGCAGAGGAGACCTGGACAGTGACAGCAGAGGAGACCTGGACAGTGACAGCAGAGGAGACCTGGACAGTGATAGCAGAGGAGACCTGGACAGTGACAGCAGAGGAGACCTGGACAGTGATAGCAGCAGAGGAGACCTGGACAGTGACAGCAGAGGAGACCTGGACAGTGACAGCAGAGGAGACCTGGACACAGTGACGGCAGAGGAGACCTGGACACAGTGACAGCAGAGGAGACCTGGACACAGTGACAGCAGAGGAGACCTGGACACAGTGACAGCAGAGGAGACCTGGACAGTGACAGCAGAGGAGACCTGGACAGTGATAGCAGAGGAGACCTGGACAGTGACAGCAGAGGAGACCTGGACAGTGACAGCAGAGGAGACCTGGACAGTGACAGCAGAGGAGACCTGGACAGTGACAGCAGAGGAGACCTGGACAGTGATAGCAGAAGAGACCTGGACAGTGACAGCAGAGGAGACCTGGACAGTGACAGCAGAGGAGACCTGGACAGTGATAGCAGAGGAGACCTGGACAGTGACAGCAGAGGAGACCTGGACAGTGATAGCAGCAGAGGAGACCTGGAAAGTGACAGCAGAGGAGACCTGACAGTGACAGCAGAGGAGACCTGGACACAGTGACAGCAGAGGAGACCTGGACACAGTGACAGCAGAGGAGACCTGGACACAGTGACAGCAGAGGAGACCTGGACAGTGACAGCAGAGGAGACCTGGACAGTGACAGCAGAGGAGACCTGGACACAGTGACAGCAGAGGAGACATGGACAATGACAGTAGAGGAGACCGGGACAGTGACAGCCGAGGAGACCTGGACAGTGACAGCAGAGGAGACCTGGACAGTGACAGCAGAGGAGACCTGGACAGTGATAGCAGAGGAGACCTGGACAGTGACAGCAGAGGAGACCTGGACAGTGATAGCAGCAGAGGAGACCTGGACAGTGACAGCAGAGGAGACCTGGACAGTGTCAGCAGAGGAGACCTGGATAGTGACAGCAGAGAAGACCTGGACAGTGACAGCAGAGGAGACCTGGACAGTGATAGCAGAAGAGACCTGGACAATGACAGCAGAGGAGACCTGGACAGTGATAGCAGAGGAGACCTGGACAGTGATAGCAGCAGAGGAGACCTGGACAGTGACAGCAGAGGAGACCTGGACAGTGACAGCAGAGGAGACCTGGACACAGTGACAGCAGAGGAGACCTGGACAGTGACAGCAGAGGAGACCTGGACAGTGACAGCAGAGGAGACCTGGACAGTGACAGCAGAGGAGACCTGGACACAGTGACAGCAGAGGAGACCTGGACACAGTGACAGCAGAGGAGACCTGGACACAGTGACAGCAGAGGAGACCTGGACAGTGACTGCAGAGGAGACCTGGACACAGTGACAGCAGAGGAGACCTGGACATAGTGACAGCAGAGGAGACCTGGACAGTGACAGCAGAGGAGACTGGGACAGTGACAGCCGAGGAGACCTGGACAGTGACAGCAGAGGAGACCTGGACAGTGATAGCAGAGGAGACCTGGACAGTGACAGCAGAGGAGACCTGGACAGTGATAGCAGCAAAGGAGACCTGGACAGTGACAGCAGAGGAGACCTGGACAGTGTCAGCAGAGGAGACCTGGACAGTGATAGCAGAAGAGACCTGGACAGTGACAGCAGAGGAGACCTGGACAGTGACAGCAGAGGAGACCTGGACAGTGTCAGCAGAGGAGACCTGGACAGTGACAGCAGAGAAGACCTGGACAGTGACAGCAGAGGAGACCTGGACAGTGATAGCAGAAGAGACCTGGACAGTGACAGCCGAGGAGACCTGGACAGTGACAGCAGAGGAGACCTGGACAGTGACAGCAGAGGAGACCTGGACAGTGATAGCAGAGGAGACCTGGACAGTGACAGCAGAGGAGACCTGGACAGTGATAGCAGCAGAGGAGACCTGGACAGTGACAGCAGAGGAGACCTGGACAGTGACAGCAGAGGAGACCTGGACACAGTGACAGCAGAGGAGACCTGGACACAGTGACAGCAGAGGAGACCTGGACACAGTGACTGCAGAGGAGACCTGGACACAGTGACAGCAGAGGAGACCTGGACAGTGACAGCAGAGGAGACCTGGACAGTGATAGCAGCAGAGGAGACCTGGACAGTGACAGCAGAGGAGACCTGGACAGTGACAGCAGAGGAGACCTGGACAGTGACAGCAGAGGAGACCTGGACAGTGATAGCAGAAGAGACCTGGACAGTGACAGCAGAGGAGACCTGGACAGTGACAGCAGAGGAGACCTGGACAGTGATAGCAGAGGAGACCTGGACAGTGACAGCAGAGGAGACCTGGACAGTGATAGCAGCAGAGGAGACCTGGACAGTGACAGCAGAGGAGAACTGGACAGTGACAGCAGACGAGACCTGGACACAGTGACAGCAGAGGAGACCTGGACACAGTGACAGCAGAGGAGACCTGGACAGTGACAGCAGAGGAGACCGGGACAGTGACAGCCAAGGAGACCTGGACAGTGACAGCAGAGGAGACCTGGACAGTGACAGCAGAGGAGACCTGGACAGTGATAGCAGAGGAGACCTGGACAGTGACAGCAGAGGAGACCTGGACAGTGATAGCAGCAGAGGAGACCTGGACAGTGACAGCAGAGGAGACCTGGACAGTGTCAGCAGAGGAGACCTGGACAGTGACAGCAGAGAAGACCTGGACAGTGACAGCAGAGGAGACCTGGACAGTGATAGCAGAAGAGACCTGGACAATGACAGCAGAGGAGACCTGGACAGTGATAGCAGAGGAGACCTGGACAGTGATAGCAGCAGAGGAGACCTGGACAGTGACAGCAGAGGAGACCTGGACAGTGACAGCAGAGGAGACCTAGACACAGTGACAGCAGAGGAGACCTGGACAGTGACAGCAGAGGAGACCTGGACAGTGACAGCAGAGGAGACCTGGACACAGTGACAGCAGAGGAGACCTGGACACAGTGACAGCAGAGGAGACCTGGACAGTGACTGCAGAGGAGACCTGGACACAGTGACAGCAGAGGAGACCTTGACATAGTGACAGCAGAGGAGACCTGGACAGTGACAGCAGAGGAGACCAGGACAGTGACAGCTGAGGAGACCTGGACAGTGACAGCAGAGGAGACCTGGACAGTGATAGCAGAGGAGACCTGGACAGTGACAGCAGAGGAGACCTGGACAGTGATAGCAGCAAAGGAGACCTGGACAGTGACAGCAGAGGAGACCTGGACAGTGTCAGCAGAGGAGACCTTGACAGTGACAACAGAGGAGACCTGGACAGTGACAGCAGAGGAGACCTGGACAGTGACAGCAGAGGAGACCTGGACAGTGACAGCAGAGGAGACCTGGACACAGTGACAGCAGAGGAGACCTAGACAGTGACAGCAGTGGAGACCTGGACACAGTGACAGCAGAGGAGACCTGGACACAGTGACAACAGAGGAGACCTGGACAGTGACAGCAGAGGAGACCTGGACACAGTGACAGCAGAGGAGACATGGACACAGTGACAGCAGAGGAGACCTGGACACATTGACAGCAGAGGAGACCTGGACACAGTGACAGCAGAGGAGACCTGGACAGTGACAGCAGAGGAGACCTGGACAGTGATAGCAGCAGAGGAGACCTGGACAGTGACAGCAGAGGAGACCTGGACAGTGATGGCAGAGGAGACCTGGACAGTGATAGCAGAGGAGACCTGGACAGTGACAGCAGAGGAGACCTGGACACAGTGACAGCAGAGGAGACCTGGACAGTGACAGCAGAGGAGACCTGGACAGTGACAGCAGAGGAGACCTGGACACAGTGACAGCAGAGGAGACCTGGACAGTGACAGCAGAGGAGACCTGGACAGTGACAGCAGAGGAGACCTGGACAGTGACAGCAGAGGAGACCTGGACAGTGATAGCAGAGGAGACCTGGACAGTGACAGCAGAGGAGACCTGGACAGTGACAGCCGAGGAGACCTGGACAGTGACAGCAGAGGAGACCTGGACAGTGATAGCAAAGGAGACCTGGACAGTGACAGCAGAGGAAACCTGGACACAGTGACAGCAGAGAAGACCTGGACAGTGACAGCAGAGGAGACCTGGACAGTGACAGCAGAGGAGACCTGGACAGTGACAGCAGAGGAGACCTGGACACAGTGACAGCAGAGGAGACCTGGACAGTGACAGCAGAGGAGACCTGGACACAGTGACAGCAGAAGAGACCTGGACAGTGACAGCAGAGGAGACCTGGACAGTGACAGCAGAGGAGACCTGGACAGTGAAAGCAGAGGAGACCTGGACAGTGATAGCAGATGAGACCTGGACAGTGATAGCAGAGGAGACCTTGACAGTGACAGCACGGGAAACCTGGACAGTGATAGCAGCAGAGGAGACCTGGACAGTGACAGCAGAGGAGACCTGGACAGTGACAGCAGAGGAGACCTGGACACAGTGACAGTAGAGGAGACCTGGACAGTGACAGCAGAGAAGACCTGGACAGTGACAGCAGAGGAGACCTGGACAGTGACAGCAGAGGAGACCTGGACACAGTGACAGCAGAGGAGACCTGGACAGTGATAGCAGAGGAGACCTGGACAGTGACAGCAGAGGAGACCTGGACAGTGACAGCAGAGGAGACCTGGACACAGTGACAGCAGAGGAGACCTGGACAGTGATAGCAGAGGAGACCTGGACAGTGATAGCAGAGGAGACCTGGACAGTGACAGCAGAGGAGACCTGGACAGTGATAGCAGCAGAGGAGACCTGGACATTGACAGCAGAGGAGACCTGGACAGTGATAGCAGAGGAGACCTGGACAGTGACAGCAGAGGAGACCTGAACAGTGATAGCAGAGGAGACCTGGACAGTGACAGCAGAGGAGACCTGGACAGTGATAGCAGCAGAGGAGACCTGGACAGTGACAGCAGAGGAGACCTGGACAGTGTCAGCAGAGGAGACCTGGACAGTGACAGCAGAGGAGACCTGGACAGTGACAGCAGAGGAGACCTGGACAGTGATAGCAGAAGAGACCTGGACAATGACAGCAGAGGAGACCTGGACAGTGATAGCAGAGGAGACCTGGACAGTGATAGCAGCAGAGGAGACCTGGACAGTGACAGCAGAGGAGACCTGGACAGTGACAGCAGAGGAGACCTGGACAGTGACAGCAGAGGAGACCTGGACAGTGATAGCAGAGGAGACCTGGACAGTGACAGCAGAGGAGACCTGGACAGTGATAGCAGCAGAGGAGACCTGGACAGCGACAGCAGAGGAGACCTGGACAGTGACAGCAGAGGAGACCTGGACACAGTGACAGCAGAGGAGACCTGGACACAGTGACAGCAGAGGAGACCTGGACACAGTGACAGCAGAGGAGACCTGGACAGTGACAGCAGAGGAGACCTGGACAGTGACAGCAGAGGAGACCTGGACAGTGACAGCAGAGGAGACCTGGACACAGTGACAGCAGAGGAGACCTGGACAGTGACAGCAGAGGAGACCGGGACAGTGACAGCCGAGCAGACCTGGACAGTGATAGCAGAGGAGACCTGGACAGTGACAGCAGAGGAGACCTGGACAGTGATAGCAGCAGAGGAGACCTGGACAATGACAGCAGAGGAGACCTGGACAGTGACAGCAGAGGAGACCTGGACAGTGACAGCAGAGGAGACCTGGACACAGTGACAGCAGAGGAGACCTGGACACAGTGACTGCAGAGGAGACCTGGACACAGTGACAGCAGAGGAGACCTGGACAGTGACAGCAGAGGAGACCTGGACAGTGATAGCAGAGGAGACCTGGACAGTGACAGCAGAGGAGACCTGGACAGTGACAGCAGAGGAGACCTGGACAGTGACAGCAGAGGAGACCTGGACAGTGACAGCAGAACAGACCTGGACAGTGACAGCAGAGGAGACCTGGACAGTGACAGCAGAGGAGACCTGGACAGTGATAGCAGAGGAGACCTGGACAGTGACAGCAGAAGAGACCTGGACAGTGATAGCAGCAGAGGAGACCTGGACAGTGACAGCAGAGGAGACCTGGACAGTGACAGCAGAGGAGACCTGGACACAGTGACAGCAGAGGAGACCTGGACACAGTGACAGCAGAGGAGACCTGGACACAGTGACAGCAGAGGAGACCTGGACACAGTGACAGCAGAGGAGACCTGGACAGTGACAGCAGAGGAGACCTGGACAGTGACATCAGAGGAGACCTGGACAGTGACAGCAGAGGAGACCTGGACACAGTGACAGCAGAGAAGACATAGACAGTGACAGCAGAGGAGACCAGGACAGTGACAGCAGAGGAGACCTGGACAGTGACAGCAGAGGAGACCTGGACAGTGTCAGCAGAGGAGACCTGGACAGTGATAGCAGAGGAGACCTGGACAGTGACAGCAGAGGAGACCTGGACAGTGATAGCAGCAGAGGAGACCTGGACAGTGACAGCAGAGGAGACCTGGACAGTGTCAGCAGAGGAGACCTGGACAGTGACAGCAGAGAAGACCTGGACAGTGACAGCAGAGGAGACCTGGACAGTGATAGCAGAAGAGACCTGGACAATGACAGCAGAGGAGACCTGGACAGTGATAGCAGAGGAGACCTGGACAGTGATAGCAGCAGAGGAGACCTGGACAGTGACAGCAGAGGAGACCTGGACAGTGACAGCAGATGAGACCTGGACACAGTGACAGCAGAGGAGACCTGGACAGTGACAGCAGAGGAGACATGGACAGTGACAGCAGAGGAGACCTGGACACAGTGACAGCAGAGGAGACCTGAACACAGTGACAGCAGAGGAGACCTGGACACAGTGACAGCAGAGGAGACCTGGACAGTGACTGCAGAGGAGACCTGGACACAGTGACAGCAGAGGAGACCTGGACATAGTGACAGCAGAGGAGACCTGGACAATGACAGCAGAGGAGACCGGGACAGTGACAGCCGAGGAGACCTGGACAGTGACAGCAGAGGAGACCTGGACAGTGATAGCAGAGGAGACCTGGACAGTGACAGCAGAGGAGACCTGGACAGTGATAGCAGCAAAGGAGACCTGGACAGTGACAGCAGAGGAGACCTGGACAGTGTCAGCAGAGGAGACCTGGACAGTGACAACAGAGGAGACCTGGACAGTGACAGCAGAGGAGACCTGGACAGTGACAGCAGAGGAGACCTGGACAGTGACAGCAGAGGAGACCTGGACAGTGATAGCAGAAGAGACCTGGACAGTGACAGCAGAGGAGACCTGGACAGTGATAGCAGAGGAGACCTGGACAGTGACAGCAGAGGAGACCTGGACAGTGATAGCAGCAGAGGAGACCTAGACAATGACAGCAGAGGAGACCTGGACAGTGATAGCAGAGGAGACCTGGACAGTGATAGCAGTGGAGACCTGGACAGTGATAGCAGCAGAGGAGACCTGGACAGTGACAGCAGAGGAGACCTGGACAGTGACAGCAGATGAGACCTGGACACAGTGACAGCAGAGGAGACCTGGACAGTGACAGCAGAGGAGACCTGGACAGTGACAGCAGAGGAGACCTGGACACAGTGACAGCAGAGGAGACCTGAACACAGTGACAGCAGAGGAGACCTGGACACAGTGACAGCAGAGGAGACCTGGACAGTGACTGCAGAGGAGACCTGGACACAGTGACAGCAGAGGAGACCTGGACATAGTGACAGCAGAGGAGACCTGGACAGTGACAGCAGAGGAGACCGGGACAGTGACAGCCGAGGAGACCTGGACAGTGACAGCAGAGGAGACCTGGACAGTGATAGCAGAGGAGACCTGGACAGTGACAGCAGAGGAGACCTGGACAGTGAAAGCAGAGGAGACCTGGACAGTGAAAGCAGAGGAGACCTGGACAGTGACAGCAGAGGAGACCTGGACAGTGACAGCAGAGGAGACCTGGACAGTGAAAGCAGAGGAGACCTGGACAGTGACAGCAGAGGAGACCTGGACAGTGACAGCAGAGGAGACCTGGACATTGACAGCAGAGGAGACCTGGACAGTGACAGCAGAGGAGACCTGGATACAGTGACAGCAGAGGAGACCTAGACAGTGACAGCAGTGGAGACCTGGACACAGTGACAGCAGAGGAGACCTGGACACAGTGACAACAGAGGAGACCTGGACAGTGACAGCAGAGGAGACCTGGACACAGTGACAGCAGAGGAGACATGGACACAGTGACAGCAGAGGAGACCTGGACACATTGACAGCAGAGGAGACCTGGACACAGTGACAGCAGAGGAGACCTGGACAGTGACAGCAGAGGAGACCTGGACAGTGACAGCAGAGGAGACCTGGACAGTGACAGCAGAGGAGACCTGGACACAGTGACAGCAGAGGAGACCTGGACAGTGACAGCAGAGGAGACCTGGACAGTGTCAGCAGAGGAGACCTGGACAGTGACAGCAGAGGAGACCTGGACAGTGACAGCAGAGGAGACCTGGACAGTGATAGCAGAAGAGACCTGGACAATGACAGCAGAGGAGACCTGGACAGTGATAGCAGAGGAGACCTGGACAGTGATAGCAGCAGAGGAGACCTGGACAGTGACAGCAGAGGAGACCTGGACAGTGACAGCAGAGGAGACCTGGACAGTGACAGCAGAGGAGACCTGGACAGTGATAGCAGAGGAGACCTGGGCAGTGACAGCAGAGGAGACCTGGACAGTGATAGCAGCAGAGGAGACCTGGACAGCGACAGCAGAGGAGACCTGGACAGTGACAGCAGAGGAGACCTGGACACAGTGACAGCAGAGGAGACCTGGACACAGTGACAGCAGAGGAGACCTGGACACAGTGACAGCATAGGAGACCTGGACAGTGACAGCAGAGGAGACCTGGACAGTGACAGCAGAGGAGACCTGGACAGTGACAGCAGAGGAGACCTGGACACAGTGACAGCAGAGGAGACCTGGACAGTGACAGCAGAGGAGACCGGGACAGTGACAGCCGAGCAGACCTGGACAGTGACAGCAGAGGAGACCTGGACAGTGACAACAGAGGAGACCTGGACAGTGATAGCAGAGGAGACCTGGACAGTGACAGCAGAGGAGACCTGGACAGTGATAGCAGCAGAGGAGACCTGGACAGTGACAGCAGAGGAGACCTGGACAGTGACAGCAGAGGAGACCTGGACAGTGACAGCAGAGGAGACCTGGACACAGTGACAGCAGAGGAGACCTGGACACAGTGACTGCAGAGGAGACCTGGACACAGTGACAGCAGAGGAGACCTGGACAGTGACAGCAGAGGAGACCTGGACAGTGATAGCAGAGGAGACCTGGACAGTGACAGCAGAGGAGACCTGGACAGTGACAGCAGAGGAGACCTGGACAGTGACAGCAGAGGAGACCTGGACAGTGATAGCAGAAGAGACCTGGACAGTGACAGCAGAGGAGACCTGGACAGTGACAGCAGAGGAGACCTGGACAGTGATAGCAGAGGAGACCTGGACAGTGACAGCAGAAGAGACCTGGACAGTGATAGCAGCAGAGGAGACCTGGACAGTGACAGCAGAGGAGACCTGGACAGTGACAGCAGAGGAGACCTGGACACAGTGACAGCAGAGGAGACCTGGACACAGTGACAGCAGAGGAGACCTGGACACAGTGACAGCAGTGGAGACCTGGACAGTGACAGCAGAGGAGACCTGGACAGTGACATCAGAGGAGACCTGGACAGTGACAGCAGAGGAGACCTGGACACAGTGACAGCAGAGGAGACATAGACAGTGACAGCAGAGGAGACCGGGACAGTGACAGCAGAGGAGACCTGGACAGTGACAGCAGAGGAGACCTGGACAGTGTCAGCAGAGGAGACCTGGACAGTGATAGCAGAGGAGACCTGGACAGTGACAGCAGAGGAGACCTGGACAGTGATAGCAGCAGAGGAGACCTGGACAGTGACAGCAGAGGAGACCTGGACAGTGTCAGCAGAGGAGACCTGGACAGTGACAGCAGAGAAGACCTGGACAGTGACAGCAGAGGAGACCTGGACAGTGATAGCAGAAGAGACCTGGACAATGACAGCAGAGGAGACCTGGACAGTGATAGCAGAGGAGACCTGGACAGTGATAGCAGCAGAGGAGACCTGGACAGTGACAGCAGAGGAGACCTGGACAGTGACAGCAGATGAGACCTGGACACAGTGACAGCAGAGGAGACCTGGACAGTGACAGCAGAGGAGACCTGGACAGTGACAGCAGAGGAGACCTGGACACAGTGACAGCAGAGGAGACCTGGACACAGTGACAGCAGAGGAGACCTGGACACAGTGACAGCAGAGGAGACCTGGACAGTGACTGCAGAGGAGACCTGGACACAGTGACAGCAGAGGAGACCTGGACATAGTGACAGCAGAGGAGACCTGGACAGTGACAGCAGAGGAGACCGGGACAGTGACAGCCGAGGAGACCTGGACAGTGACAGCAGAGGAGACCTGGACAGTGATAGCAGAGGAGACCTGGACAGTGACAGCAGAGGAGACCTGGACAGTGATAGCAGCAAAGGAGACCTGGACAGTGACAGCAGAGGAGACCTGGACAGTGTCAGCAGAGGAGACCTGGACAGTGACAACAGAGGAGACCTGGACAGTGACAGCAGAGGAGACCTGGACAGTGACAGCAGAGGAGACCTGGACAGTGACAGCAGAGGAGACCTGGACAGTGATAGCAGAAGAGACCTGGACAGTGACAGCAGAGGAGACCTGGACAGTGATAGCAGAGGAGACCTGGACAGTGACAGCAGAGGAGACCTGGACAGTGATAGCAGCAGAGGAGACCTAGACAGTGACAGCAGTGGAGACCTGGACAGTGACAGCAGAGGAGACCTGGACAGTGAAAGCAGAGGAGTCCTGGACAGTGATAGCAGAGGAGACCTGGACAGTGACAGCAGGGGAGACCTGGACAGTGACAGCAGAGGAGACCTGGACAGTGACAGCAGAGGAGACCTGGACACAGTGACAGCAGAGGAGACCTAGACAGTGACAGCAGTGGAGACCTGGACACAGTGACAGCAGAGGAGACCTGGACACAGTGACAACAGAGGAGACCTGGACAGTGACAGCAGAGGAGACCTGGACACAGTGACAGCAGAGGAGACATGGACACAGTGACAGCAGAGGAGACCTGGACACATTGACAGCAGAGGAGACCTGGACACAGTGACAGCAGAGGAGACCTGGACAGTGACAGCAGAGGAGACCTGGACAGTGACAGCAGAGGAGACCTGGACACAGTGACAGCAGAGGAGACCTGGACAGTGACAGCAGAGGAGACCTGGACAGTGACAGCAGAGGAGACCTGGACAGTGACAGCAGAGGAGACCTGGACAGTGATAGCAGAGGAGACCTGGACACAGTGACAGCAGAGGAGTTCTGGACAGTGACAGCAGAGGAGACCTGGACAGTGACAGCAGAGGAGACCTGGACAGTGAAAGCAGAGGAGACCTGGACAGTGATAGCAGAGGAGACCTGGACAGTGATAGCAGAGGAGACCTTGACAGTGACAGCACGGGAAACCTGGACAGTGATAGCAGCAGAGGAGACCTGGACAGTGACAGCAGAGGAGACCTGGACAGTGACAGCAGAGGAGACCTGGACACAGTGACAGTAGAGGAGACCTGGACAGTGACAGCAGAGAAGACCTGGACAGTGACAGCAGAGGAGACCTGGACAGTGACAGCAGAGGAGACCTGGACACAGTGACAGCAGAGAAGACCTGGACAGTGATAGCAGAGGAGACCTGGACAGTGACAGCAGAGGAGACCTGGACAGTGAAAGCAGAGGAGACCTGGACAGTAATAGCAGAGGAGACCTGGACAGTGATAGCAGAGGAGACCTGGACAGTGACAGCAGGGGAGACCTGGACAGTGATAGCAGCAGAGGAGACCTGGACATTGACAGCAGAGGAGACCTGGACAGTGATAGCAGAGGAGACCTGGACAGTGACAGCAGAGGAGACCTGAACAGTGATAGCAGAGGAGACCTGGACAGTGACAGCAGAGGAGACCTGGACAGTGATAGCAGCAGAGGAGACCTGGACAGTGACAGCAGAGGAGACCTGGACAGTGTCAGCAGAGGAGACCTGGACAGTGACAGCAGAGGAGACCTGGACAGTGACAGCAGAGGAGACCTGGACAGTGATAGCAGAAGAGACCTGGACAATGACAGCAGAGGAGACCTGGACAGTGATAGCAGAGGAGACCTGGACAGTGATAGCAGCAGAGGAGACCTGGACAGTGACAGCAGAGGAGACCTGGACAGTGACAGCAGAGGAGACCTGGACA
The DNA here is from genome assembly GCA_029206835.1 of Rana muscosa. NCBI lineage: Eukaryota > Metazoa > Chordata > Amphibia > Anura > Ranidae > Rana > Rana muscosa. The sequence continues at coordinate 1,847,100 of JARGYO010005579.1, read as the reverse complement.
CAGTGACAGCAGAGGAGACCTGGACAGTGACAGCAGAGGAGACCTGGACACAGTGACAGCAGAGGAGACCTGGACACAGTGACAGCAGAGGAGACCTGGACAGTGATAGCAGAGGAGACCTGGACAGTGACAGCAGAGGAGACCTGGACAGTGACAGCAGAGGAGACCTGGACAGTGACAGCAGAGGAGACCTGGACAGTGACAGCAGAAGAGACCTGGACAGTGACAGCAGAGGAGACCTGGACAGTGACAGCAGAGGAGACCTGGACAGTGATAGCAGAGGAGACCTGGACAGTGACAGCAGAAGAGACCTGGACAGTGATAGCAGCAGAGGAGACCTGGACAGTGACAGCAGAGGAGACCTGGACAGTGACAGCAGAGGAGACCTGGACACAGTGACAGCAGAGGAGACCTGGACACAGTGACAGCAGAGGAGACCTGGACACAGTGACAGCAGAGGAGACCTGGACCCAGTGACAGCAGAGGAGACCTGGACAGTGACAGCAGAGGAGACCTGGACAGTGACATCAGAGGAGACCTGGACAGTGACAGCAGAGGAGACCTGGACACAGTGACAGCAGAGAAGACATAGACAGTGACAGCAGAGGAGACCAGGACAGTGACAGCAGAGGAGACCTGGACAGTGACAGCAGAGGAGACCTGGACAGTGTCAGCAGAGGAGACCTGGACAGTGATAGCAGAGGAGACCTGGACAGTGACAGCAGAGGAGACCTGGACAGTGATAGCAGCAGAGGAGACCTGGACAGTGACAGCAGAGGAGACCTGGACAGTGTCAGCAGAGGAGACCTGGACAGTGACAGCAGAGAAGACCTGGACAGTGACAGCAGAGGAGACCTGGACAGTGATAGCAGAAGAGACCTGGACAATGACAGCAGAGGAGACCTGGACAGTGATAGCAGAGGAGACCTGGACAGTGATAGCAGCAGAGGAGACCTGGACAGTGACAGCAGAGGAGACCTGGACAGTGACAGCAGATGAGACCTGGACACAGTGACAGCAGAGGAGACCTGGACAGTGACAGCAGAGGAGACCTGGACAGTGACAGCAGAGGAGACCTGGACACAGTGACAGCAGAGGAGACCTGAACACAGTGACAGCAGAGGAGACCTGGACACAGTGACAGCAGAGGAGACCTGGACAGTGACTGCAGAGGAGACCTGGACACAGTGACAGCAGAGGAGACCTGGACATAGTGACAGCAGAGGAGACCTGGACAGTGACAGCAGAGGAGACCGGGACAGTGACAGCCGAGGAGACCTGGACAGTGACAGCAGAGGAGACCTGGACAGTGATAGCAGAGGAGACCTGGACAGTGACAGCAGAGGAGACCTGGACAGTGATAGCAGCAAAGGAGACCTGGACAGTGACAGCAGAGGAGACCTGGACAGTGTCAGCAGAGGAGACCTGGACAGTGACAACAGAGGAGACCTGGACAGTGACAGCAGAGGAGACCTGGACAGTGACAGCAGAGGAGACCTGGACAGTGATAGCAGAAGAGACCTGGACAGTGACAGCAGAGGAGACCTGGACAGTGATAGCAGAGGAGACCTGGACAGTGACAGCAGAGGAGACCTGGACAGTGATAGCAGCAGAGGAGACCTAGACAGTGACAGCAGTGGAGACCTGGACAGTGACAGCAGAGGAGACCTGGACAGTGATAGCATAGGAGACCTGGACAGTGACAGCAGAGGAGACCTGGACACAGTGACAGCAGAGGAGACCTGGACAGTGATAGCAGAGGAGACCTGGACACAGTGACAGCAGAGGAGACCTGGACAGTGACAGCAGAGGAGACCTGGACAGTGAAAGCAGAGGAGACCTGGACAGTGAAAGCAGAGGAGACCTGGACAGTGACAGCAGAGGAGACCTGGACAGTGACAGCAGAGGAGACCTGGACAGTGAAAGCAGAGGAGACCTGGACAGTGACAGCAGAGGAGACCTGGACAGTGACAGCAGAGGAGACCTGGACATTGACAGCAGAGGAGACCTGGACAGTGACAGCAGAGGAGACCTGGACACAGTGACAGCAGAGGAGACCTAGACAGTGACAGCAGTGGAGACCTGGACACAGTGACAGCAGAGGAGACCTGGACACAGTGACAACAGAGGAGACCTGGACAGTGACAGCAGAGGAGACCTGGACACAGTGACAGCAGAGGAGACATGGACACAGTGACAGCAGAGGAGACCTGGACACATTGACAGCAGAGGAGACCTGGACACAGTGACAGCAGAGGAGACATGGACAGTGACAGCAGAGGAGACCTGGACAGTGACAGCAGAGGAGACCTGGACAGTGACAGCAGAGGAGACCTGGACACAGTGACAGCAGAGGAGACCTGGACAGTGACAGCAGAGGAGACCTGGACAGTGTCAGCAGAGGAGACCTGGACAGTGACAGCAGAGGAGACCTGGACAGTGACAGCAGAGGAGACCTGGACAGTGATAGCAGAAGAGACCTGGACAATGACAGCAGAGGAGACCTGGACAGTGATAGCAGAGGAGACCTGGACAGTGATAGCAGCAGAGGAGACCTGGACAGTGACAGCAGAGGAGACCTGGACAGTGACAGCAGAGGAGACCTGGACAGTGACAGCAGAGGAGACCTGGACAGTGATAGCAGAGGAGACCTGGACAGTGACAGCAGAGGAGACCTGGACAGTGATAGCAGCAGAGGAGACCTGGACAGCGACAGCAGAGGAGACCTGGACAGTGACAGCAGAGGAGACCTGGACACAGTGACAGCAGAGGAGACCTGGACACAGTGACAGCAGAGGAGACCTGGACACAGTGACAGCAGAGGAGACCTGGACAGTGACAGCAGAGGAGACCTGGACAGTGACAGCAGAGGAGACCTGGACAGTGACAGCAGAGGAGACCTGGACACAGTGACAGCAGAGGAGACCTGGACAGTGACAGCAGAGGAGACCGGGACAGTGACAGCCGAGCAGACCTGGACAGTGACAGCAGAGGAGAACTGGACAGTGACAACAGAGGAGACCTGGACAGTGATAGCAGAGGAGACCTGGACAGTGACAGCAGAGGAGACCTGGACAGTGATAGCAGCAGAGGAGACCTGGACAGTGACAGCAGAGGAGACCTGGACAGTGACAGCAGAGGAGACCTGGACAGTGACAGCAGAGGAGACCTGGACACAGTGACAGCAGAGGAGACCTGGACACAGTGACTGCAGAGGAGACCTGGACACAGTGACAGCAGAGGAGACCTGGACAGTGACAGCAGAGGAGACCTGGACAGTGATAGCAGAGGAGACCTGGACAGTGACAGCAGAGGAGACCTGGACAGTGACAGCAGAGGAGACCTGGACAGTGACAGCAGAGGAGACCTGGACAGTGATAGCAGAAGAGACCTGGACAGTGACAGCAGAGGAGACCTGGACAGTGACAGCAGAGGAGACCTGGACAGTGATAGCAGAGGAGACCTGGACAGTGACAGCAGAAGAGACCTGGACAGTGATTGCAGCAGAGGAGACCTGGACAGTGACAGCAGAGGAGACCTGGACAGTGACAGCAGAGGAGACCTGGACACAGTGACAGCAGAGGAGACCTGGACACAGTGACAGCAGAGGAGACCTGGACACAGTGACAGCAGAGGAGACCTGGACAGTGACAGCAGAGGAGACCTGGACAGTGACATCAGAGGAGACCTGGACAGTGACAGCAGAGGAGACCTGGACACAGTGACAGCAGAGGAGACATAGACAGTGACAGCAGAGGAGACCGGGACAGTGACAGCAGAGGAGACCTGGACAGTGACAGCAGAGGAGACCTGGACAGTGTCAGCAGAGGAGACCTGGACAGTGATAGCAGAGGAGACCTGGACAGTGACAGCAGAGGAGACCTGGACAGTGATAGCAGCAGAGGAGACCTGGACAGTGACAGCAGAGGAGACCTGGACAGTGTCAGCAGAGGAGACCTGGACAGTGACAGCAGAGAAGACCTGGACAGTGACAGCAGAGGAGACCTGGACAGTGATAGCAGAAGAGACCTGGACAATGACAGCAGAGGAGACCTGGACAGTGATAGCAGAGGAGACCTGGACAGTGATAGCAGCAGAGGAGACCTGGACAGTGACAGCAGAGGAGACCTGGACAGTGACAGCAGATGAGACCTGGACACAGTGACAGCAGAGGAGACCTGGACAGTGACAGCAGAGGAGACCTGGACAGTGACAGCAGAGGAGACCTGGACACAGTGACAGCAGAGGAGACCTGGACACAGTGACAGCAGAGGAGACCTGGACACAGTGACAGCAGAGGAGACCTGGACAGTGACTGCAGAGGAGACCTGGACACAGTGACAGCAGAGGAGACCTGGACATAGTGACAGCAGAGGAGACCTGGACAGTGACAGCAGAGGAGACCGGGACAGTGACAGCCGAGGAGACCTGGACAGTGACAGCAGAGGAGACCTGGACAGTGATAGCAGAGGAGACCTGGACAGTGACAGCAGAGGAGACCTGGACAGTGATAGCAGCAAAGGAGACCTGGACAGTGACAGCAGAGGAGACCTGGACAGTGTCAGCAGAGGAGACCTGGACAGTGACAACAGAGGAGACCTGGACAGTGACAGCAGAGGAGACCTGGACAGTGACAGCAGAGGAGACCTGGACAGTGACAGCAGAGGAGACCTGGACAGTGATAGCAGAAGAGACCTGGACAGTGACAGCAGAGGAGACCTGGACAGTGATAGCAGAGGAAACCTGGACAGTGACAGCAGAGGAGACCTGGACAGTGATAGCAGCAGAGGAGACCTAGACAGTGACAGCAGTGGAGACCTGGACAGTGACAGCAGAGGAGACCTGGACAGTGATAGCATAGGAGACCTGGACAGTGACAGCAGAGGAGACCTGGACACAGTGACAACAGAGGAGACCTGGACAGTGATAGCAGAGGAGACCTGGACACAGTGACAGCAGAGGAGACCTGGACAGTGACAGCAGAGGAGACCTGGACAGTGAAAGCAGAGGAGACCTGGACAGTGAAAGCAGAGGAGACCTGGACAGTGACAGCAGAGGAGACCTGGACAGTGACAGCAGAGGAGACCTGGACAGTGAAAGCAGAGGAGACCTGGACAGTGATAGCAGAGGAGACCTGGACAGTGACAGCAGAGGAGACCTGGACAGTGACAGCAGAGGAGACCTGGACAGTGACAGCAGAGGAGACCTGGACACAGTGACAGCAGAGGAGACCTAGACAGTGACAGCAGTGGAGACCTGGACACAGTGACAGCAGAGGAGACCTGGACACAGTGACAACAGAGGAGACCTGGACAGTGACAGCAGAGGAGACCTGGACACAGTGACAGCAGAGGAGACATGGACACAGTGACAGCAGAGGAGACCTGGACACATTGACAGCAGAGGAGACCTGGACACAGTGACAGCAGAGGAGACCTGGACAGTGACAGCAGAGGAGACCTGGACAGTGAGAGCAGAGGAGACCTGGACAGTGACAGCAGAGGAGACCTGGACACAGTGACAGCAGAGGAGACCTGGACAGTGACAGCAGAGGAGACCTGGACAGTGACAGCAGAGGAGACCTGGACAGTGACAGCAGAGGAGACCTGGACAGTGATAGCAGAGGAGACCTGGACACAGTGACAGCAGAGGAGTTTTGGACAGTGACAGCAGAGGAGACCTGGACAGTGACAGCAGAGGAGACCTGGACAGTGAAAGCAGAGGAGACCTGGACAGTGATAGCAGAGGAGACCTGGACAGTGATAGCAGAGGAGACCTTGACAGTGACAGCACGGGAAACCTGGACAGTGATAGCAGCAGAGGAGACCTGGACAGTGACAGCAGAGGAGACCTGGACAGTGACAGCAGAGGAGACCTGGACACAGTGACAGTAGAGGAGACCTGGACAGTGACAGCAGAGAAGACCTGGACAGTGACAGCAGAGGAGACCTGGACAGTGACAGCAGAGGAGACCTGGACACAGTGACAGCAGAGAAGACCTGGACAGTGATAGCAGAGGAGACCTGGACAGTGACAGCAGAGGAGACCTGGACAGTGAAAGCAGAGGAGACCTGGACAGTAATAGCAGAGGAGACCTGGACAGTGATAGCAGAGGAGACCTGGACAGTGACAGCAGGGGAGACCTGGACAGTGATAGCAGCAGAGGAGACCTGGACATTGACAGCAGAGGAGACCTGGACAGTGATAGCAGAGGAGACCTGGACAGTGACAGCAGAGGAGACCTGAACAGTGATAGCAGAGGAGACCTGGACAGTGACAGCAGAGGAGACCTGGACAGTGATAGCAGCAGAGGAGACCTGGACAGTGACAGCAGAGGAGACCTGGACAGTGTCAGCAGAGGAGACCTGGACAGTGACAGCAGAGGAGACCTGGACAGTGACAGCAGAGGAGACCTGGACAGTGATAGCAGAAGAGACCTGGACAATGACAGCAGAGGAGACCTGGACAGTGATAGCAGAGGAGACCTGGACAGTGATAGCAGCAGAGGAGACCTGGACAGTGACAGCAGAGGAGACCTGGACAGTGACAGCAGAGGAGACCTGGACAGTGACAGCAGAGGAGACCTGGACAGTGATAGCAGAGGAGACCTGGACAGTGACAGCAGAGGAGACCTGGACAGTGATAGCAGCAGAGGAGACCTGGACAGCGACAGCAGAGGAGACCTGGACAGTGACAGCAGAGGAGACCTGGACAGTGACAGCAGAGGAGACCTGGACACAGTGACAGCAGAGGAGACCTGGACACAGTGACAGCAGAGGAGACCTGGACAGTGACAGCAGAGGAGACCTGGACAGTGACAGCAGAGGAGACCTGGACAGTGACAGCAGAGGAGACCTGGACACAGTGACAGCAGAGGAGACCTGGACAGTGACAGCAGAGGAGACCGGGACAGTGACAGCCGAGCAGACCTGGACAGTGACAGCAGAGGAGACCTGGACAGTGACAACAGAGGAGACCTGGACAGTGATAGCAGAGGAGACCTGGACAGTGACAGCAGAGGAGACCTGGACAGTGATAGCAGCAGAGGAGACCTGGACAGTGACAGCAGAGGAGACCTGGACAGTGACAGCAGAGGAGACCTGGACAGTGACAGCAGAGGAGACCTGGACACAGTGACAGCAGAGGAGACCTGGACACAGTGACTGCAGAGGAGACCTGGACACAGTGACAGCAGAGGAGACCTGGACAGTGACAGCAGAGGAGACCTGGACAGTGATAGCAGAGGAGACCTGGACAGTGACAGCAGAGGAGACCTGGACAGTGACAGCAGAGGAGACCTGGACAGTGACAGCAGAGGAGACCTGGACAGTGATAGCAGAGGAGACCTGGACAGTGACAGCAGAGGAGACCTGGACAGTGATAGCAGAGGAGACCTGGACACAGTGACAGCAGAGGAGTTCTGGACAGTGACAGCAGAGGAGACCTGGACAGTGACAGCAAAGGAGACCTGGACAGTGAAAGCAGAGGAGACCTGGACAGTGATAGCAGAGGAGACCTGGACAGTGATAGCAGAGGAGACCTTGACAGTGACAGCACTTGAAACCTGGACAGTGATAGCAGCAGAGGAGACCTGGACAGTGACAGCAGAGGAGACCTGGACAGTGACAGCAGAGGAGACCTGGACACAGTGACAGTAGAGGAGACCTGGACAGTGACAGCAGAGAAGACCTGGACAGTGACAGCAGAGGAGACCTGGACAGTGACAGCAGAGGAGACCTGGACACAGTGACAGCAGAGGAGACCTGGACAGTGATAGCAGAGGAGACCTGGACAGTGACAGCAGAGGAGACCTGGACAGTGAAAGCAGAGGAGACCTGGACAGTAATAGCAGAGGAGACCTGGACAGTGATAGCAGAGGAGACCTGGACAGTGACAGCAGGGGAGACCTGGACAGTGATAGCAGCAGAGGAGACCTGGACATTGACAGCAGAGGAGACCTGGACAGTGATAGCAGAGGAGACCTGGACAGTGACAGCAGAGGAGACCTGAACAGTGATAGCAGAGGAGACCTGGACAGTGACAGCAGAGGAGACCTGGACAGTGATAGCAGCAGAGGAGACCTGGACAGTGACAGCAGAGGAGACCTGGACAGTGTCAGCAGAGGAGACCTGGACAGTGACAGCAGAGGAGACCTGGACAGTGACAGCAGAGGAGACCTGGACAGTGATAGCAGAAGAGACCTGGACAATGACAGCAGAGGAGACCTGGACAGTGATAGCAGAGGAGACCTGGACAGTGATAGCAGCAGAGGAGACCTGGACAGTGACAGCAGAGGAGACCTGGACAGTGACAGCAGAGGAGACCTGGACAGTGACAGCAGAGGAGACCTGGACAGTGATAGCAGAGGAGACCTGGACAGTGACAGCAGAGGAGACCTGGACAGTGATAGCAGCAGAGGAGACCTGGACAGCGACAGCAGAGGAGACCTGGACAGTGACAGCAGAGGAGACCTGGACACAGTGACAGCAGAGGAGACCTGGACACAGTGACAGCAGAGGAGACCTGGACACAGTGACAGCAGAGGAGACCTGGACAGTGACAGCAGAGGAGACCTGGACAGTGACAGCAGAGGAGACCTGGACAGTGACAACAGAGGAGACCTGGACACAGTGACAGCAGAGGAGACCTGGACACAGTGACTGCAGAGGAGACCTGGACACAGTGACAGCAGAGGAGACCTGGACAGTGACAGCAGAGGAGACCTGGACACAGTGACAGCAGAGGAGACCTGGACAGTGACAGCAGAGCAGACCTGGACAGTGACAGCAGAGGAGACCTGGACAGTGACAACAGAGGAGACCTGGACAGTGATAGCAGAGGAGACCTGGACAGTGACAGCAAAGGAGACCTGGACAGTGATAGCAGCAGAGGAGACCTGGACAGTGACAGCAGAGGAGACCTGGACAGTGACAGCAGAGGAGACCTGGACAGTGACAGCAGAGGAGACCTGGACACAGTGACAGCAGAGGAGACCTGGACACAGTGACTGCAGAGGAGACCTGGACACAGTGACAGCAGAGGAGACCTGGACAGTGACAGCAGAGGAGACCTGGACAGTGATAGCAGAGGAGACCTGGACAGTGACAGCAGAGGAGACCTGGACAGTGACAGCAGAGGAGACCTGGACAGTGACAGCAGAGGAGACCTGGACAGTGATAGCAGAAGAGACCTGGACAGTGACAGCAGAGGAGACCTGGACAGTGACAGCAGAGGAGACCTGGACAGTGATAGCAGAGGAGACCTGGACAGTGACAGCAGAAGAGACCTGGACAGTGATAGCAGCAGAGGAGACCTGGACAGTGACAGCAGAGGAGACCTGGACAGTGACAGCAGAGGAGACCTGGACACAGTGACAGCAGAGGAGACCTGGACACAGTGACAGCAGAGGAGACCTGGACACAGTGACAGCAGAGGAGACCTGGACAGTGACAGCAGAGGAGACCTGGACAGTGACATCAGAGGAGACCTGGACAGTGACAGCAGAGGAGACCTGGACACAGTGACAGCAGAGGAGACATAGACAGTGACAGCAGAGGAGACCGGGACAGTGACAGCAGAGGAGACCTGGACAGTGACAGCAGAGGAGACCTGGACAGTGTCAGCAGAGGAGACCTGGACAGTGATAGCAGAGGAGACCTGGACAGTGACAGCAGAGGAGACCTGGACAGTGATAGCAGCAGAGGAGACCTGGACAGTGACAGCAGAGGAGACCTGGACAGTGTCAGCAGAGGAGACCTGGACAGTGACAGCAGAGAAGACCTGGACAGTGACAGCAGAGGAGACCTGGACAGTGATAGCAGAAGAGACCTGGACAATGACAGCAGAGGAGACCTGGACAGTGATAGCAGAGGAGACCTGGACAGTGATAGCAGCAGAGGAGACCTGGACAGTGACAGCAGAGGAGACCTGGACAGTGACAGCAGATGAGACCTGGACACAGTGACAGCAGAGGAGACCTGGACAGTGACAGCAGAGGAGACCTGGACAGTGACAGCAGAGGAGACCTGGACACAGTGACAGCAGAGGAGACCTGGACACAGTGACAGCAGAGGAGACCTGGACACAGTGACAGCAGAGGAGACCTGGACAGTGACTGCAGAGGAGACCTGGACACAGTGACAGCAGAGGAGACCTGGACAGTGACTGCAGAGGAGACCTGGACACAGTGACAGCAGAGGAGACCTGGACAGTGACAGCAGAGGAGACCTGGACAGTGATAGCAGCAAAGGAGACCTGGACAGTGACAGCAGAGGAGACCTGGACAGTGTCAGCAGAGGAGACCTGGACAGTGACAACAGAGGAGACCTGGACAGTGACAGCAGAGGAGACCTGGACAGTGACAGCAGAGGAGACCTGGACAGTGACAGCAGAGGAGACCTGGACAGTGATAGCAGAAGAGACCTGGACAGTGACAGCAGAGGAGACCTGGACAGTGATAGCAGAGGAGACCTGGACAGTGACAGCAGAGGAGACCTGGACAGTGATAGCAGCAGAGGAGACCTAGACAGTGACAGCAGTGGAGACCTGGACAGTGACAGCAGAGGGGACCTGGACAGTGATAGCATAGGAGACCTGGACAGTGACAGCAGAGGAGACCTGGACACAGTGACAACAGAGGAGACCTGGACAGTGATAGCAGAGGAGACCTGGACACAGTGACAGCAGAGGAGACCTGGACAGTGACAGCAGAGGAGACCTGGACAGTGAAAGCAGAGGAGACCTGGACAGTGAAAGCAGAGGAGACCTGGACAGTGATAGCAGAGGAGACCTGGACAGTGATAGCAGAGGAGTTCTGGACAGTGACAGCAGCAGAGACCTGGACAGTGACAGCAGAGGAGACCTGGACAGTGAAAGCAGAGGAGACCTGGACAGTGATAGCAGAGGAGACCTGGACAGTGATAGCAGAGGAGACCTGGACAGTGATAGCAGAGGAGACCTTGACAGTGACAGCACGGGAAACCTGGACAGTGATAGCAGCAGAGGAGACCTGGACAGTGACAGCAGAGGAGACCTGGACAGTGACAGCAGAGGAGACCTGGACACAGTGACAGTAGAGGAGACCTGGACAGTGACAGCAGAGAAGACCTGGACAGTGACAGCAGAGGAGACCTGGACAGTGAAAGCAGAGGAGACCTGGACAGTGATAGCTGAGGAGACCTGGACAGTGATAGCAGAGGAGACCTTGACAGTGACAGCACGGGAAACCTGGACAGTGATAGCAGCAGAGGAGACCTGGACAGTGACAGCAGAGGAGACCTGGACAGTGACAGCAGAGGAGACCTGGACACAGTGACAGTAGAGGAGACCTGGACAGTGACAGCAGAGAAGACCTGGACAGTGACAGCAGAGGAGACCTGGACAGTGACAGCAGAGGAGACCTGGACACAGTGACAGCAGAGAAGACCTGGACAGTGATAGCAGAGGAGACCTGGACAGTGACAGCAGAGGAGACCTGGACAGTGAAAGCAGAGGAGACCTGGACAGTAATAGCAGAGGAGACCTGGACAGTGATAGCAGAGGAGACCTGGACAGTGACAGCAGGGGAGACCTGGACAGTGATAGCAGCAGAGGAGACCTGGACATTGACAGCAGAGGAGACCTGGACAGTGATAGCAGAGGAGACCTGGACAGTGACAGCAGAGGAGACCTGAACAGTGATAGCAGAGGAGACCTGGACAGTGACAGCAGAGGAGACCTGGACAGTGATAGCAGCAGAGGAGACCTGGACAGTGACAGCAGAGGAGACCTGGACAGTGTCAGCAGAGGAGACCTGGACAGTGACAGCAGAGGAGACCTGGACAGTGACAGCAGAGGAGACCTGGACAGTGATAGCAGAAGAGACCTGGACAATGACAGCAGAGGAGACCTGGACAGTGATAGCAGAGGAGACCTGGACAGTGATAGCAGCAGAGGAGACCTGGACAGTGACAGCAGAGGAGACCTGGACAGTGACAGCAGAGGAGACCTGGACACAGTGACAGCAGAGGAGAACTGGACACAGTGACAGCAGAGGAGACCTGGACACAGTGACAGCAGAGGAGACCTGGACACAGTGACAGCAGAGGAGACCTGGACAGTGATAGCAGAGGAGACCTGGACAGTGACAGCAGAGGAGACCTGGACAGTGACAGCAGAGGAGACCTGGACAGTGACAGCAGAGGAGACCTGGACAGTGACAGCAGAAGAGACCTGGACAGTGACAGCAGAGGAGACCTGGACAGTGACAGCAGAGGAGACCTGGACAGTGATAGCAGAGGAGACCTGGACAGTGACAGCAGAAGAGACCTGGACAGTGATAGCAGCAGAGGAGACCTGGACAGTGACAGCAGAGGAGACCTGGACAGTGACAGCAGAGGAGACCTGGACACAGTGACAGCAGAGGAGACCTGGACACAGTGACAGCAGAGGAGACCTGGACACAGTGACAGCAGAGGAGACCTGGACACAGTGACAGCAGAGGAGACCTGGACAGTGACAGCAGAGGAGACCTGGACAGTGACATCAGAGGAGACCTGGACAGTGACAGCAGAGGAGACCTGGACACAGTGACAGCAGAGAAGACATAGACAGTGACAGCAGAGGAGACCAGGACAGTGACAGCAGAGGAGACCTGGACAGTGACAGCAGAGGAGACCTGGACAGTGTCAGCAGAGGAGACCTGGACAGTGATAGCAGAGGAGACCTGGACAGTGAAAGCAGAGGAGACCTGGACAGTGATAGCATAGGAGACCTGGACAGTGATAGCAGAGGAGACCTGGACAGTGACAGCAGAGGAGACCTGAACAGTGATAGCAGAGGAGACCTGGACAGTGACAGCAGAGGAGACCTGGACAGTGATAGCAGCAGAGGAGACCTGGACAGTGACAGCAGAGGAGACCTGGACAGTGTCAGCAGAGGAGACCTGGACAGTGACAGCAGAGGAGACCTGGACAGTGACAGCAGAGGAGACCTGGACAGTGATAGCAGAAGAGACCTGGACAATGACAGCAGAGGAGACCTGGACAGTGATAGCAGAGGAGACCTGGACAGTGATAGCAGCAGAGGAGACCTGGACAGTGACAGCAGAGGAGACCTGGACAGTGACAGCAGAGGAGACCTGGACACAGTGACAGCAGAGGAGAACTGGACACAGTGACAGCAGAGGAGACCTGGACACAGTGACAGCAGAGGAGACCTGGACACAGTGACAGCAGAGGAGACCTGGACAGTGATAGCAGAGGAGACCTGGACAGTGACAGCAGAGGAGACCTGGACAGTGACAGCAGAGGAGACCTGGACAGTGACAGCAGAGGAGACCTGGACAGTGACAGTAGATGAGACCTGGACACAGTGACAGCAGAGGAGACCTGGACAGTGACAGCAGAGGAGACCTGGACAGTGACAGCAGAGGAGACCTGGACACAGTGACTGCAGAGGAGACCTGGACACAGTGACAGCAGAGGAGACCTGGACATAGTGACAGCAGAGGAGACCTGGACAGTGACAGCAGAGGAGACCGGGACAGTGACAGCCGAGGAGACCTGGACAGTGACAGCAGAGGAGACCTGGACACAGTGACAGCAGAGGAGACCTGGACACAGTGACAGCAGAGGAGACCTGGACAGTGACAGCAGAGGAGACCTGGACAGTGACAGCCGAGGAGACCTGGACAGTGACAGCAGAGGAGACCTGGACAGTGATAGCAGAGGAGACCTGGACAGTGACAGCAGAGGAGACCTGGACAGTGATAGCAGCAAAGGAGACCTGGACAGTGACAGCAGAGGAGACCTGGACAGTGTCAGCAGAGTAGACCTGGACAGTGACAACAGAGGAGACCTGGACAGTGACAGCAGAGGAGACCTGGACACAGTGACAGCAGAGGAGACCTGGACATAGTGACAGCAGAGGAGACCTGGACAGTGATAGCAGAAGAGACCTGGACAGTGACAGCAGAGGAGACCTGGACAGTGATAGCAGAGGAGACCTGGACAGTGACAGCAGAGGAGACCTGGACAGTGATAGCAGCAGAGGAGACCTAGACAGTGACAGCAGTGGAGACCTGGACAGTGACAGCAGAGGAGACCTGGACAGTGATAGCATAGGAGACCTGGACAGTGACAGCAGAGGAGACCTGGACACAGTGACAGCAGAGGAGACCTGGACAGTGATAGCAGAGGAGACCTGGACACAGTGACAGCAGAGGAGACCTGGACAGTGACAGCAGAGGAGACCTGGACAGTGAAAGCAGAGGAGACCTGGACAGTGAAAGCAGAGGAGACCTGGACAGTGACAGCAGAGGAGACCTGGACAGTGACAGCAGAGGAGACCTGGACAGTGAAAGCAGAGGAGACCTGGACAGTGACAGCAGAGGAGACCTGGACAGTGACAGCAGAGGAGACCTGGACATTGACAGCAGAGGAGACCTGGACAGTGACAGCAGAGGAGACCTGGACACAGTGACAGCAGAGGAGACCTAGACAGTGACAGCAGTGGAGACCTGGACACAGTGACAGCAGAGGAGACCTGGACACAGTGACAACAGAGGAGACCTGGACAGTGACAGCAGAGGAGACCTGGACACAGTGACAGCAGAGGAGACATGGACACAGTGACAGCAGAGGAGACCTGGACACATTGACAGCAGAGGAGACCTGGACACAGTGACAGCAGAGGAGACCTGGACAGTGACAGCAGAGGAGACCTGGACAGTGACAGCAGAGGAGACCTGGACAGTGACAGCAGAGGAGACCTGGACACAGTGACAGCAGAGGAGACCTGGACAGTGACAGCAGAGGAGACCTGGACAGTGTCAGCAGAGGAGACCTGGACAGTGACAGCAGAGGAGACCTGGACAGTGACAGCAGAGGAGACCTGGACAGTGATAGCAGAAGAGACCTGGACAATGACAGCAGAGGAGACCTGGATAGTGATAGCAGAGGAGACCTGGACAGTGATAGCAGCAGAGGAGACCTGGACAGTGATAGCAGCAGAGGAGACCTGGACAGTGACAGCAGAGGAGACCTGGACAGTGACAGCAGAGGAGACCTGGACAGTAACAGCAGAGGAGACCTGGACAGTGATAGCAGAGGAGACCTGGACAGTGACAGCAGAGGAGACCTGGACAGTGATAGCAGCAGAGGAGACCTGGACAGCGACAGCAGAGGAGACCTGGACAGTGACAGCAGAGGAGACCTGGACACAGTGACAGCAGAGGAGACCTGGACACAGTGACAGCAGAGGAGACCTGGACACAGTGACAGCAGAGGAGACCTGGACAGTGACAGCAGAGGAGACCTGGACAGTGACAGCAGAGGAGACCTGGACACAGTGACAGCAGAGGAGACCTGGACAGTGACAGCAGAGGAGACCGGGACAGTGACAGCCGAGCAGACCTGGACAGTGACAGCAGAGGAGACCTGGACAGTGACAACAGAGGAGACCTGGACAGTGATAGCAGAGGAGACCTGGACAGTGACAGCAGAGGAGACCTGGACAGTGATAGCAGCAGAGGAGACCTGGACAGTGACAGCAGAGGAGACCTGGACAGTGACAGCAGAGGAGACCTGGACAGTGACAGCAGAGGAGACCTGGACACAGTGACAGCAGAGGAGACCTGGACACAGTGACTGCAGAGGAGACCTGGACACAGTGACAGCAGAGGAGACCTGGACAGTGACAGCAGAGGAGACCTGGACAGTGATAGCAGAGGAGACCTGGACAGTGACAGCAGAGGAGACCTGGACAGTGACAGCAGAGGAGACCTGGACAGTGACAGCAGAGGAGACCTGGACAGTGATAGCAGAAGAGACCTGGACAGTGACAGCAGAGGAGACCTGGACAGTGACAGCAGAGGAGACCTGGACAGTGATAGCAGAGGAGACCTGGACAGTGACAGCAGAAGAGACCTGGACAGTGATAGCAGCAGAGGAGACCTGGACAGTGACAGCAGAGGAGACCTGGACAGTGACAGCAGAGGAGACCTGGACACAGTGACAGCAGAGGAGACCTGGACACAGTGACAGCAGAGGAGACCTGGACAGTGATAGCAGAAGAGACCTGGACAGTGACAGCAGAGGAGACCTGGACAGTGACATCAGAGGAGACCTGGACAGTGACAGCAGAGGAGACCTGGACACAGTGACAGCAGAGGAGACATAGACAGTGACAGCAGAGGAGACCGGGACAGTGACAGCAGAGGAGACCTGGACAGTGACAGCAGAGGAGACCTGGACAGTGTCAGCAGAGGAGACCTGGACAGTGATAGCAGAGGAGACCTGGACAGTGACAGCAGAGGAGACCTGGACAGTGATAGCAGCAGAGGAGACCTGGACAGTGACAGCAGAGGAGACCTGGACAGTGTCAGCAGAGGAGACCTGGACAGTGACAGCAGAGAAGACCTGGACAGTGACAGCAGAGGAGACCTGGACAGTGATAGCAGAAGAGACCTGGACAATGACAGCAGAGGAGACCTGGACAGTGATAGCAGAGGAGACCTGGACAGTGATAGCAGCAGAGGAGACCTGGACAGTGATAGCAGCAGAGGAGACCTGGACAGTGACAGCAGATGAGACCTGGACACAGTGACAGCAGATGAGACCTGGACACAGTGACAGCAGAGGAGAGGAGACCTGGACAGTGTCAGCAGAGGAGACCTGGACAGTGACAGCAGAGGAGACCTGGACAGTGACAGCAGAGGAGACCTGGACAGTGACAGCAGAGGAGACCTGGACACAGTGACAGCAGAGGAGACCTGGACACAGTGACAGCAGAGGAGACCTGGACACAGTGACAGCAGAGGAGACCTGGACAGTGACTGCAGAGGAGACCTGGACACAGTGACAGCAGAGGAGACCTGGACATAGTGACAGCAGAGGAGACCTGGACAGTGACAGCAGAGGAGACCGGGACAGTGACAGCCGAGGAGACCTGGACAGTGACAGCAGAGGAGACCTGGACAGTGATAGCAGAGGAGACCTGGACAGTGACAGCAGAGGAGACCTGGACAGTGATAGCAGCAAAGGAGACCTGGACAGTGACAGCAGAGGAGACCTGGACAGTGTCAGCAGAGGAGACCTGGACAGTGACAACAGAGGAGACCTGGACAGTGACAGCAGAGGAGACCTGGACAGTGACAGCAGAGGAGACCTGGACAGTGACAGCAGAGGAGACCTGGACAGTGATAGCAGAAGAGACCTGGACAGTGACAGCAGAGGAGACCTGGACAGTGATAGCAGAGGAGACCTGGACAGTGACAGCAGAGGAGACCTGGACAGTGATAGCAGCAGAGGAGACCTAGACAGTGACAGCAGTGGAGACCTGGACAGTGACAGCAGAGGAGACCTGGACAGTGATAGCATAGGAGACCTGGACAGTGACAGCAGAGGAGACCTGGACACAGTGACAACAGAGGAGACCTGGACAGTGATAGCAGAGGAGACCTGGACACAGTGACAGCAGAGGAGACCTGGACAGTGACAGCAGAGGAGACCTGGACAGTGAAAGCAGAGGAGACCTGGACAGTGAAAGCAGAGGAGACCTGGACAGTGACAGCAGAGGAGACCTGGACAGTGACAGCAGAGGAGACCTGGACAGTGAAAGCAGAGGAGACCTGGACAGTGATAGCAGAGGAGACCTGGACAGTGACAGCAGAGGAGACCTGGACAGTGACAGCAGAGGAGACCTGGACAGTGACAGCAGAGGAGACCTGGACACAGTGACAGCAGAGGAGACCTAGACAGTGACAGCAGTGGAGACCTGGACACAGTGACAGCAGAGGAGACCTGGACACAGTGACAACAGAGGAGACCTGGACAGTGACAGCAGAGGAGACCTGGACACAGTGACAGCAGAGGAGACATGGACACAGTGACAGCAGAGGAGACCTGGACACATTGACAGCAGAGGAGACCTGGACACAGTGACAGCAGAGGAGACCTGGACAGTGACAGCAGAGGAGACCTGGACAGTGACAGCAGAGGAGACCTGGACAGTGACAGCAGAGGAGACCTGGACACAGTGACAGCAGAGGAGACCTGGACAGTGACAGCAGAGGAGACCTGGACAGTGACAGCAGAGGAGACCTGGACAGTGACATCAGAGGAGACCTGGACAGTGATAGCAGAGGAGACCTGGACACAGTGACAGCAGAGGAGTTCTGGACAGTGACAGCAGAGGAGACCTGGACAGTGACAGCAGAGGAGACCT
Source organism: Rana muscosa (assembly GCA_029206835.1). Classification (NCBI taxonomy): domain Eukaryota; kingdom Metazoa; phylum Chordata; class Amphibia; order Anura; family Ranidae; genus Rana; species Rana muscosa. The sequence goes on along the minus strand of JARGYO010005579.1, from coordinate 1,828,896 downwards.
GGACAGTGAAAGCAGAGGAGACCTGGACAGTGATAGCAGAGGAGACCTGGACAGTGATAGCAGAGGAGACCTTGACAGTGACAGCACAGGAAACCTGGACAGTGATAGCAGCAGAGGAGACCTGGACAGTGACAGCAGAGGAGACCTGGACAGTGACAGCAGAGGAGACCTGGACACAGTGACAGTAGAGGAGACCTGGACAGTGACAGCAGAGAAGACCTGGACAGTGACAGCAGAGGAGACCTGGACAGTGACAGCAGAGGAGACCTGGACACAGTGACAGCAGAGAAGACCTGGACAGTGATAGCAGAGGAGACCTGGACAGTGACAGCAGAGGAGACCTGGACAGTGAAAGCAGAGGAGACCTGGACAGTAATAGCAGAGGAGACCTGGACAGTGATAGCAGAGGAGACCTGGACAGTGACAGCAGGGGAGACCTGGACAGTGATAGCAGCAGAGGAGACCTGGACATTGACAGCAGAGGAGACCTGGACAGTGATAGCAGAGGAGACCTGGACAGTGACAGCAGAGGAGACCTGAACAGTGATAGCAGAGGAGACCTGGACAGTGACAGCAGAGGAGACCTGGACAGTGATAGCAGCAGAGGAGACCTGGACAGTGACAGCAGAGGAGACCTGGACAGTGTCAGCAGAGGAGACCTGGACAGTGACAGCAGAGGAGACCTGGTCAGTGACAGCAGAGGAGACCTGGACAGTGATAGCAGAAGAGACCTGGACAATGACAGCAGAGGAGACCTGGACAGTGATAGCAGCAGAGGAGACCTGGACAGTGACAGCAGAGGAGACCTGGACAGTGACAGCAGAGGAGACCTGGACAGTGACAGCAGAGGAGACCTGGACAGTGATAGCAGAGGAGACCTGGACAGTGACAGCAGAGGAGACCTGGACAGTGATAGCAGCAGAGGAGACCTGGACAGCGACAGCAGAGGAGACCTGGACAGTGACAGCAGAGGAGACCTGGACAGTGACAGCAGAGGAGACCTGGACACAGTGACAGCAGAGGAGACCTGGACACAGTGACAGCAGAGGAGACCTGGACAGTGACAGCAGAGGAGACCTGGACAGTGACAGCAGAGGAGACCTGGACAGTGACAGCAGAGGAGACCTGGACACAGTGACAGCAGAGGAGACCTGGACAGTGACAGCAGAGGAGACCGGGACAGTGACAGCCGAGCAGACCTGGACAGTGACAGCAGAGGAGACCTGGACAGTGACAACAGAGGAGACCTGGACAGTGATAGCAGAGGAGACCTGGACAGTGACAGCAGAGGAGACCTGGACAGTGATAGCAGCAGAGGAGACCTGGACAGTGACAGCAGAAGAGACCTGGACAGTGACAGCAGAGGAGACCTGGACAGTGACAGCAGAGGAGACCTGGACACAGTGACAGCAGAGGAGACCTGGACACAGTGACTGCAGAGGAGACCTGGACACAGTGACAGCAGAGGAGACCTGGACAGTGACAGCAGAGGAGACCTGGACAGTGATAGCAGAGGAGACCTGGACAGTGACAGCAGAGGAGACCTGGACAGTGACAGCAGAGGAGACCTGGACAGTGACAGCAGAGGAGACCTGGACAGTGATAGCAGAAGAGACCTGGACAGTGACAGCAGAGGAGACCTGGACAGTGACAGCAGAGGAGACCTGGACAGTGATAGCAGAGGAGACCTGGACAGTGACAGCAGAAGAGACCTGGACAGTGATAGCAGCAGAGGAGACCTGGACAGTGACAGCAGAGGAGACCTGGACAGTGACAGCAGAGGAGACCTGGACACAGTGACAGCAGAGGAGACCTGGACACAGTGACAGCAGAGGAGACCTGGACACAGTGACAGCAGAGGAGACCTGGACAGTGACAGCAGAGGAGACCTGGACAGTGACATCAGAGGAGACCTGGACAGTGACAGCAGAGGAGACCTGGACACAGTGACAGCAGAGGAGACATAGACAGTGACAGCAGAGGATACCGGGACAGTGACAGCAGAGGAGACCTGGACAGTGACAGCAGAGGAGACCTGGACAGTGTCAGCAGAGGAGACCTGGACAGTGATAGCAGAGGAGACCTGGACAGTGACAGCAGAGGAGACCTGGACAGTGATAGCAGCAGAGGAGACCTGGACAGTGACAGCAGAGGAGACCTGGACAGTGTCAGCAGAGGAGACCTGGACAGTGACAGCAGAGAAGACCTGGACAGTGACAGCAGAGGAGACCTGGACAGTGATAGCAGAAGAGACCTGGACAATGACAGCAGAGGAGACCTGGACAGTGATAGCAGAGGAGACCTGGACAGTGATAGCAGCAGAGGAGACCTGGACAGTGACAGCAGAGGAGACCTGGACAGTGACAGCAGATGAGACCTGGACACAGTGACAGCAGAGGAGACCTGGACAGTGACAGCAGAGGAGACCTGGACAGTGACAGCAGAGGAGACCTGGACACAGTGACAGCAGAGGAGACCTGGACACAGTGACAGCAGAGGAGACCTGGACACAGTGACAGCAGAGGAGACCTGGACAGTGACTGCAGAGGAGACCTGGACACAGTGACAGCAGAGGAGACCTGGACATAGTGACAGCAGAGGAGACCTGGACAGTGACAGCAGAGGAGACCGGGACAGTGACAGCCGAGGAGACCTGGACAGTGACAGCAGAGGAGACCTGGACAGTGATAGCAGAGGAGACCTGGACAGTGACAGCAGAGGAGACCTGGACAGTGATAGCAGCAAAGGAGACCTGGACAGTGACAGCAGAGGAGACCTGGACAGTGTCAGCAGAGGAGACCTGGACAGTGACAACAGAGGAGACCTGGACAGTGACAGCAGAGGAGACCTGGACAGTGACAGCAGAGGAGACCTGGACAGTGACAGCAGAGGAGACCTGGACAGTGATAGCAGAAGAGACCTGGACAGTGACAGCAGAGGAGACCTGGACAGTGATAGCAGAGGAGACCTGGACAGTGACAGCAGAGGAGACCTGGACAGTGATAGCAGCAGAGGAGACCTAGACAGTGACAGCAGTGGAGACCTGGACAGTGACAGCAGAGGAGACCTGGACAGTGATAGCATAGGAGACCTGGACAGTGACAGCAGAGGAGACCTGGACACAGTGACAACAGAGGAGACCTGGACAGTGATAGCAGAGGAGACCTGGACACAGTGACAGCAGAGGAGACCTGGACAGTGACAGCAGAGGAGACCTGGACAGTGAAAGCAGAGGAGACCTGGACAGTGAAAGCAGAGGAGACCTGGACAGTGACAGCAGAGGAGACCTGGACAGTGACAGCAGAGGAGACCTGGACAGTGAAAGCAGAGGAGACCTGGACAGTGATAGCAGAGGAGACCTGGACAGTGACAGCAGAGGAGACCTGGACAGTGACAGCAGAGGAGACCTGGACACAGTGACAGCAGAGGAGACCTAGACAGTGACAGCAGTGGAGACCTGGACACAGTGACAGCAGAGGAGACCTGGACACAGTGACAACAGAGGAGACCTGGACAGTGACAGCAGAGGAGACCTGGACACAGTGACAGCAGAGGAGACATGGACACAGTGACAGCAGAGGAGACCTGGACACATTGACAGCAGAGGAGACCTGGACACAGTGACAGCAGAGGAGACCTGGACAGTGACAGCAGAGGAGACCTGGACAGTGACAGCAGAGGAGACCTGGACAGTGACAGCAGAGGAGACCTGGACACAGTGACAGCAGAGGAGACCTGGACAGTGACAGCAGAGGAGACCTGGACAGTGACAGCAGAGGAGACCTGGACAGTGACAGCAGAGGAGACCTGGACAGTGATAGCAGAGGAGACCTGGACACAGTGACAGCAGAGGAGTTCTGGACAGTGACAGCAGAGGAGACCTGGACAGTGACAGCAGAGGAGACCTGGACAGTGAAAGCAGAGGAGACCTGGACAGTGATAGCAGAGGAGACCTGGACAGTGATAGCAGAGGAGACCTTGACAGTGACAGCACGGGAAACCTGGACAGTGATAGCAGCAGAGGAGACCTGGACAGTGACAGCAGAGGAGACCTGGACAGTGACAGCAGAGGAGACCTGGACACAGTGACAGTAGAGGAGACCTGGACAGTGACAGCAGAGAAGACCTGGACAGTGACAGCAGAGGAGACCTGGACAGTGACAGCAGAGGAGACCTGGACACAGTGACAGCAGAGAAGACCTGGACAGTGATAGCAGAGGAGACCTGGACAGTGACAGCAGAGGAGACCTGGACAGTGAAAGCAGAGGAGACCTGGACAGTAATAGCAGAGGAGACCTGGACAGTGATAGCAGAGGAGACCTGGACAGTGACAGCAGGGGAGACCTGGACAGTGATAGCAGCAGAGGAGACCTGGACATTGACAGCAGAGGAGACCTGGACAGTGATAGCAGAGGAGACCTGGACAGTGACAGCAGAGGAGACCTGAACAGTGATAGCAGAGGAGACCTGGACAGTGACAGCAGAGGAGACCTGGACAGTGATAGCAGCAGAGGAGACCTGGACAGTGACAGCAGAGGAGACCTGGACAGTGTCAGCAGAGGAGACCTGGACAGTGACAGCAGAGGAGACCTGGACAGTGACAGCAGAGGAGACCTGGACAGTGATAGCAGAAGAGACCTGGACAATGACAGCAGAGGAGACCTGGACAGTGATAGCAGAGGAGACCTGGACAGTGATAGCAGCAGAGGAGACCTGGACAGTGACAGCAGAGGAGACCTGGACAGTGACAGCAGAGGAGACCTGGACAGTGACAGCAGAGGAGACCTGGACAGTGATAGCAGAGGAGACCTGGACAGTGACAGCAGAGGAGACCTGGACAGTGATAGCAGCAGAGGAGACCTGGACAGCGACAGCAGAGGAGACCTGGACAGTGACAGCAGAGGAGACCTGGACAGTGACAGCAGAGGAGACCTGGACACAGTGACAGCAGAGGAGACCTGGACACAGTGACAGCAGAGGAGACCTGGACAGTGACAGCAGAGGAGACCTGGACAGTGACAGCAGAGGAGACCTGGACAGTGACAGCAGAGGAGACCTGGACACAGTGACAGCAGAGGAGACCTGGACAGTGACAGCAGAGGAGACCGGGACAGTGACAGCCGAGCAGACCTGGACAGGGACAGCAGAGGAGACCTGGACAGTGACAACAGAGGAGACCTGGACAGTGATAGCAGAGGAGACCTGGACAGTGACAGCAGAGGAGACCTGGACAGTGATAGCAGCAGAGGAGACCTGGACAGTGACAGCAGAGGAGACCTGGACAGTGACAGCAGAGGAGACCTGGACAGTGACAGCAGAGGAGACCTGGACACAGTGACAGCAGAGGAGATCTGGACACAGTGACTGCAGAGGAGACCTGGACACAGTGACAGCAGAGGAGACCTGGACAGTGACAGCAGAGGAGACCGGGACAGTGACAGCCGAGCAGACCTGGACAGTGACAGCAGAGGAGACCTGGACACAGTGACAGCAGAGGAGTTCTGGACAGTGACAGCAGAGGAGACCTGGACAGTGAGAGCAAAGGAGACCTGGACAGTGAAAGCAGAGGAGACCTGGACAGTGATAGCAGAGGAGACCTGGACAGTGATAGCAGAGGAGACCTTGACAGTGACAGCACGGGAAACCTGGACAGTGATAGCAGCAGAGGAGACCTGGACAGTGACAGCAGAGGAGACCTGGACAGTGACAGCAGAGGAGACCTGGACACAGTGACAGTAGAGGAGACCTGGACAGTGACAGCAGAGAAGACCTGGACAGTGACAGCAGAGGAGACCTGGACAGTGACAGCAGAGGAGACCTGGACACAGTGACAGCAGAGGAGACCTGGACAGTGATAGCAGAGGAGACCTGGACAGTGACAGCAGAGGAGACCTGGACAGTGAAAGCAGAGGAGACCTGGACAGTAATAGCAGAGGAGACCTGGACAGTGATAGCAGAGGAGACCTGGACAGTGACAGCAGGGGAGACCTGGACAGTGATAGCAGCAGAGGAGACCTGGACATTGACAGCAGAGGAGACCTGAACAGTGATAGCAGAGGAGACCTGGACAGTGACAGCAGAGGAGCCCTGGACAGTGATAGCAGCAGAGGAGACCTGGACAGTGACAGCAGAGGAGACCTGGACAGTGTCAGCAGAGGAGACCTGGACAGTGACAGCAGAGGAGACCTGGACAGTGACAGCAGAGGAGACCTGGACAGTGATAGCAGAAGAGACCTGGACAATGACAGCAGAGGAGACCTGGACAGTGATAGCAGAGGAGACCTGGACAGTGATAGCAGCAGAGGAGACCTGGACAGTGACAGCAGAGGAGACCTGGACAGTGACAGCAGAGGAGACCTGGACAGTGACAGCAGAGGAGACCTGGACAGTGATAGCAGAGGAGACCTGGACAGTGACAGCAGAGGAGACCTGGACAGTGATAGCAGCAGAGGAGACCTGGACAGCGACAGCAGAGGAGACCTGGATAGTGACAGCAGAGGAGACCTGGACACAGTGACAGCAGAGGAGACCTGGACACAGTGACAGCAGAGGAGACCTGGACACAGTGACAGCAGAGGAGACCTGGACAGTGACAGCAGAGGAGACCTGGACAGTGACAGCAGAGGAGACCTGGACAGTGACAGCAGAGGAGACCTGGACACAGTGACAGCAGAGGAGACCTGGACAGTGACAGCAGAGGAGACCGGGACAGTGACAGCCGAGCAGACCTGGACAGTGACAGCAGAGGAGACCTGGACAGTGACAACAGAGGAGACCTGGACAGTGATAGCAGAGGAGACCTGGACAGTGACAGCAGAGGAGACCTGGACAGTGATAGCAGCAGAGGAGACCTGGACAGTGACAGCAGAGGAGACCTGGACAGTGACAGCAGAGGAGACCTGGACAGTGACAGCAGAGGAGACCTGGACACAGTGACAGCAGAGGAGACCTGGACACAGTGACTGCAGAGGAGACCTGGACACAGTGACAGCAGAGGAGACCTGGACAGTGACAGCAGAGGAGACCTGGACAGTGATAGCAGAGGAGACCTGGACAGTGACAGCAGAGGAGACCTGGACAGTGACAGCAGAGGAGACCTGGACAGTGACAGCAGAGGAGACCTGGACAGTGATAGCAGAAGAGACCTGGACAGTGACAGCAGAGGAGACCTGGACAGTGACAGCAGAGGAGACCTGGACAGTGATAGCAGAGGAGACCTGGACAGTGACAGCAGAAGAGACCTGGACAGTGATAGCAGCAGAGGAGACCTGGACAGTGACAGCAGAGGAGACCTGGACAGTGACAGCAGAGGAGACCTGGACACAGTGACAGCAGAGGAGAACTGGACACAGTGACAGCAGAGGAGACCTGGACACAGTGACAGCAGAGGAGACCTGGACAGTGACAGCAGAGGAGACCTGGACAGTGACATCAGAGGAGACCTGGACAGTGACAGCAGAGGAGACCTGGACACAGTGACAGCAGAGGAGACATGGACAGTGACAGCAGAGGAGACCGGGACAGTGACAGCAGAGGAGACCTGGACAGTGACAGCAGAGGAGACCTGGACAGTGTCAGCAGAGGAGACCTGGACAGTGATAGCAGAGGAGACCTGGACAGTGACAGCAGAGGAGACCTGGACAGTGATAGCAGCAGAGGAGACCTGGACAGTGACAGCAGAGGAGACCTGGACAGTGTCAGCAGAGGAGACCTGGACAGTGACAGCAGAGAAGACCTGGACAGTGACAGCAGAGGAGACCTGGACAGTGATAGCAGAAGAGACCTGGACAATGACAGCAGAGGAGACCTGGACAGTGATAGCAGAGGAGACCTGGACAGTGATAGCAGCAGAGGAGACCTGGACAGTGACAGCAGAGGAGACCTGGACAGTGACAGCAGAGGAGACCTGGACACAGTGACAGCAGAGGAGACCTAGACAGTGACAGCAGTGGAGACCTGGACACAGTGACAGCAGAGGAGACCTGGACACAGTGACAACAGAGGAGACCTGGACAGTGACAGCAGAGGAGACCTGGACACAGTGACAGCAGAGGAGACATGGACACAGTGACAGCAGAGGAGACCTGGACACATTGACAGCAGAGGAGACCTGGACACAGTGACAGCAGAGGAGACCTGGACAGTGACAGCAGAGGAGACCTGGACAGTGACAGCAGAGGAGACCTGGACAGTGACAGCAGAGGAGACCTGGACACAGTGACAGCAGAGGAGACCTGGACAGTGACAGCAGAGGAGACCTGGACAGTGACAGCAGAGGAGACCTGGACAGTGACAGCAGAGGAGACCTGGACAGTGATAGCAGAGGAGACCTGGACAGTGACAGCAGAGGAGACCTGGACAGTGACAGCCGAGGAGACCTGGACAGTGACAGCAGAGGAGACCTGGACAGTGATAGCAGAGGAGACCTGGACAGTGACAGCAGAGGAAACCTGGACACAGTGACAGCAGAGGAGACCTGGACAGTGACAGCAGAGGAGACCTGGACAGTGACAGCAGAGGAGACCTGGACAGTGACAGCAGAGGAGACCTGGACACAGTGACAGCAGAGGAGACCTGGACAGTGACAGCAGAGGAGACCTGGACAGTGACAGCAGAGGAGACCTGGACACAGTGACAGCAGAGGAGACCTGGACAGTGACAGCAGAGGAGACCTGGACAGTGACAGCAGAGGAGACCTGGACAGTGAAAGCAGAGGAGACCTGGACAGTGATAGCAGAGGAGACCTGGACAGTGATAGGAGAGGAGACCTTGACAGTGACAGCACGGGAAACCTGGACAGTGATAGCAGCAGAGGAGACCTGGACAGTGACAGCAGAGGAGACCTGGACAGTGACAGCAGAGGAGACCTGGACACAGTGACAGTAGAGGAGACCTGGACAGTGACAGCAGAGAAGACCTGGACAGTGACAGCAGAGGAGACCTGGACAGTGACAGCAGAGGAGACCTGGACACAGTGACAGCAGAGGAGACCTGGACAGTGATAGCAGAGGAGACCTGGACAGTGACAGCAGAGGAGACCTGGACAGTGAAAGCAGAGGAGACCTGGACAGTAATAGCAGAGGAGACCTGGACAGTGATAGCAGAGAAGACCTGGACAGTGACAGCAGAGGAGACCTGGACAGTGATAGCAGCAGAGGAGACCTGGACATTGACAGCAGAGGAGACCTGGACAGTGATAGCAGAGGAGACCTGGACAGTGACAGCAGAGGAGACCTGAACAGTGATAGCAGAGGAGACCTGGACAGTGACAGCAGAGGAGACCTGGACAGTGATAGCAGCAGAGGAGACCTGGACAGTGACAGCAGAGGAGACCTGGACAGTGTCAGCAGAGGAGACCTGGACAGTGACAGCAGAGGAGACCTGGACAGTGACAGCAGAGGAGACCTGGACAGTGATAGCAGAAGAGACCTGGACAATGACAGCAGAGGAGACCTGGACAGTGATAGCAGAGGAGACCTGGACAGTGATAGCAGCAGAGGAGACCTGGACAGTGACAGCAGAGGAGACCTGGACAGTGACAGCAGAGGAGACCTGGACAGTGACAGCAGAGGAGACCTGGACAGTGATAGCAGAGGAGACCTGGACAGTGACAGCAGAGGAGACCTGGACAGTGATAGCAGCAGAGGAGACCTGGACAGCGACAGCAGAGGAGACCTGGACAGTGACAGCAGAGGAGACCTGGACACAGTGACAGCAGAGGAGACCTGGACACAGTGACAGCAGAGGAGACCTGGACAGTGACAGCAGAGGAGACCTGGACAGTGACAGCAGAGGAGACCTGGACAGTGACAGCAGAGGAGACCTGGACACAGTGACAGCAGAGGAGACCTGGACAGTGACAGCAGAGGAGACCTGGACAGTGACAGCAGAGGAGACCTGGACACAGTGACAGCAGAGGAGACCTGGACAGTGACAGCAGAGGAGACCTGGACAGTGACAGCAGAGGAGACCTGGACAGTGAAAGCAGAGGAGACCTGGACAGTGATAGCAGAGGAGACCTGGACAGTGATAGGAGAGGAGACCTTGACAGTGACAGCACGGGAAACCTGGACAGTGATAGCAGCAGAGGAGACCTGGACAGTGACAGCAGAGGAGACCTGGACAGTGACAGCAGAGGAGACCTGGACACAGTGACAGTAGAGGAGACCTGGACAGTGACAGCAGAGAAGACCTGGACAGTGACAGCAGAGGAGACCTGGACAGTGACAGCAGAGGAGACCTGGACACAGTGACAGCAGAGGAGACCTGGACAGTGATAGCAGAGGAGACCTGGACAGTGACAGCAGAGGAGACCTGGACAGTGAAAGCAGAGGAGACCTGGACAGTAATAGCAGAGGAGACCTGGACAGTGATAGCAGAGAAGACCTGGACAGTGACAGCAGAGGAGACCTGGACAGTGATAGCAGCAGAGGAGACCTGGACATTGACAGCAGAGGAGACCTGGACAGTGATAGCAGAGGAGACCTGGACAGTGACAGCAGAGGAGACCTGAACAGTGATAGCAGAGGAGACCTGGACAGTGACAGCAGAGGAGACCTGGACAGTGATAGCAGCAGAGGAGACCTGGACAGTGACAGCAGAGGAGACCTGGACAGTGTCAGCAGAGGAGACCTGGACAGTGACAGCAGAGGAGACCTGGACAGTGACAGCAGAGGAGACCTGGACAGTGATAGCAGAAGAGACCTGGACAATGACAGCAGAGGAGACCTGGACAGTGATAGCAGAGGAGACCTGGACAGTGATAGCAGCAGAGGAGACCTGGACAGTGACAGCAGAGGAGACCTGGACAGTGACAGCAGAGGAGACCTGGACAGTGACAGCAGAGGAGACCTGGACAGTGATAGCAGAGGAGACCTGGACAGTGACAGCAGAGGAGACCTGGACAGTGATAGCAGCAGAGGAGACCTGGACAGCGACAGCAGAGGAGACCTGGACAGTGACAGCAGAGGAGACCTGGACACAGTGACAGCAGAGGAGACCTGGACACAGTGACAGCAGAGGAGACCTGGACACAGTGACAGCAGAGGAGACCTGGACAGTGACAGCAGAGGAGACCTGGACAGTGACAGCAGAGGAGACCTGGACAGTGACAGCAGAGGAGACCTGGACACAGTGACAGCAGAGGAGACCTAGACAGTGACAGCAGAGGAGACCGGGACAGTGACAGCCGAGCAGACCTGGACAGTGACAGCAGAGGAGACCTGGACAGTGACAACAGAGGAGACCGGGACAGTGACAGCAGAGGAGACCTGGACAGTGACAGCAGAGGAGACCTGGACACAGTGACAGCAGAGGAGACCTGGACAGTGACAGCAGAGGAGACCGGGACAGTGACAGCCGAGCAGACCTGGACAGTGACAGCAGAGGAGACCTGGACAGTGACAGCAGAGGAGACCGGGACAGTGACAGCCGAGGAGACCTGGACAGTGACAGCAGAGGAGACCTGGACAGTGATAGCAGAGGAGACCTGGACAGTGACAGCAGAGGAGACCTGGACAGTGATAGCAGCAAAGGAGACCTGGACAGTGACAGCAGAGGAGACCTGGACAGTGTCAGCAGAGGAGACCTGGACAGTGACAACAGAGGAGACCTGGACAGTGACAGCAGAGGAGACCTGGACAGTGACAGCAGAGGAGACCTGGACAGTGACAGCAGAGGAGACCTGGACAGTGATAGCAGAGGAGACCTGGACAGTGACAGCAGAGGAGACCTGGACAGTGATAGCAGCAGAGGAGACCTGGACAGCGACAGCAGAGGAGACCTGGACAGCGACAGCAGAGGAGACCTGGACAGTGACAGCAGAGGAGACCTGGACACAGTGACAGCAGAGGAGACCTGGACAAAGTGACAGCAGAGGAGACCTGGACACAGTGACAGCAGAGGAGACCTGGACAGTGACAGCAGAGGAGACCTGGACAGTGACAGCAGAGGAGACCGGGACAGTGACAGCCGAGCAGACCTGGACAGTGACAGCAGAGGAGACCTGGACAGTGACAGCAGAGGAGACCGGGACAGTGACAGCCGAGCAGACCTGGACAGTGACAGCAGAGGAGACCTGGACAGTGACAGCAGAGGAGACCGGGACAGTGACAGCCGAGGAGACCTGGACAGTGACAGCAGAGGAGACCTGGACAGTGATAGCAGAGGAGACCTGGACAGTGACAGCAGAGGAGACCTGGACAGTGACAGCAGAGCAGACCTGGACAGTGTCAGCAGAGGAGACCTGGACAGTGACAACAGAGGAGACCTGGACAGTGACAGCAGAGGAGACCTGGACAGTGACAGCAGAGGAGACCTGGACAGTGACAGCAGAGGAGACCTGGACAGTGATAGCAGAAGAGACCTGGACAGTGACAGCAGAGGAGACCTGGACAGTGATAGCAGAGGAGACCTGGACAGTGACAGCAGAGGAGACCTGGACAGTGATAGCAGCAGAGGAGACCTAGACAGTGACAGCAGTGGAGACCTGGACAGTGACAGCAGAGGAGACCTGGACAGTGATAGCATAGGAGACCTGGACAGTGACAGCAGAGGAGACCTGGACACAGTGACAGCAGAGGAGACCTGGACAGTGATAGCAGAGGAGACCTGGACACAGTGAAAGCAGAGGAGACCTGGACAGTGACAGCAGAGGAGACCTGGACAGTGAAAGCAGAGGAGACCTGGACAGTGAAAGCAGAGGAGACCTGGACAGTGACAGCAGAGGAGACCTGGACAGTGACAGCAGAGGAGACCTGGACAGTGAAAGCAGAGGAGACCTGGACAGTGATAGCAGAGGAGACCTGGACAGTGACAGCAGAGGAGACCTGGACAGTGACAGCAGAGGAGACCTGGACAGTGACAGCAGAGGAGACCTGGACACAGTGACAGCAGAGGAGACCTAGACAGTGACAGCAGTGGAGACCTGGACACAGTGACAGCAGAGGAGACCTGGACACAGTGACAACAGAGGAGACCTGGACAGTGACAGCAGAGGAGACCTGGACACAGTGACAGCAGAGGAGACATGGACACAGTGACAGCAGAGGAGACCTGGACACATTGACAGCAGAGGAGACCTGGACACAGTGACAGCAGAGGAGACCTGGACAGTGACAGCAGAGGAGACCTGGACAGTGACAGCAGAGGAGACCTGGACAGTGACAGCAGAGGAGACCTGGACACAGTGACAGCAGAGGAGACCTGGACAGTGACAGCAGAGGAGACCTGGACAGTGACAGCAGAGGAGACCTGGACAGTGATAGCAGAGGAGACCTGGACAGTGACAGCAGAGGAGACCTGGACAGTGACAGCCGAGGAGACCTGGACAGTGACAGCAGAGGAGACCTGGACAGTGATAGCAGAGGAGACCTGGACAGTGACAGCAGAGGAAACCTGGACACAGTGACAGCAGAGGAGACCTGGACAGTGACAGCAGAGGAGACCTGGACAGTGACAGCAGAGGAGACCTGGACAGTGACAGCAGAGGAGACCTGGACACAGTGACAGCAGAGGAGACCTGGACAGTGACAGCAGAGGAGACCTGGACAGTGACAGCAGAGGAGACCTGGACACAGTGACAGCAGAGGAGACCTGGACAGTGACAGCAGAGGAGACCTGGACAGTGACAGCAGAGGAGACCTGGACAGTGAAAGCAGAGGAGACCTGGACAGTTATAGCAGAGGAGACCTGGACAGTGATAGCAGAGGAGACCTTGACAGTGACAGCACGGGAAACCTGGACAGTGATAGCAGCAGAGGAGACCTGGACAGTGACAGCAGAGGAGACCTGGACAATGACAGCAGAGGAGACCTGGACACAGTGACAGTAGAGGAGACCTGGACAGTGACAGCAGAGAAGACCTGGACAGTGACAGCAGAGGAGACCTGGACAGTGACAGCAGAGGAGACCTGGACACAGTGACAGCAGAGGAGACCTGGACAGTGATAGCAGAGGAGACCTGGACAGTGACAGCAGAGGAGACCTGGACAGTGAAAGCAGAGGAGACCTGGACAGTAATAGCAGAGGAGACCTGGACAGTGATAGCAGAGGAGACCTGGACAGTGACAGCAGAGGAGACCTGGACAGTGATAGCAGCAGAGGAGACCTGGACATTGACAGCAGAGGAGACCTGGACAGTGATAGCAGAGGAGACCTGGACAGTGACAGCAGAGGAGACCTGAACAGTGATAGCAGAGGAGACCTGGACAGTGACAGCAGAGGAGACCTGGACAGTGATATCAGCAGAGGAGACCTGGACAGTGACAGCAGAGGAGACCTGGACAGTGTCAGCAGAGGAGACCTGGACAGTGACAGCAGAGGAGACCTGGACAGTGACAGCAGAGGAGACCTGGACAGTGATAGCAGAAGAGACCTGGACAATGACAGCAGAGGAGACCTGGACAGTGATAGCAGAGGAGACCTGGACAGTGATAGCAGCAGAGGAGACCTGGACAGTGACAGCAGAGGAGACCTGGACAGTGACAGCAGAGGAGACCTGGACAGTGACAGCAGAGGAGACCTGGACAGTGACAGCAGAGGAGACCTGGACAGTGATAGCAGAGGAGACCTGGACAGTGACAGCAGAGGAGACCTGGACAGTGATAGCAGAAGAGACCTGGACAATGACAGCAGAGGAGACCTGGACAGTGATAGCAGAGGAGACCTGGACAGTGATAGCAGCAGAGGAGACCTGGACAGCGACAGCAGAGGAGACCTGGACAGTAACAGCAGAGGAGACCTGGACACAGTGACAGCAGAGGAGACCTGGACACAGTGACAGCAGAGGTGACCTGGACACAGTGACAGCAGAGGAGACCTGGACAGTGACAGCAGAGGAGACCTGGACAGTGACAGCAGAGGAGACCTGGACAGTGAAAGCGGAGGAGACATGGATACAGTGACAGCAGAGGAGACCTGGACAGTGACAGCAGAGGAGACCGGGACAGTGACAGCCGAGCAGACCTGGACAGTGACAGCAGAGGAGACCTGGACAGTGACAACAGAGGAGACCTGGACAGTGATAGCAGAGGAGACCTGGACAGTGACAGCAGAGGAGACCTGGACAGTGATAGCAGCAGAGGAGACCTGGACAGTGACAGCAGAGGAGACCTGGACAGTGATAGCAGAGGAGACCTGGATAGTGACAGCAGAAGAGACCTGGACAGTGATAGCAGCAGAGGAGACCTGGACAGTGACAGCAGAGGAGACCTGGACAGTGACAGCAGAGGAGACCTGGACAGTGATAGCAGAGGAGACCTGGACAGTGACAGCAGAGGAGACCTGGACAGTAATAGCAGCAGAGGAGACCTGGACAGTGACAGCAGAGGAGACCTGGACAGTGTCAGCAGAGGAGACCTGGACAGTGACAGCAGAGAAGACCTGGACAGTGACAGCAGAGGAGACCTGGACAGTGATTGCAGAAGAGACCTGGACAATGACAGCAGAGGAGACCTTGACAGTGATAGCAGAGGAGACCTGGACACAGTGACAGCAGAGGAGACCTGGACACAGTGACAGCAGAGGAGACCTGGACACAGTGACAGCAGAGGAGACCTGGACAGTGACAGCAGAGGAGACCTGGACAGTGACAGCAAAGGAGACCTGGAAACAGTGACAGCAGAGGAGACCTGGACAGTGACAGCAGAGGAGACCGGGACAGTGACAGCCGAGGAGACCTGGACAGTGACAGCAGAGGAGACCTGGACAGTGACAGCAGAGGAGACCTGGACACAGTGACAGCAGAGGAGACCTGGACACAGTGACTGCAGAGGAGACCTGGACACAGTGACAGCAGAGGAGACCTGGACAGTGACAGCAGAGGAGTCCTGGACAGTGATAGCAGAGCAGACCTGGACAGTGACAGCAGAGGAGACCTGGACAGTGACAGCAGAGGAGACCTGGACAGTGACAGCAGAGGAGACCTGGACAGTGACAGCAGAGGAGACCGGGACAGTGACAGCCAAGGAGACCTGGACAGTGACAGCAGAGGAGACCTGGACAGTGACAGCAGAGGAGACCTGGACAGTGATAGCAGAGGAGACCTGGACAGTGACAGCAGAGGAGACCTGGACAGTGATAGCAGCAGAGGAGACCTGGACAGTGACAGCAGAGGAGACCTGGACAGTGTCAGCAGAGGAGACCTGGACAGTGACAGCAGAGAAGACCTGGACAGTGACAGCAGAGGAGACCTGGACAGTGACAGCAGAGGAGACCTGGATAATGACAGCAGAGGAGACCTGGACAGTGATAGCAGAGGAGACCTGGACAGTGATAGCAGCAGAGGAGACCTGGACAGTGACAGCAGAGGAGACCTGGACAGTGACAGCAGAGGAGACCTGGACAGTGACAGCAGAGGAGACCTGGACAGTGACAGCAGAGGAGACCTGGACACAGTGACAGCAGAGGAGACCTGGACACAGTGACAGCAGAGGAGACCTGGACACAGTGACAGCAGAGGAGACCTGGACAGTGACTGCAGAGGAGACCTGGACACAGTGACAGCAGAGGAGACCTGGACAGTGATAGCAGCAGAGGAGACCTAGACAGTGATAGCAGAAGAGACCTGGACAATGACAGCAGAGGAGACCTGGACAGTGATAGCAGAGGAGACCTGGACAGTGATAGCAGCAGAGGAGACCTGGACAGTGACAGCAGAGGAGACCTGGACAGTGACAGCAGAGGAGACCTGGACAGTGACAGCAGAGGAGACCTGGACAGTGATAGCAGAGGAGACCTGGACAGTGACAGCAGAGGAGACCTGGACAGTGATAGCAGCAGAGGAGACCTGGACAGCGACAGCAGAGGAGACCTGGACAGTAACAGCAGAGGAGACCTGGACACAGTGACAGCAGAGGAGACCTGGACACAGTGACAGCAGAGGTGACCTGGACACAGTGACAGCAGAGGAGACCTGGACAGTGACAGCAGAGGAGACCTGGACAGTGACAGCAGAGGAGACCTGGACAGTGAAAGCGGAGGAGACATGGATACAGTGACAGCAGAGGAGACCTGGACAGTGACAGCAGAGGAGACCGGGACAGTGACAGCCGAGCAGACCTGGACAGTGACAGCAGAGGAGACCTGGACAGTGACAACAGAGGAGACCTGGACAGTGATAGCAGAGGAGACCTGGACAGTGACAGCAGAGGAGACCTGGACAGTGATAGCAGCAGAGGAGACCTGGACAGTGACAGCAGAGGAGACCTGGACAGTGATAGCAGAGGAGACCTGGATAGTGACAGCAGAAGAGACCTGGACAGTGATAGCAGCAGAGGAGACCTGGACAGTGACAGCAGAGGAGACCTGGACAGTGACAGCAGAGGAGACCTGGACAGTGATAGCAGAGGAGACCTGGACAGTGACAGCAGAGGAGACCTGGACAGTAATAGCAGCAGAGGAGACCTGGACAGTGACAGCAGAGGAGACCTGGACAGTGTCAGCAGAGGAGACCTGGACAGTGACAGCAGAGAAGACCTGGACAGTGACAGCAGAGGAGACCTGGACAGTGATTGCAGAAGAGACCTGGACAATGACAGCAGAGGAGACCTTGACAGTGATAGCAGAGGAGACCTGGACACAGTGACAGCAGAGGAGACCTGGACACAGTGACAGCAGAGGAGACCTGGACACAGTGACAGCAGAGGAGACCTGGACAGTGACAGCAGAGGAGACCTGGACAGTGACAGCAAAGGAGACCTGGAAACAGTGACAGCAGAGGAGACCTGGACAGTGACAGCAGAGGAGACCGGGACAGTGACAGCCGAGGAGACCTGGACAGTGACAGCAGAGGAGACCTGGACAGTGACAGCAGAGGAGACCTGGACACAGTGACAGCAGAGGAGACCTGGACACAGTGACTGCAGAGGAGACCTGGACACAGTGACAGCAGAGGAGACCTGGACAGTGACAGCAGAGGAGTCCTGGACAGTGATAGCAGAGCAGACCTGGACAGTGACAGCAGAGGAGACCTGGACAGTGACAGCAGAGGAGACCTGGACAGTGACAGCAGAGGAGACCTGGACAGTGACAGCAGAGGAGACCGGGACAGTGACAGCCGAGGAGACCTGGACAGTGACAGCAGAGGAGACCTGGACAGTGACAGCAGAGGAGACCTGGACAGTGATAGCAGAGGAGACCTGGACAGTGACAGCAGAGGAGACCTGGACAGTGATAGCAGCAGAGGAGACCTGGACAGTGACAGCAGAGGAGACCTGGACAGTGTCAGCAGAGGAGACCTGGACAGTGACAGCAGAGAAGACCTGGACAGTGACAGCAGAGGAGACCTGGACAGTGACAGCAGAGGAGACCTGGATAATGACAGCAGAGGAGACCTGGACAGTGATAGCAGAGGAGACCTGGACAGTGATAGCAGCAGAGGAGACCTGGACAGTGACAGCAGAGGAGACCTGGACAGTGACAGCAGAGGAGACCTGGACAGTGACAGCAGAGGAGACCTGGACAGTGACAGCAGAGGAGACCTGGACACAGTGACAGCAGAGGAGACCTGGACACAGTGACAGCAGAGGAGACCTGGACACAGTGACAGCAGAGGAGACCTGGACAGTGACTGCAGAGGAGACCTGGACACAGTGACAGCAGAGGAGACCTGGACAGTGATAGCAGCAGAGGAGACCTAGACAGTGACAGCAGTGGAGACCTGGACAGTGACAGCAGAGGAGACCTGGACAGTGACAGCAGAGGAGACCTGGACACAGTGACAGCAGAGGAGACCTGGACAGTGATAGCAGAGGAGACCTGGACACAGTGACAGCAGAGGAGACCTGGACAGTGACAGCAGAGGAGACCTGGACACAGTGACAGCAGAGGAGACCTGGACAGTGACAGCAGTGGAAACCTGGACACAGTGACAGCAGAGGAGACCTGGACACAGTGACAGCAGAGGAGACCTGGACAGTGACAGCAGAGGAGACCTGGACACAGTGACAGCAGAGGAGACCTGGACACAGTGACAGCAGAGGAGACCTGGACACAGTGACAGCAGAGGAGACCTGGACACAGTGACAGCAGAGGAAACCTGGACAGTGACAGCAGAGGAGACCTGGACAGTGATAGCAGAGGAGACCTGGACAGTGATAGCAGCAGAGGAGACCTGGACAGTGACAGCAGAGGAGACCTGGACAGTGATAGCAGAGGAGACCTGGACAGTGATAGCAGAGGAGACCTGGACAGTGACAGCAGAGGAGACCTGGACACAGTGACAGCAGAGGAGACCTGGACAGTGACAGCAGAGGAGACCTGGACAGTGACAGCAGAGGAGACCTGGACACAGTGACAGCAGAGGAGACCTGGACAGTGACAGCAGAGGAGACCTGGACAGTGACAGCAGAGGAGACCTGGACACAGTGACAGCAGAGGAGACCTGGACAGTGACAGCAGAGGAGACCTGGACAGTGACAGCAGAGGAGACCTGGACAGTGATAGCAGAGGAGACCTGGACAGTGACAGCAGAGGAGACCTGGACAGTGATAGCAGCAGAGGAGACCTGGACAGTGACAGCAGAGGAGACCTGGACAGTGACAGCAGAGGAGACCTGGACACAGTGACGGCAGAGGAGACCTGGACACAGTGACAGCAGAGGAGACCTGGACACAGTGACAGCAGAGGAGACCTGGACAGTGACAGCAGAGGAGACCTGGACAGTGATAGCAGAGGAGACCTGGACAGTGACAGCAGAGGAGACCTGGACAGTGACAGCAGAGGAGACCTGGACAGTGACAGCAGAGGAGACCTGGACAGTGACAGCAGAGGAGACCTGGACAGTGATAGCAGAAGAGACCTGGACAGTGACAGCAGAGGAGACCTGGACAGTGACAGCAGAGGAGACCTGGACAGTGATAGCAGAGGAGACCTGGACAGTGACAGCAGAGGAGACCTGGACAGTGATAGCAGCAGAGGAGACCTGGAAAGTGACAGCAGAGGAGACCTGACAGTGACAGCAGAGGAGACCTGGACACAGTGACAGCAGAGGAGACCTGGACACAGTGACAGCAGAGGAGACCTGGACACAGTGACAGCAGAGGAGACCTGGACAGTGACAGCAGAGGAGACCTGGACAGTGACAGCAGAGGAGACCTGGACACAGTGACAGCAGAGGAGACATGGACAATGACAGCAGAGGAGACCGGGACAGTGACAGCCGAGGAGACCTGGACAGTGACAGCAGAGGAGACCTGGACAGTGACAGCAGAGGAGACCTGGACAGTGATAGCAGAGGAGACCTGGACAGTGACAGCAGAGGAGACCTGGACAGTGATAGCAGCAGAGGAGACCTGGACAGTGACAGCAGAGGAGACCTGGACAGTGTCAGCAGAGGAGACCTGGATAGTGACAGCAGAGAAGACCTGGACAGTGACAGCAGAGGAGACCTGGACAGTGATAGCAGAAGAGACCTGGACAATGACAGCAGAGGAGACCTGGACAGTGATAGCAGAGGAGACCTGGACAGTGATAGCAGCAGAGGAGACCTGGACAGTGACAGCAGAGGAGACCTGGACAGTGACAGCAGAGGAGACCTGGACACAGTGACAGCAGAGGAGACCTGGACAGTGACAGCAGAGGAGACCTGGACAGTGACAGCAGAGGAGACCTGGACAGTGACAGCAGAGGAGACCTGGACACAGTGACAGCAGAGGAGACCTGGACACAGTGACAGCAGAGGAGACCTGGACACAGTGACAGCAGAGGAGACCTGGACAGTGACTGCAGAGGAGACCTGGACACAGTGACAGCAGAGGAGACCTGGACATAGTGACAGCAGAGGAGACCTGGACAGTGACAGCAGAGGAGACTGGGACAGTGACAGCCGAGGAGACCTGGACAGTGACAGCAGAGGAGACCTGGACAGTGATAGCAGAGGAGACCTGGACAGTGACAGCAGAGGAGACCTGGACAGTGATAGCAGCAAAGGAGACCTGGACAGTGACAGCAGAGGAGACCTGGACAGTGTCAGCAGAGGAGACCTGGACAGTGATAGCAGAAGAGACCTGGACAGTGACAGCAGAGGAGACCTGGACAGTGACAGCAGAGGAGACCTGGACAGTGTCAGCAGAGGAGACCTGGACAGTGACAGCAGAGAAGACCTGGACAGTGACAGCAGAGGAGACCTGGACAGTGATAGCAGAAGAGACCTGGACAGTGACAGCCGAGGAGACCTGGACAGTGACAGCAGAGGAGACCTGGACAGTGACAGCAGAGGAGACCTGGACAGTGATAGCAGAGGAGACCTGGACAGTGACAGCAGAGGAGACCTGGACAGTGATAGCAGCAGAGGAGACCTGGACAGTGACAGCAGAGGAGACCTGGACAGTGACAGCAGAGGAGACCTGGACACAGTGACAGCAGAGGAGACCTGGACACAGTGACAGCAGAGGAGACCTGGACACAGTGACTGCAGAGGAGACCTGGACACAGTGACAGCAGAGGAGACCTGGACAGTGACAGCAGAGGAGACCTGGACAGTGATAGCAGCAGAGGAGACCTGGACAGTGACAGCAGAGGAGACCTGGACAGTGACAGCAGAGGAGACCTGGACAGTGACAGCAGAGGAGACCTGGACAGTGATAGCAGAAGAGACCTGGACAGTGACAGCAGAGGAGACCTGGACAGTGACAGCAGAGGAGACCTGGACAGTGATAGCAGAGGAGACCTGGACAGTGACAGCAGAGGAGACCTGGACAGTGATAGCAGCAGAGGAGACCTGGACAGTGACAGCAGAGGAGAACTGGACAGTGACAGCAGACGAGACCTGGACACAGTGACAGCAGAGGAGACCTGGACACAGTGACAGCAGAGGAGACCTGGACAGTGACAGCAGAGGAGACCGGGACAGTGACAGCCAAGGAGACCTGGACAGTGACAGCAGAGGAGACCTGGACAGTGACAGCAGAGGAGACCTGGACAGTGATAGCAGAGGAGACCTGGACAGTGACAGCAGAGGAGACCTGGACAGTGATAGCAGCAGAGGAGACCTGGACAGTGACAGCAGAGGAGACCTGGACAGTGTCAGCAGAGGAGACCTGGACAGTGACAGCAGAGAAGACCTGGACAGTGACAGCAGAGGAGACCTGGACAGTGATAGCAGAAGAGACCTGGACAATGACAGCAGAGGAGACCTGGACAGTGATAGCAGAGGAGACCTGGACAGTGATAGCAGCAGAGGAGACCTGGACAGTGACAGCAGAGGAGACCTGGACAGTGACAGCAGAGGAGACCTAGACACAGTGACAGCAGAGGAGACCTGGACAGTGACAGCAGAGGAGACCTGGACAGTGACAGCAGAGGAGACCTGGACACAGTGACAGCAGAGGAGACCTGGACACAGTGACAGCAGAGGAGACCTGGACAGTGACTGCAGAGGAGACCTGGACACAGTGACAGCAGAGGAGACCTTGACATAGTGACAGCAGAGGAGACCTGGACAGTGACAGCAGAGGAGACCAGGACAGTGACAGCTGAGGAGACCTGGACAGTGACAGCAGAGGAGACCTGGACAGTGATAGCAGAGGAGACCTGGACAGTGACAGCAGAGGAGACCTGGACAGTGATAGCAGCAAAGGAGACCTGGACAGTGACAGCAGAGGAGACCTGGACAGTGTCAGCAGAGGAGACCTTGACAGTGACAACAGAGGAGACCTGGACAGTGACAGCAGAGGAGACCTGGACAGTGACAGCAGAGGAGACCTGGACAGTGACAGCAGAGGAGACCTGGACACAGTGACAGCAGAGGAGACCTAGACAGTGACAGCAGTGGAGACCTGGACACAGTGACAGCAGAGGAGACCTGGACACAGTGACAACAGAGGAGACCTGGACAGTGACAGCAGAGGAGACCTGGACACAGTGACAGCAGAGGAGACATGGACACAGTGACAGCAGAGGAGACCTGGACACATTGACAGCAGAGGAGACCTGGACACAGTGACAGCAGAGGAGACCTGGACAGTGACAGCAGAGGAGACCTGGACAGTGATAGCAGCAGAGGAGACCTGGACAGTGACAGCAGAGGAGACCTGGACAGTGATGGCAGAGGAGACCTGGACAGTGATAGCAGAGGAGACCTGGACAGTGACAGCAGAGGAGACCTGGACACAGTGACAGCAGAGGAGACCTGGACAGTGACAGCAGAGGAGACCTGGACAGTGACAGCAGAGGAGACCTGGACACAGTGACAGCAGAGGAGACCTGGACAGTGACAGCAGAGGAGACCTGGACAGTGACAGCAGAGGAGACCTGGACAGTGACAGCAGAGGAGACCTGGACAGTGATAGCAGAGGAGACCTGGACAGTGACAGCAGAGGAGACCTGGACAGTGACAGCCGAGGAGACCTGGACAGTGACAGCAGAGGAGACCTGGACAGTGATAGCAAAGGAGACCTGGACAGTGACAGCAGAGGAAACCTGGACACAGTGACAGCAGAGGAGACCTGGACAGTGACAGCAGAGGAGACCTGGACAGTGACAGCAGAGGAGACCTGGACAGTGACAGCAGAGGAGACCTGGACACAGTGACAGCAGAGGAGACCTGGACAGTGACAGCAGAGGAGACCTGGACAGTGACAGCAGAGGAGACCTGGACACAGTGACAGCAGAGGAGACCTGGACAGTGACAGCAGAGGAGACCTGGACAGTGACAGCAGAGGAGACCTGGACAGTGAAAGCAGAGGAGACCTGGACAGTGATAGCAGAGGAGACCTGGACAGTGATAGCAGAGGAGACCTTGACAGTGACAGCACGGGAAACCTGGACAGTGATAGCAGCAGAGGAGACCTGGACAGTGACAGCAGAGGAGACCTGGACAGTGACAGCAGAGGAGACCTGGACACAGTGACAGTAGAGGAGACCTGGACAGTGACAGCAGAGAAGACCTGGACAGTGACAGCAGAGGAGACCTGGACAGTGACAGCAGAGGAGACCTGGACACAGTGACAGCAGAGGAGACCTGGACAGTGATAGCAGAGGAGACCTGGACAGTGACAGCAGAGGAGACCTGGACAGTGACAGCAGAGGAGACCTGGACACAGTGACAGCAGAGGAGACCTGGACAGTGATAGCAGAGGAGACCTGGACAGTGATAGCAGAGGAGACCTGGACAGTGACAGCAGAGGAGACCTGGACAGTGATAGCAGCAGAGGAGACCTGGACATTGACAGCAGAGGAGACCTGGACAGTGATAGCAGAGGAGACCTGGACAGTGACAGCAGAGGAGACCTGAACAGTGATAGCAGAGGAGACCTGGACAGTGACAGCAGAGGAGACCTGGACAGTGATAGCAGCAGAGGAGACCTGGACAGTGACAGCAGAGGAGACCTGGACAGTGTCAGCAGAGGAGACCTGGACAGTGACAGCAGAGGAGACCTGGACAGTGACAGCAGAGGAGACCTGGACAGTGATAGCAGAAGAGACCTGGACAATGACAGCAGAGGAGACCTGGACAGTGATAGCAGAGGAGACCTGGACAGTGATAGCAGCAGAGGAGACCTGGACAGTGACAGCAGAGGAGACCTGGACAGTGACAGCAGAGGAGACCTGGACAGTGACAGCAGAGGAGACCTGGACAGTGATAGCAGAGGAGACCTGGACAGTGACAGCAGAGGAGACCTGGACAGTGATAGCAGCAGAGGAGACCTGGACAGCGACAGCAGAGGAGACCTGGACAGTGACAGCAGAGGAGACCTGGACACAGTGACAGCAGAGGAGACCTGGACACAGTGACAGCAGAGGAGACCTGGACACAGTGACAGCAGAGGAGACCTGGACAGTGACAGCAGAGGAGACCTGGACAGTGACAGCAGAGGAGACCTGGACAGTGACAGCAGAGGAGACCTGGACACAGTGACAGCAGAGGAGACCTGGACAGTGACAGCAGAGGAGACCGGGACAGTGACAGCCGAGCAGACCTGGACAGTGATAGCAGAGGAGACCTGGACAGTGACAGCAGAGGAGACCTGGACAGTGATAGCAGCAGAGGAGACCTGGACAATGACAGCAGAGGAGACCTGGACAGTGACAGCAGAGGAGACCTGGACAGTGACAGCAGAGGAGACCTGGACACAGTGACAGCAGAGGAGACCTGGACACAGTGACTGCAGAGGAGACCTGGACACAGTGACAGCAGAGGAGACCTGGACAGTGACAGCAGAGGAGACCTGGACAGTGATAGCAGAGGAGACCTGGACAGTGACAGCAGAGGAGACCTGGACAGTGACAGCAGAGGAGACCTGGACAGTGACAGCAGAGGAGACCTGGACAGTGACAGCAGAACAGACCTGGACAGTGACAGCAGAGGAGACCTGGACAGTGACAGCAGAGGAGACCTGGACAGTGATAGCAGAGGAGACCTGGACAGTGACAGCAGAAGAGACCTGGACAGTGATAGCAGCAGAGGAGACCTGGACAGTGACAGCAGAGGAGACCTGGACAGTGACAGCAGAGGAGACCTGGACACAGTGACAGCAGAGGAGACCTGGACACAGTGACAGCAGAGGAGACCTGGACACAGTGACAGCAGAGGAGACCTGGACACAGTGACAGCAGAGGAGACCTGGACAGTGACAGCAGAGGAGACCTGGACAGTGACATCAGAGGAGACCTGGACAGTGACAGCAGAGGAGACCTGGACACAGTGACAGCAGAGAAGACATAGACAGTGACAGCAGAGGAGACCAGGACAGTGACAGCAGAGGAGACCTGGACAGTGACAGCAGAGGAGACCTGGACAGTGTCAGCAGAGGAGACCTGGACAGTGATAGCAGAGGAGACCTGGACAGTGACAGCAGAGGAGACCTGGACAGTGATAGCAGCAGAGGAGACCTGGACAGTGACAGCAGAGGAGACCTGGACAGTGTCAGCAGAGGAGACCTGGACAGTGACAGCAGAGAAGACCTGGACAGTGACAGCAGAGGAGACCTGGACAGTGATAGCAGAAGAGACCTGGACAATGACAGCAGAGGAGACCTGGACAGTGATAGCAGAGGAGACCTGGACAGTGATAGCAGCAGAGGAGACCTGGACAGTGACAGCAGAGGAGACCTGGACAGTGACAGCAGATGAGACCTGGACACAGTGACAGCAGAGGAGACCTGGACAGTGACAGCAGAGGAGACCTGGACAGTGACAGCAGAGGAGACCTGGACACAGTGACAGCAGAGGAGACCTGGACAGTGATAGCAGAGGAGACCTGGACAGTGACAGCAGAGGAGACCTGGACAGTGACAGCAGAGGAGACCTGGACAGTGACAGCAGAGGAGACCTGGACAGTGATAGCAGAAGAGACCTGGACAGTGACAGCAGAGGAGACCTGGACAGTGATAGCAGAGGAGACCTTGATAGTGACAGCAGAGGAGACCTGGACAGTGACAGCAGAGGAGACCTGGACACAGTGACAGCAGAGGAGACCTGGACAGTGACAGCAGAGGAGACCTGGACAGTGACAGCAGAGGAGACCTGGACACAGTGACAGCAGAGGAGACCTGAACACAGTGACAGCAGAGGAGACCTGGACACAGTGACAGCAGAGGAGACCTGGACAGTGACTGCAGAGGAGACCTGGACACAGTGACAGCAGAGGAGACCTGGACATAGTGACAGCAGAGGAGACCTGGACAGTGACAGCAGAGGAGACCGGGACAGTGACAGCCGAGGAGACCTGGACAGTGACAGCAGAGGAGACATGGACAGTGAAAGCAGAGGAGACCTGGACAGTGACAGCAGAGGAGACCTGGACAGTGACAGCAGAGGAGACCTGGACATTGACAGCAGAGGAGACCTGGACAGTGACAGCAGAGGAGACCTGGATACAGTGACAGCAGAGGAGACCTAGACAGTGACAGCAGTGGAGACCTGGACACAGTGACAGCAGAGGAGACCTGGACACAGTGACAACAGAGGAGACCTGGACAGTGACAGCAGAGGAGACCTGGACACAGTGACAGCAGAGGAGACATGGACACAGTGACAGCAGAGGAGACCTGGACACATTGACAGCAGAGGAGACCTGGACACAGTGACAGCAGAGGAGACCTGGACAGTGACAGCAGAGGAGACCTGGACAGTGACAGCAGAGGAGACCTGGACAGTGACAGCAGAGGAGACCTGGACACAGTGACAGCAGAGGAGACCTGGACAGTGACAGCAGAGGAGACCTGGACAGTGTCAGCAGAGGAGACCTGGACAGTGACAGCAGAGGAGACCTGGACAGTGATAGCAGAAGAGACCTGGACAATGACAGCAGAGGAGACCTGGACAGTGATAGCAGAGGAGACCTGGACAGTGATAGCAGCAGAGGAGACCTGGACAGTGACAGCAGAGGAGACCTGGACAGTGACAGCAGAGGAGACCTGGACAGTGACAGCAGAGGAGACCTGGACAGTGATAGCAGAGGAGACCTGGGCAGTGACAGCAGAGGAGACCTGGACAGTGATAGCAGCAGAGGAGACCTGGACAGCGACAGCAGAGGAGACCTGGACAGTGACAGCAGAGGAGACCTGGACACAGTGACAGCAGAGGAGACCTGGACACAGTGACAGCAGAGGAGACCTGGACACAGTGACAGCAGAGGAGACCTGGACAGTGACAGCAGAGGAGACCTGGACAGTGACAGCAGAGGAGACCTGGACAGTGACAGCAGAGGAGACCTGGACACAGTGACAGCAGAGGAGACCTGGACAGTGACAGCAGAGGAGACCGGGACAGTGACAGCCGAGCAGACCTGGACAGTGACAGCAGAGGAGACCTGGACAGTGACAACAGAGGAGACCTGGACAGTGATAGCAGAGGAGACCTGGACAGTGACAGCAGAGGAGACCTGGACAGTGATAGCAGCAGAGGAGACCTGGACAGTGACAGCAGAGGAGACCTGGACAGTGACAGCAGAGGAGACCTGGACAGTGACAGCAGAGGAGACCTGGACACAGTGACAGCAGAGGAGACCTGGACACAGTGACTGCAGAGGAGACCTGGACACAGTGACAGCAGAGGAGACCTGGACAGTGACAGCAGAGGAGACCTGGACAGTGATAGCAGAGGAGACCTGGACAGTGACAGCAGAGGAGACCTGGACAGTGACAGCAGAGGAGACCTGGACAGTGACAGCAGAGGAGACCTGGACAGTGATAGCAGAAGAGACCTGGACAGTGACAGCAGAGGAGACCTGGACAGTGACAGCAGAGGAGACCTGGACAGTGATAGCAGAGGAGACCTGGACAGTGACAGCAGAAGAGACCTGGACAGTGATAGCAGCAGAGGAGACCTGGACAGTGACAGCAGAGGAGACCTGGACAGTGACAGCAGAGGAGACCTGGACACAGTGACAGCAGAGGAGACCTGGACACAGTGACAGCAGAGGAGACCTGGACACAGTGACAGCAGTGGAGACCTGGACAGTGACAGCAGAGGAGACCTGGACAGTGACATCAGAGGAGACCTGGACAGTGACAGCAGAGGAGACCTGGACACAGTGACAGCAGAGGAGACATAGACAGTGACAGCAGAGGAGACCGGGACAGTGACAGCAGAGGAGACCTGGACAGTGACAGCAGAGGAGACCTGGACAGTGTCAGCAGAGGAGACCTGGACAGTGATAGCAGAGGAGACCTGGACAGTGACAGCAGAGGAGACCTGGACAGTGATAGCAGCAGAGGAGACCTGGACAGTGACAGCAGAGGAGACCTGGACAGTGTCAGCAGAGGAGACCTGGACAGTGACAGCAGAGAAGACCTGGACAGTGACAGCAGAGGAGACCTGGACAGTGATAGCAGAAGAGACCTGGACAATGACAGCAGAGGAGACCTGGACAGTGATAGCAGAGGAGACCTGGACAGTGATAGCAGCAGAGGAGACCTGGACAGTGACAGCAGAGGAGACCTGGACAGTGACAGC